>CM061547.1:87191071-87714264 GCA_030864215.1 Capsicum pubescens
GGCTCACCAACTAGAGGGTTATGGTCGGTGTCATCATGATCTGAGAAATTAGGTCATTAAAAATTGGTATTAGAGCCTAGATTATCGGTGTTGTTGTTACAAGAACAAAGTGCCTAGTAGATTCTTGTGGATTGGTATGAAGATATTTTTATCCTATCTTCAGAATGCAACATGGAATTATTAGGAAATTATATTCTTAACTTATTGTCGTGTGTTCGTACTTTTATGTCAGCATTAGGCTAAGGAGTTAGAGGTTTATATCAATGATCATCAGCGTCAGCTAGAGGATTTGGGGCTAGCCTAGGTTCCAACAGAGTTTGTGGCCACCTCAGCTTTTCAAGATTCAGTGTTAGGGGTTTTAATACTTTTCATAGACAAGTCACATCCAGTGTTGGTTCTCGGTTTATCAAGTGGTTTTTAGGCTAAAGTTGGGTTTATTGGTATTTAACAGGGTTTTTTTCAATTTCAAAGTATGCAATTGGGTTTCTCGAGTAGGTCAGACATACTCCAACAATATTCCTTACAGATATAATTTATCAGAGAATTAACATTTCCACTTCATTTGGCATCGGAGCATATGATAGCAGCTAGATCTACTTTTCTTTAGGTTGTTGATTGTGTCAGGGATAGAGATGACATGTATTGAGACATATGGAGGTGGTAATAAAAGGTCATATCAACAATACAAAGTTAGTGGTATTTTGTCTGGAGGTCGATATTATCCCGGTAGAGGTCAACATCATTTGTTGCCTATTAATTCTATATAGGTAGTACCTTAGAGTATAGATGTCTCTCTAATAGATTATGGTGGTCTCGATAGATAGAGTTCTGGTCAGGAATAATGGGTTATTTAATCTAGGTCTTTAGGCCACGGCAGCCATTTAGGGTTAGTAGGTACGGTACATCAGAGAGTTCTAGAAGTATGTTTTAATTACGAGGAGATCATTCATTGGTCTAAGAAGTGGCCCAAGCATGATTTGGTCAGCCAGTTGGGGTCAACTCACATTTTTCGCTAGGTTAGAGCTTCAAGAGTTTGTTATAATTGTAGAGAGATTGTTCATTAGTCCAGAGAGTGTCCTTGATGTGGGATTATTTGTCAGTTAGCACAGTCAGATCAATCTATTAGAAATATGGAACATTTAGCTAGAGGCAGTGCACTTGATCTTTCAGTTGGTCGTTCAGATGCTCAGTTTGAGGTTAGACTCATTCAGATTCATACTTCATCAAACAGTCAAGGACCATGACTTTGGATTTTATTGTTATAGGTGTGCTTTTGATTTTTGTCTTTTAGTTTCTATTTGAATTATGATAGGGTTTTCATACCCATCGACGGTTACATGCCTTAATAGTTCTACATTGATTGTCATATGCCTTTGTGTAAATTTATGAATACTTGACTACCAACGTAAATAATTCCTTTTAGTGATAGACTGAGTGGATTGGTGTAGTAATTTCTTTGGGGTATAGCATTTGGGTTAAAGTCCCTTTCAATTGGCATATTAGCCTTGGTGTGATATTTGAGTGGTATTGGTTTTGTTTTCATTTTATTATGCCACCCGAACTTTATACTGTTGTTTTAAATGTTATTGTTTTGAGTTTTATTGATTCTTTCTTGATAAATGGCTAGACTGGTGTTATCTATTTAGTATTTCTTTCTTGTGTTTCTTGTTTGTTTGTCTCAGGCGACTACCTTGGTTGGTTGGTTTTCAATCTTTTTTGGTAAGGTTAGATCAGGTCTTAAGTGGGTTGTGAAAGTGAAGGTAGGTTTTTCCATGGCTTTGTTATTATTTTTGCATAAGCGATCCTTTTTCTATAGGCTGTTTCTAAGGTTGTTAGGTTGAGCTTTGTCATTTTGATTTGTCTGGTTATTGATCTTGATATTGGTGTTGAGTTAGGCACTCCATTCTTTCTGCGATGTGGTTCATGGTCCAATTGAGATGAGGTTGTTTTAAATAAATAAATTCAGAAATTTCTTATTTCGGTATTGTTTTGGCCTAATAAGACATCGTGGAATATTTCTGCTAGTGGTATATGCTTGTGTATCAACTGTTTGTAACCAAAATGGGTTTCTTCTGCAAGTAAGTATTTGTTATTATTGATTAAGTATTGGTTTGACCAGATTTAGTCTAAGATTGTATTTTTTGGGTTGCTTAAGATTTGGATGCCATTAGTGTTTTTTGCTACCTTGGTGTGTTCTTGGTTATGCCTTTATATGTTGTGCCCTCAGCGAATGCAGATTTGATTGCTCGTACCTTCAGTCGGTCATTTTGCTCTGTTGTGATAATGTCTTTGGCTATATTTTAGAATTCTCCCTTGTGGAACCACTGGATATATGCTTAGTCTCTAAAGGCGATACTTATTGGGCGTATATGCTTAAGTTTTAGTAATAAAATTGATTTGGGTATTTGATCTTCTTGAAGATTTATTGACTCTAGTTGTGATTTTTGACTCTTTTGGATGACGTCTTGGGAGTTGCGATAGATTTGGTATGGATATTTGCTCGCCAATAAGAACAATTTGGTTAGTTAAGGTCAAGTAATTCATCTTCGGTTTTGAAATTATAGCTATAAATTGCATAACTTTGTTATAGC
The DNA here is from genome assembly GCA_030864215.1 of Capsicum pubescens. NCBI lineage: Eukaryota > Viridiplantae > Streptophyta > Magnoliopsida > Solanales > Solanaceae > Capsicum > Capsicum pubescens. Next base: position 87,193,663 of record CM061547.1, read on the forward strand.
CATATTATGAGGTTTTTATTTAGTTGGGTATTTGGAGATAGGTTGACCAGTCCTACTCGTTACCTATCGGCTTAGTTTTCTTTAATTCAGATGGGTTGTACTTGATAAATATTCAAAAGATGGTCCATTGGTACATGGTGTTACTCTCTACTATGTTTTACCTCGATTCTTAATTTTCGTCAGACTTTTGGGAGCCTGCTTAGCAGAAAATGTGTTCCCAAGTTTGTTTTAGCATGGTTTCACCTATAGTTACTGGAGTATTCTGGAGTATATCATTTAGTTTTGAGATATTGTGCATTAAACTATTAGTTTTGAGGGTCATCCGAACTAGTTAGTGGCTTGGCAGAGATTGCATACATTAGTCATCACTAATTGTGTATACTGGTAGAACATTATGGGCTTTGTTCTTATATTATTCCATGTGTATGTTGATGGGTCGTCTTCATACTTTTGTGATTAATGTGATTTGATTGCATAGACAAGACTCGAATAATGAAAGAGAGATTCTGTGTAGTTTGGAATGGATATTAGGTTACAAGGACAAAGGAATTCTAGATTTAGTATTGGAGTTTGTTGAATGGTTCATTATTTAGATTGTCATTTGCTTGGTTGAGTTTTTTACTTGGTTGTGCTTGTATCAGTGTTATGTCAGCATGGTGTGGTTTGGATTTGGATGCTTCAACTAAGCTGGATTCAGTTAGAGGTCTGTTGGTTGTTAAGGATGAGTTTTTGGTTATTTGAAAAGTAAAATAAGGATGTGAAGGAAAAAGGAATACCTTTAACAAAATCCCTTGGATGCGTCATTTAGCCTTGGAGGTTATATGAAAAGTTTTACTTGGGATATGCTGGCCCAGTACCTCATCCTTTTAAACTTTTTGGCTCTTTATCTATTGACTATCAAGGGAGAAATTCCTTTTAGTAGTGGATATCGTAATGACTCTGTAGGTCATTTTCTTAATTTCTATTTATTTTTGGTATTTTGCACCTTCTCACAGCGGCTACAGCTCATTAATGACTTGTCAAAATCTATCAGTTCAGCTATCGAGCAGTTCATTGGAATTTTATGCTCATTTCTCTATTTTGGAGCTTTTGAAGTTGAGAAATAGGTCTCAAACCAAAAATCATAGTAAACAACCTTGGATGAGAATTCTGACAGCGTCGTTAGTTCTGGAACATTGACTTTAGCCTCGGAGACCCTTGGTCTGGGTTTCGAGGCTTTCAAACTCATTTAAGGTTATTGGTTGGAAATTGGTTAAAATGGAACTATAGGTGTGGGACCTATATTAAATCAAAATAACCTCTGATGGAAAATTTGATAGTCCCTTTGAGTCTGAAATATCTAATTTGGCATATTAGTATAGTTCGTTTGCATGCACGGTGTCCAATATGAATCCCAAACCCCTAATAGAAGTTCATAGGTACTTGGTAAATTCCGGTGTAGCAGCTGTTGGTACATCCAAACTTTGTCCTTCATGTTCGCGAGCTAGCCTTTACATTCGTGAAGGGTAAGTCGCTTGGGAAGGCTCAGCTTTGCTCTTTGCATTTGGGATAAACTAGCCTCATTCGCGAAGGCTTAAGTCAATTTGTTCCTGCATTTGCGACGGAGGTCATGCGTTCGCAAAGGACCATTGGCAGCCCCTTTATATTTTTATTAATCTCGATCCTAAGCCCATTTTTAGGATTTTTCGCTATTATTAGCCCTATAAGCTCTAGAAAATCATAGGGGATCAAAAATTAAAGCTGGAAATGAGTGGAGGGTACTGAGGTGATCAATCCCGATTAATTTCTTTGTAAGTTTCCGTCCTAATTATCCGTAAATCCTTGATTTTCTCTCTTATTTTCCTTAACTTTTCAGGCTGATTTGAGCCCAATTCGTGCTCCATTTACGCTCAAATTTTGAGCATACATTTCTTATCCTTCGAGGGACCTCGTGACTGATTCAATTTTAGAATTTCATTAGTGGTTCCTATAATTAGTTTTGATCAAATTTTGGGTCCGATGTTTTATATTGCAATATGGGTAACATTTTATTCGTAATTTAAATTGCGTGACAAGATTTTGGAATCGTGAAGTAAAGACAAGCAATTTGTGGATGGTTCGAGATTGCGGTTCAGCTTTGAGGTGGGCTTCGATCTCCTTATCACTATGAGATTCTTCATTTCATATTTTATGTGCTACGTAGGGGTTATAGATTATGTATATACCTAGATATATCATGACTTGACCTAATTAGGGGATTTAGAATAGAAATGTAACCCGAACTTAGCCTAGAATACTTGTTAAGGTTGTAGGATCCAATACACCTAATATAGACTTGATTAATCAGATTTTCATAAGAGATCACTTAGTAAAAGACTTATCATACTACTTAGTATTTTCGGTGATATTTCTCGATTAGACCCTTCTTATAGCTTTATGTCCTCGTTTACCCTAGTTTCTCAATTTATGACAGTAATATCTTATTGAGTTATTATATATTGGTGTGACTGAGGCCATGATTATGACACCAGTTGAATGCTAGATTAGTCCTCTACGCGTTGATTGACTTGTGCCTTAGCTTGTAGAAACTTAGATGCTCGTGGTGGTATTGTTTAGATAGTGGTGATGGCATACATACAGTTGAGAGTATTTACATTGATTAATGGCACAATCTCAACCGAAACCTTGGTTTTACTATAAAAAAAAAAATTAAATCTCCACTTTTCAACTTTAAAATTGATTCATTAGATTTTGCATGTCCATGGATTTTTGAAAAATTCAAACATCTCAGAGATAGAGAGATAGGAACGGAAGTTGTGCCACCTTTATTAATGAATTATAAGCTTATAAACAAAATATACTACTTTGGACACTTAGACCGAGGATGTTTCGGGTCCATTTTTGAACAACTCTCTTTTACCACTACTTACTCATTTTGGTCAAGTGAGATTTTGACTCTTTCTATATTACTATACTGTTTTAGTCTTGGATTCAATCTTGGACAATGGATTTACAGATATTTACTCATTCAGTTTCGATTTGAATCTGACATTCTTTATTATATATATATATATATATATATATATATATATATATATATGTATTATATATATATATATAGGACATGTATGTATTAGATTTATATGTCCTATGCTAAGCACGGTCCCAAACTCAAGTAATTTAATATTTTATATAATAATATGATTAAATATATAAGATAATTACAATTCGCAAAGATCATAAGCTGAAAAATATTATTATTTTTATTAGTTTATGAACATATATTCTATAGCCATAAATAAAAATATATTTCTTCAGGTTTTTATTAAGTCTTAATTTTATTCATAATTTCACGTGGCAAAAATGTAAGTTAGTTAATATGGTAATTTATGCTTAGTTTTACTTTAAATTAAGGAAAATAAAACTAAACTCATCAAAATAAACCTCGAGAATCTAGTAGTTCTTTATAGTTAGTTTATGCCTAAGAATATTAATTCTCAATTAATCAAAAAAGATATTTTAAAAATAATCTGATCTTAATTGATACCACTACCTTCATTTTTAACTTTGTCAATAATTTCAAATTTTAATATTTGAAATATTTTATTGATAATTTCAAAAGCAAAATAAAATTATTCATAAATTTTTTTAATTCAATTCATAAAAAGTGATTAGGAAATATTGAGAACCATATCCAGTTCATCTGATTAGTTAAACAACATGAAGAGCTAAATAACTCAGTTGATTGTCAACTTGAACTCTCACTTTATTAGTGAAGGTTTAATTGTTCACTTTGTAATTTCCTTCTTATTTTATTTAAAAAAAAAAAACAAATTAGTTAAACGATTAAAAATTCAAGAAAAAACTCAATATTGATTTCTCATATTATGACACACCACATTCAAAGTCCTATTTGGCAAAAAAAGAAATAAAATTTTATCTATATCAACTACATGTCATAATTTTAGTGGATTAACAAATTAATTGAAATTACTAAAGTAGCCTTATGAGGACTACCAACGTTTATTATTCTCTTTTATATATAATGGTAATATATATATTCGATATTGAAAGGAGTAGATTTGTGATGATGGATTATGGAAGTATAGTGTATACAAATATTCAAATTTTCTATTGGCCCCTTCGTCCGATGAGCCACAGTACCAGAGAAAGATGATCAACTAGGTCCTGTCTTTGTAAACTACGGAGTTGGAGGGGATGTATACACTTGGTACGTTATGTCACGTGTGTTAGATATGATATTCCGTTTAACTTGCATTATTTGGTTCTTTTCATGATTTTCATTCATTAATGTGCATCGCCTACCACCAGTACAATTGTTGGTGTCTGTACTGTCGATCTTATGGGAGTTGTTTAGGTACAGGTTATGATTGTTGTTTACTGAGTATTTGATTGTACCTTCCTGGATTATAGTGGTTCAATTAGGTCATTGTTTGTTTGGGATAGTCGTCTATATTATTATCATTTGTATGATTCGCTGCATAAATGAATTAGTACCCGAGACTGCCGGTATATTTCTGAATTCTTTTACTCACTATTATGGTAAGATTTAGTACTATTAGATTATCTTATGATTATTCACTTTGGTTAGAGACCCTACTTATTCTATAGAAAGATCCCATACCACTTATGGTCTTTGGATATTAGACCAGCTCTCTCACAATAATGCCTTTGGGTTTGATTATTTGTATAGCATTGATATATAGCTATATATACTCTCTCCTTGCCATGATTTGTATTTATTTCCTTCACTCTAACTACTATAACACATTGTATAAACATTTTTTCATTCTACTATTGTATATGATGTATCTCTTACTTCACTTTACTACTGTAGATTGGCTAAATTCTTATGATATCACACTTATCCCGACTTATAGGTAGTCTATGATAGGTTATTCTTATCGCTCCATTAATATTATTATTATTAACTTTGTGGATAGTTGCCTGTAATTTATATTCGTGCCACCATTGGACAACATAACTTTTTTCCAGTCTACAAGAGCCTTTCTAGTGAATTCAACAAATTTCGTCCATAAAAATCTTCTACAAATAGCTTAGAAGCACAAACACCTAAGCCTAGAATGTTTGGATAGAAAATACAACACTTTTTCAACAACTTTGTTCTCCCAACATATGAAAGAAACCTGGCACCAGACATTTTTTCAGTTAATGGTTCACATTGGAGCACATTAAGCCTTTTAGTGCTTAGTGGAACACCATAGAATCTGAAAGGTAATTCACCTCTGCTATAATCAAGCTCACTACAAATTTGTTTCTAGACAGTCATGACACTCTACCAAATATATAGAATTTTTTTATAGATCAGCAATCAAGCCTGAGGAAAATGAAAAAATTCTATGTTGCATGTACGAGGCATTCTTTGAGTTCACATCGCCCTGCAATAAAGAAACAGATCATCTGCAAATCCTAAGTTTGTTGGGTTAACTTTTGCACAGTTGAGAAGTCTACTCAAGTACTCCATGGCTAGTACAAAGAGAAATGGAGAGATTGGGTCCCTCCTTTCCTTGGAGCAATTGGTGTATTGTATTTTTCATTTAAAACAACAGAGTAAGACACAATTGTCATGCATTCCGTAATCCACTTCATGAACCCTTCATAAAACTCTAAGAAATGCAATAATTGTTTCATATAGGGTCATTTCATAGAGTCATAAAACTTTTGCATATCTATTTTGAGCATACATCTAGGGAAAATTGATTCCCTTCCATAACCCTTCACTAGTTCATGACCCAGAACGAAATTGTTTGTAATCAATCTACTCTGTATAAAGGTTGCCTAAGATTGTCCACTATCGGTGACATTATAGCACAAATCTAGTGGGCATGCATCTTTCAAAATTAAACATATTGATGACGTTTAGAAACTCAAAATTTAACAATTATTATATTTAGATATTTAATATTAAGGATAAAAAGAGAACTTGACTTTATAAATTAGATAAATAAATGACATAATACATAAACAGGCCTTTTAACTTGACCTCAAATTATATATATGATCTCTAACTTTGGGTGTGCACAAGTAGGCCCTTAAACTGGTATAAAGTTGGACAAATAGATACATATGTCCTATGTGGCATCCTACGTGGTCAATTCTTGTCCTACATGGCATCCTAGGTGCATTATGTCACGTAGGATGTATATGTCTACTTGTTCAACTTTATACAAGTTTAAGGGTCTACTTGTGCACACCCAAAGTTGAAGGTCATAGATATAATTTGAGGTCAAATTAAAGGGTTTGTTTATGTATTATGCCTAAATAAATTAAAATAACTATTTCTAATATAGAAGTCAAGTAAATATATAGAATCAACAAAATTGGTCAAAGCAGATCACCTTAATAAAATTATCTACAGCAGTAAATCCTTTTTCTCAAATTTTTACTATATAGAAGAGTGAGATGGAGGACAATCAAGGGTATATTTATCATTTCAAAAAAAAAATCTCCCTTGCTTACTTATTCTTTAGGCTTTAAAGTTTGGCCATAAACTTTTAATGACAAAAAAGCCAGGCAGTTTTTCGTAAATGGCAATCACATCCTAATTGATATGATATCTCGCGTGGACCCACATCTTCCTCGCAAACTCTTTTTAAAAATTACTTTGTGGCAGCATTCATTAATGATTGTCATATATATATATATATATATATACTAGTTTTGTGTACGTGTGTTGCACGTGTACATCATATCAAGTTGTCAATAATTATAAAATATATAAAAAAAATAACTTATTAAAAAATAGCAATTAACTTCAAATACCATATAATATTTAACAACAAACTTGGAAGAGATTTCAAGCCAATAAAAGCAATCAGGAGAAGTACTCCTTCTACATCTAAGTTACTATCAGAAAAATAAAATCTAATACTAACATCACACTTTACTTAAAATATAGTATGAATCATTGTGATAATTAACATGATGACCTTCATTAACTACCATCTAAACCGTGTCCACTAAACTCCATGAATTAATTGACGAAAAAAAATCTATTTAATCAAATGTATTTTTAATTCTAACATCTTATAAATAAATACACTTAATAGATATAACTTCCCCATTATTCACTTTTAGTTAATTTTCCTTTATAACTAAATGAATAAACTTATAAAAGATAAATAGTTACAATAATTAATATAAATAATAACAAACCTCTAATCTTCTTGAGTTCTTTCTCCACTTTAAATTTTCTAAAGTAATAGGAGGATTACAAAAAACTAAGAAAAGAATTTCAAATTGAGTTCTTTCTCCACGAAAAAATTCAAAAATAATAGAAGGGATATAACAAATAAGAAAAGATTTTCAAATTAAACATAAGTTCTGCAGGAAACTGTTTTATTTTTTTCATATTATTTTCATTTATAAATTTATCATGTTACGTAATTTAAATAAGGATGAATTTACATAACAAATATCATAATTATATTTATAAGGACAAAACCAAAACAACGAGTTTAAGCTAAAAGGTAAAGGATCAGATCAAAAAAACTTGCGTTGGTATCAACGTTTTGAAGAAATACATATGTTTGACAAATATATCAACATTCACCAACATGCATATAATTACAAAAAGAATATATGCCTACTAAGAGTGTATTTGAATTGAATTAAAATTTGATCAAACTAGCTTTTAATCATTTTTTTAGCTTTTTTAAGAGTTTGATAAAATTAAAAAGAGCTTAAAAAAGGCTAAAAGTGGATTAAAAAAAGTAAAAATTGAGAAGCTGGATACCTCAGTTTTTTATTTTTTAGATTAAAATTTTTTTAGGTTTGACCAAAACATTTACCTTTTTATCCCTTATATTTTCTTCTAATTCCAATAATACCCTAAACTTTGTATCCTTTATTGATTTTTCTTTCTTTTTCTTTTTACTGTTTTTTTTCATCTTTTCCCTCTAGTTTTCTCTTCATCTTTCTCCTTTATTTTCAGAGAATCCATCATTACATAAGAAAACACTCAAAAATTTTATCGTTAAATCGAGCTTGTGGTAAGTTCTTCTCTATCCGTTCATATAGAATCCCTGCATGTTATTTAAAATTTAAAAATTGATTCTTTTTCATAGTTTGTTTCAATCCTACAAATTTTATGTTGTTTACAAGCTTGCAATATTACAATATAATACTATATTTATATAAAAAATATCTTAAATTTTTTATTTTTTAATATTTAAAAATTAAAAAGTAACTTATATTTATAAATTAACCTGGCATAATCACTTTACGTTGAAAGTGTATTTACATAGAAATTATTTTTGAAGTATTAGAATTAAAAATCATAAATAATTTACGTTATTATGTGTTAACATCTTTAAGGATATTTAAGTCATTTTGACAACAAAAAAATGATTGACAACACTTATTTACCAAACACATCAACAGATTTTTTTTAGTTTCAGCACTTCTATCCAAACACTTATCTACTTAATTTAAAATCACTTATTTTAAGCTTTTAATCACTTAAGCTAAAAAACAATTTTTTTAATCCTATCCAAACGGGCTCTAAAAGAGATTCTCACCTCTAAAAAAGATTGAGAATTGGATGTTTTGTGTTGCTTCGGCATGACCGCATGAGTATAATGAAACTTTTTATAATAGGAATGAAACTTTTATAATATGCTATGAATTTTACGTATAGTTTAGGATTTTTAATTTCTTTCCATATATTTTAGGATTCATATATTTTATGTATTTTAGGATTCTTTCCATATATTTTAGTACTCATATATTTTATGTATTTTAAGATTCTTTCCATATATTTAAGGAGTCTTTCATTAAATAAAATAATAATTGGAGAAATAAAGTAAAAGGACGATTTTGTCTATTGTTGAATCTTTTAATGAAGGGCAAAAAATTCAAATCATTTTTCTAAAGGTCTTCACACTTTTACTATTTTACTAGTCGTATCCTACGCGCCTCGCGCGTGTATCTCGCTCAAGAAATTCAGTCAACAAAATCACTTTGCTATTATAAAATTAAAATATGCTTGAATTAAGAAATAAATTTAATTATTTATTTAATACGAAAAACACGTAAATATAAAACTAATATAATCATACAAATCATATAAAAGACATAAGAGAGTATCACGTTAATTAACAATAAATGTATATGAAAAATAAATTCATGTGTATACTTATATTATTAAGTACATACTTTAAAAAATTGGTGTGAATTATTAACCTTATTTACGGTAAATTTGCAACTATAAATTATTGGATTTAGTATTAAATCAAATTAACTTGTATTAAAATATAGTCAATTTAGGCAAATTTTGATAGTCAATTGTATCGAATTCCTATGTAAATATATTAATTTTGTAAAATAGCAAGTTTTAGACTTAACTTGTAGTTATTTTGATTTGTAAAAATTATTTTCTATATAAGGTATACCTAAATCAACAAGAACTTTAATTAATTTTAAATTCTTTAATATTGTAGACACGTAAAATTTATTGGGTCAAATTCATATAAAAATTGGATTTTACCCATATTTTATTGGGTCTAATATCATTTTGGGCTATAAAAATAATAAGTTCATTTTATTTCTGACTTCAAGGTACATCTCACCTTGAGGCCCAAACTTATGCCATGTGTTAAGTGACGTGGCATCCCATTCAAATTAAAGATCAATGAAGCAAGACCACACACATCAAATGATGTGGCAATCCAAGTCAAGTTCAAGAGCCAATGAAACATTGCCAAGTGTCCCAAATGACATATTTTGGTCAATCACAAGCAACCTTGTCCCATAACATTTGTGATAAGCTTGAAAATTGAATGGACCAATCAGAATGTGGCAGAAGAGGTTATTTACACTTGGACTGCCTATCCCCTACAACTATAAATAGGAGGGTTACACAATTTTCTTGATCATTCTGCAAGCATTGGAGGAAGCTTCTGCATTGACTACACAGCTCTTCAACGAATTGACTAATGGAGTTCTGCCCTAAGATCAACTCGACAAAATGAAGTGTTGTCAAACAATTCCTGGAGATCCAAACACATTTCTAGGAGGCTCAAATCATCCGGAAGTTCGAGAATTACACTACAAAGGCCCTCGAATTATGGAAAAGCTTAGGAGAGAAGAATCGAGAGAGTCACAGAATTGTACTCACAGATTCTTATAAATAAATTTGTTATTTTCTTTTCATTTATTTTTTCTTACAGTTAATTCAGCACAACGAAAATTTATTGCAAACAAATATTTCATATAATAAGTAATAATAATTATTTAAGGGGAAAAGGTGAAAAAATAATTTTCTTTATTTCAAAATCTTAGTGAATGAAAAAAATCTTGAATCATTTTTCTAAGAATGGTGTATGTGATCAAAAAGTTCAGCATATACATGATAGTTTATTATTGTAAACTTCAAGAATATACTAAAATTTTAGAAAACTTACTTCAAATCACAAACAAATCCATCTCTTTGATCATAAATACTAATAAGATTGTAATCATTAATATTATATTAAAAAATTCAAAACTTACCTCAAATAACAAATAATTTGTGTCTTTAATCATGTAAGATATATCAAAATTTCACTAAAACACTTCTTAATTAACAACTATCTATCAAAATACATGATAACTTATTTGTTGTAAATTTCAAGAATATACTAAAATTTTAGAAAATTTACCTCAAATCACAAAACAATTTATCTCTTCAATCAAACCAAATAAATGATAAACTAAACCAAAAAAAAAAAAAACATCACATTCTATAAAACAATATAAATATAGCTTAAAGAACTCACTTGATTAGGAACAATCAATTGTATGGAGAACAAAAAAAAAGATATTAATAAAGTTTTAAAACTTCTCTAATATAAACACTAATATAATAAGTTTTCTACTTATTCTTATTTTATTTTTCTTTTAAACGTAAGTTAATTAAGTCTCTTCTTTTATATGAATATAAGAATATTAGTAAAGATTTTACTTCGAAGTTATTACTCGTGTGAAGGAAAAAATAAATAAATTTCTATTTCTAAAATTAGTGCTAATCTTTATAGTGAGCATCTCCTACGTGACGTAAATCTAAATTAGTCGTACTTTAATACAATGACAAACAAGAAAAATGACCGACATTATTGTTTCAGGGCATTACTCTTTCTTAGGAGTTAGTGGCATAAGATATAATGCCATTATTCAACATGTTAGCTGCATCCGTTTACAGAAGTACTCTTCCATTTGTAGTTAGAATTCATGTCTATTACTCTATTGCTATGAAACAAAAAAGAACAAAATTTCCACCCTTCAGTTTGGACAAATTTTGAGTGATATAGTTATAATAAGTTACAATTTTTATTTAAGGTAGAGTTATGATTAATTAAAATTATCTCTTCTGATATATTTTAGGACTTTTAATTTAAAAAAATCTTACCATATATTTTAAACTGTTGATTCCATTAATTTTAGGAGATAATATTATAAATATAATTAAATAATAATTATAAAAAATAGTGAAAAGATGATTTTGTCTAAAGGAGAAACTTTTAATGAAGGACAAAAAGGTCGAATCACTTTTTTAAGGGTTTTCACACTTTTAATATATTATAGATATATTATATATAGAGAGAGAAGTATCGATTATCCCCCTGAACTTGTCATGTTTTTTTCATGGTACACCTGAACTTTGACTAGTCCTAAGTACCCCCCCCCCCCCGAACTTGTTCTTTTAGTATGTCGCATGCCCCTTTTACGCTGATGTGGCAAAATGTTTGAGTTTAACCTCCATCACGCGCGTGATGGAGGTCATTTTATGCCAAATCAGCATTTTTAATGATAAAAAATGAAAAAAAAAATCTATTTTCCTTTAATTTTTTCAAAAAATTCAATTATTCCTCTCTCTATCTATCATCCCTCTTCCTTCATTACTTCCAATCTAAAAAAAAAAATCATCCGTTTATTAATTTTTTAAAACTCCAGTTTATTAATTAGTTTATGAAATAAAAATTTCATCCATTTATTAATTTTGTAAAAATTTATTTATTAATCTAAAAAAAGATCATCCATTTATTAATTCAATCTAAAACTCCAGTTTCCATTCCTATGAAACTCCATCAATTTTGTAATCTTAATTATATATATCATATGAGTTATTGTAACTAAAAAAATGTACTAAATATCTAAGAAGATATTTTAAACAATATTAACAAAACAAATACTAAAGAAACTAAGACACATACTTATAATTAATGTAGTTATATTAGTTATCGGTTTTTAATCCTTATCGATTTGATTTTCGATTTAACCGATAAGGAAATACTCATAAAATAGAAAAAGTAGTAACTAACATGAAAAGAAACCGAATCTTAGTTGCTACAAAAATCCTACTTATATATATATATATATATAAATAATAATTTAATATAATTTTATTGGGTTATCGATTTACCCAATAACTTAATAAAAAAAATAAAATCGACTCAATAACCCAATAATTTTTTTTACAAAATCATTAAAAAATCGTTAACCCAATAACGATAAATCAATAACATTTTTATCGGTTCGATTTTTGTACACCCCTAACTTAAATTACATTTTTTTAATCCATTAATTATAATAAGAAACGTATTTGTGCATGTGACTCTCCTCAAAATCCTAATCGAAACACTAATCGAAAACTACTATGAAACACTAACCGAAAAACAATAATTTCATATTATGAAACACTAATCGGAAAAAAATAATTTCATATTTTTAACACACAAAAAAATCTTACTTGATCGGCGAAAATTATACCTTTCACTATTTTGGAGTAGAGAAAAATTGAAAAATATAATTTTTTTAGAGAGAAATCAAATAATTAAGGGTAGAAATGGGTTATTTTTTAATATAGGATAAATATACGGAAAGTAAATGGTATTATCCATGTGGACAGCCACATCAGCATTTTTATCCACATGTTCGCGCGTGTATTATACGCAGTGGACAGTGGGCCGAAAAGGGTGGCGCGACATACTAAAAAAGCAAGTTCGGGGGGGGGGGGGGGGGGGGTACTTAGGACGAGTAAAAGTTTAGGTGTACCATGAATAAAACGTGACAAGTTCAAGGGGGTAATTGATACTTCTCTCTCTCTATATATATATATTCTCATTTCTATTTCATTTTATGAGGTGAAATTTTTTGTTTTGCTTGGTAAAATATCCACATAAAAATAGAATTAGTTGTTATTTGCATATTTAATTACTCCACAAAATCATTATTGAAATAAAATAATAATAAAATTTATAAATATTTAAATTATAGTCCACACATTCAATTTATTTTCTTACTTTTCTTTAAAATTTGTTTCAAAAAATAACCTTTTTTTAACTATTGAATTATAATTTTTTACATGTCATGTTTAACACTTTCTACATGTTATTAATTTAAGACAATAACATGAAAAGTTATTTTTTACTTTCTTAAATTTTGTGTCAATTCAAAATCAAACAAACAAATTGAAATACTGAAATCCTCAATATAAAAAAAAAGCTTCAAATATTAAAAGGTAATTTTAAAGATATAACTTATACACTACAATAATAAATAAACATTAATATTATAACATCTCTTTACACTATCAATTTGTATGACATAAACTCATTTAATGTCTATTTTTTGTATTCGATTTTCATGAGTAATTTCCAGCTGTTACTAATCTTAGAATTTATTTGTTTTAAAATTTAGGTTGTTTCACTATAAAAATTAACATATGAGATATCCATATGAATAAAAGTAAATCTTGTCTCTCTAAAAACAATAAATTATTTAATTTAATTTACTCATATACTATAATTTAAGACTATGTTTTTATTGAAAAAATTAACATATGAATAATTATGTCATTGATTTAACACTATAGATTGTTTCGTTATGAAAATTAACATATGAATAATTATGTCATTAATTTAAGACTATAATTTTTATTGAAAAAAATTAGGATATGTATAATTTATGTGGAATAACATTAAAATATTTATTATATTCGCATCGGTTAATGTCATTTTAAACAAGTTACCTAAAAAAATAATTTTACTTATCACATTGAATAACTACTAATATCAGTCTTTTCTTATGTCCTTTGGTTTTTTTATTTTGAGATGGTATATAATCTCATAATGTATGTAAATCTCTTTTTACAAGCATTATTTACTTGAGAAAAATGAAGGAAAGGTGTCTTTTAAGTCTTGAATGAAGGATTGGTGACATTGACCAACAGATAGGGTCAAACATCATTAGGAAACTTGATTACGTTAATTGTGGACTTGATTAATATTTTCAAAAATAAAAATCAACCCAACCCACACCCCTCTTCAATCCAAATCAACCACTCTCTCCTCTTTCTCGACAGTTTCTCTCGACTCTCTCCCAACCAACAGTTCTGCAAAAGTTTTCCCTTTAATCCCTGCCGACTTCTACCTCCGGCGACAAATATTTGGGCTTCGAGTTCCCCTCTTTTCTTCCTTCAACCCCCGGCGACTTCTACCTCCGGCGACAAATAGTTGGGTTTTGAGTTCCCCTCTTCAATTCAAATCAACCTGTCTCTTATCCCTCTCTCGACAATTTCTCTCAACTCTCTCCCAACCAACTTTTCTGTAAATTTCTCATTTGAATCCTCGGCGACTTCAACATCCGACTACAAATATTGGGCTTCGAGTTCTTTTTTGACTTCAACCTTCAATCGACGTGACAGCCTTGCTCTCCGGCCACAACAACTTTGAATTCTTCATCGTTCCTTTTCTTCTTTCACAGGTAAAAATTTATGGCCTTTTTAGTTTTGAAGAAAACGAGGAAATTGAGCCAACTTCTCGTATAGTATTGGTTAACAATTATAATATTTATTGCATTAATTTGAAATGTGGTCTGAATAAAATCCTAATTTCTGGTATTTCTTCTCTTCTCTTTTCGAAGTGAATTATGATATTTTATTGTTTATTGCATTTCTTTGAAGTTTGATTTTTATTGTTTGTGTTTATAAAATAAAACGACAATTTGGGTTGATTTGTTCTGTTCTTGTTCTTGGTAAAAATAGTGAAATTGTTGTTTTTTTGTTGAACAAAATTGTGCTACTATTTTTTGTTTCCTCCAACAGATTACCCATCTGGTGCAACATATTAACCATATGATACAACAAATTTATCATATGATGCAACAGATCAACTATCGGATACACCAGAGGAACCATCAGATTATAATTCCGATGCAACAAATTAATAATCTGATGCAACAAATTAACTATCTAATGCAACAAATTTACCACATATTGCAACAGATTAAGCATCGAATAAAAAAATTGATGCAACTAATTAACCATCTAGTGCAACGGAAGAACCATCAGATTAATGATCCGATGCAACAGATGAACCTCTTGTTGGATAAAATCCTATCAATTCTTCCAACAGGAAATGTCCAAGACTTGATTTTTCCAATTGCTTATTCATCTGCCACGATAAACGACCCTATGTTGGAAGAAATCTAAACAATATTGATCGTTGATAACTGTTCTAACAGATCACTCATGTGTTGCAACAGATATGTGACCTGTTGCACAGACCATTCATCTTTATCAATAGATGAGTGATATATTTTGTATTGTCGCAACAGATTTCTCAGTCATTGTTGTAGGTTAGTTAACTGCTCTGACATATCACTCATATGTTGTAACAGATGTGTGATCTGTTGCACAAACCATTCATCTTTCTCAACATATGAGTGATATATTTTGTATTGTCACAATAGATTACTCAGTCATTACTACAGATTATTTAACTATTCCAACAGATCACTCATATGTTGCAATAGATGATGTCATAATAGATATGTGATCTATTACACAGATAATTCTTTTTTTTCAACAGATGAGTGATATGTTTTGTATTGTTGTAATAGATTACTCAGTTGTTGCTATAGGTTATTTAACTGTTTCAAAAGATTACTCATATATTGCAACAGATGATGTTGCAACAGATGTGTGATATGCTCCACATACAATTCATTTTTCTAAACAGATGAGTGATTTGTTTTGTATTATCGCAACAGATTACTCATCTATTACAACAGGTTATTTAACTGTTCCAAAGGATCACTCATATGTCGCAATAATGTGTGATCTGTTGTACAGACCATTCGTCTATCTTAAAAGATGAGTGATATATTTTGTATTATTGCAACAGATTACTCGTCCACTGCAATAGGTTGGTTATATACTGCAAAAGATATACTACCTGGTGTAACAGATCGGTAATTTATTGTAACTGTTACTTTACTGTTTTGCATATTTGATTTACTGTTATCCTTTTTTAACAATTCATTAATCAACTATAATATATTTTTTTATGTTTCTGTTAATTTTAGATAATATGGTTTCCAAAAGAACAGAAACTGAATCAAGTCCAAGTAAAGGAACAAGTGAAGCAGTTAGGCTACATCCACCACTCTATGAACTTTCTTTACAAGTGTTATCAATCGGGAGTAGAATATGATGAACACGGGGAGGAGGAATATTTCAAAAGAGATTATGCAAATGCTAATAGCCCTTCCACCGAAAAGTTGGTCAAAGCCTTCAGCATTGATTGTTATCCTGTAAGAATGTAATGCGACGGTGCCACAGATTTAACGGGTGATTTCGTGGTTAAGTCAGCCATGGGAAAATCTTTCGATGCCTTCAGAAAAATACTTCGAGAATAAAAATTGGATGCTTATTTCAGGGACAGATGCTTTGGAAAATATCTTGATTTGCCGGAGGAAAACAATGCTTGTTTCCAAATGAAAATAGTATATAAACTTCTCAAGCGTAGGTTTATGTATGAAAACAAAGATAAGATGGATGAGGTGTGGATAAATTACTGTGGCATGCCTGTTTGTTTTGGTTGGAAGGAGTTTGTCATAGTTACTGGACTAAAATGTTATCCTCCTTCTCAAGTTATACCTATTCTAACCCAAAAAAAGTACCCCGCACACCTAAAAAAGGCAAAGGCAAGTCGTGTGATCATGATGACCTAGTGTCTATTGTTGGTCCAAACTTCAAAAATAAAATTTGATTGAAGCGTTGAAAAGTAAAGGACTTTCAAAGAAGCACAAGCAGTCATTGTGCTTGGTTTGGTTTGTACATAATATTCTTTGGGAGAGAGACGTTAACAACAACATAAGCCTCGATTTAATAAAGCTCTCCAAGGATCTTGAGGCATTTAACAGCTGTCCTTGGGGGTATGAAAGCTTCAAAATGACTGTCTAATATTTGTTGACTCCGTTAGTGCCAAAGAAAGTCAACTTATATGGCTTCCCATGTGATTTCATGGTAAATTTTTCGTTCTTCTATTATGATATCATTCATTTTTTTTACTCAATAATGGTTTTGATTTATTGGCGCTATTTTATAGGCTTGTCCATTTGAAGTCATTCCTTATTTGAGACAACAAGTGAACTACCAGGAAGGAGTTTTCTGTCCAAAAATCTTGAGATGGTTGTCGGCCAAAACTGATAAAAATACAAAATTTCTTAATCTCTTCAACCCTCCGAAGGATGCAGTAAGTATAATTATAATTAATTTTTTCTTTTAATTAATGATTTTTTTGAATGATCTAATCATCATTCTAATATATGTTATGATTTATGTTAGATTGTGCATTCGTCGCTAGTTCCGACTAATCGAGAGTTGAAGATGCCATTTTTTTTACTTAACGGTCTGTGCAAATTTTATCGGACCTTAAGGTCATCTACAGAATAAAAATAGAATTGTTTGGAGCAACAACCATTACAAGAAAAATAATTTTAAAGGGTGGGCTTGTTGTTGTTGATGGTCTTAGTGGTGATGGAGCTGTTGGTGGTGGTGGTGGTGGTGCTGTTGGTGCTAATGATGCTCCTCTTACAGTATTTAAAACAAACCATTATGAGTATGATCATACTGGTTATACAGATTTTGCCTCTCCCAGCGAATGTTCTGCATGCAAATGTCAAGACTGCAGGGCAAAACATGATGCAGTGATTAATGCTATTAATGCATTAACTGATTCCGTAAAGGAATTAACATCTAAGAGGGGTCTCATTCCATCAAAGAGGATTTTATTTCCATCCGCTCTATTAGAGATTAGGGCTAACAGAAGAAGGGGAGTAATTTCCAGGGCATTATCAAGCATCCAAAAAAGTAAAATTGCAACTCATTTGTCTGTGTGTTGCACTGAGCAATGTAGAATGTCCAAAGAAGAGCAGCACGAGTTGAAGAAGGTGAATATATATGTCTTCCAACTGACAAAACAAACAGATACATATTTGTTTTAACAAATGACACATCTGCTGAAAATTATCAAACAGATATATATATCTGTTGTAACAGTTGACTGACTTATTGCACCAGATAAAGTATTTGGTGCAACATATGTCTCATCTATTTTATCAAATCAAACAACTCTTCGTACCACTTTTATTTGTACCAACAAACAACCTATCTGCTGCAACAGATGATTCATATGTTGCAACAGATGGTTTATCTATTGGAAATTATCATACAGGGTCTTTCTCATGTAGAAATTTGTCCCAACAGTTGATTCATTATTGTGACAAAAATATAATCTATTTGGGACAATTTAAAGTGGGGAGAAGACCCGTTTGATTTGCTAGAAGAGATAAGATACCCTTTTCTGTTTTGTTGTATCTCCGTAATTAGCATTGACCAATTCTGGTTTTCCAGGTGGATGTAGAAAAATCTACTGCTGAACAACATTGACAATATGCTACTTTTTTTATGGAAATACAGAGAACAGAAAGCGCGGAAACCGTACATAAGGGACAATAAACATCCACGACGAGCAAAGTCGAATTCCATAGCATCGGATGAAGAACAACTTGTCCATACTGAGTAGATCCTTATAGCTTGAGCATGTCAAATTAATCATTATCATCATACTTAAATTGTTGTTGATGTATTTGTTGAGATCTGTACCCATAATAATTTTCTTACATTTCATTTATTCGTTGACTTATTTCAGCTAATTTATGAAGGTTTTGATTTATTTTATTTTGTCTATGAATTTTATTTATTCCTTAGATTTGAAATTATTAATTGAAAAGGAATATTATATTCAAATATTGCAACAGATAATGTATCTGTTACAACAGACGACAGATCTATTAGAAAAATTGAACAGATTTAGACATATGTTACAATAGAAAGGTAATATGTTGGAATTTATCAAACAGGTCTTTCCACTATTGCAACAGATGGACTTAGATAGAAACATCGTGATAATACAATAGATGACCAACCTATTGCAACAGATAAATTATATGTCAGAACAGGTAGAATAACTGTTACAACGGATGTAGAATCTGTTGCATTATAAAAATTCAAATTCCGTTGGACATAAAAAATTATCACTATGTGTAAAAAGGTTAAAGTGAATTAAAATAAAAAAGGTGGAACCCATCGATGGTTTTAGTTCAAACACCTAAAATAAAATAGGCATCGAGTAGACAGTGTTCATTTTAAACACGTAAAATAAAATAGGTATCAAATGTGTCAGTCTGACACATTTTGCTGACTTGCCGTCACTTGGCCCCCAACGGTCTTCATCTTCCTCCTAAAGTTTAACCCTAAATTCCCAAATCTTCTTCTTCATCGTCATCTTCTTTTATCTATCCAAATTTTTCAATTTTTTTTTTTTTTTAACTGAGCTTGACAATGTCGAGCTCATCTTTCACTATTTTTTGTGATAAAGATTTTTGATATTGTAAGTGGGGTCATGAAGCTCTGTTAAAGACTTCTTGGACTCAACAAAATTCGGATCGTAGGTTTTTTACTTGTAAGATTTCAAAGGTAATATTTTTTTATTTAATTAGTTGATTAATTATTGACTTGTAATTATTTTATAATTGTGTTCTTTTTTTATAGAAATTGGGTGGATGTGATTACTTTGATTGGTATGAACAACGACACCCTTCACAAGCAAATCGTGTAATCTAAGGTTTGTTGAACAAAGTCAAGGCTTCTGAAGAGAAACAAAATCGATCAAGAAGATACTACATTGTTGTCGTTATTGCTACTGATTTGGTGTTGTTGGGCACATGGATATTCAAGCCTAATTGATGAAATTTTCATGGTGGTATGTGTATTAGCTACTGGATTGGTGTTGTCAAGCACATGGATATTCAAGCGTAACTGTTGAAAAATATCAAAAAGATTTAGGCATATGTTGTAAAATTTAGGTCATCTTTTGGAAATTATCAAACAAGTTTTCCCACTATTTCAACAGATTAGACTTAGATTAGATTATTAGATTATTCATAGAAATAACATAGGCGTAATGCAACAAATGACCAACCTATTGCAACAGATAAACTATCTCCCAGAATAGATTAAATATATTTTACAACAAATTGACAATCTATTGCATTATAAAAAACTCAACTTTCATCAGAAAAAAATTATTACCACTACATATACATGTAATAAAGTGAAGGGTGACTGAAAATTAAAAATTGTTATTTCACAGGCTCTTCTATATACACAGGCTTCAAGCGTCTAGTTAGTACCCCATAAGCCCAGACCTCTTGTAGGTTTGCCACAGCGTTGTAGCAAAGAGAAGTCATTGGATCGGCCATTTTTGTACCGATCAATAAACATTCGATGTGTGCAAGAGCGTGCAAGCCGCTCGCTTTAGAGGCATCATCTTTTGAAAGGATCATTCCCTTGTTTCGACCTTCAAAATCCCATGATTTCTTCATTAACACTTCCTTTAGCAAATGATTCATCAGTTTACTCTCCCTCTACAAGATGAGCAACAGCACCATCAGTGGCTCTACGAGGAAAAAAGGATTGAAATCGTCGACGAGAGGTACGTTGGAGTAATAAACATTGGTCTTTCCCTCCTCGAGTAGTATCTCAACAGCCCGATAATGCATTTCATTCACGCTAATGACTGCAAGAATCCTTTTTTCCTCGGTCCAGCTCTTACCGTGTGGATTTAGTCTCTCTCCTCTAACATATTTTATCATTTCTTCTTCATCCAAGACCAACGTAGGAACTAGGAAATCAAGTCCCACGCCAAAGGCTAACGCCTTCCCATTGAGTTGATCGTACCTATCCTTGAGCTTCTTGCAGAAGTCGAGGTCCATTATCCTATCGCCAGCGTCATAAGTTTCCCGGTGCGTTAATTGCCTTTTCCTCATGAGGCAGAGAATTATGTCAACATGCTGTGATATAAGAAGTCAAGTTTTAAATAGATTAGTAATTTTAAAGATTCAACGGATGGTCCATCTATTGCATAGGGTTCTCTGAATCAATAATCCAAGCAACTTATGCAATAGATGGATAATAAGTTGCAACAGAACCACTACCAGTTGCACCAGTATACCCAGCTGTTGCAACAGATGTGAAATCAGTTGCGTAGCTTCTTCTTCATGGGGTAGATTAGAAGGTCTAGGTTAGGAAAAATAAACTTGCCTTGTCCTCATACGGCATACGTATATCAGTCATAGTATGGAAGTCTTGAGGGGGAAATGGAGGCCTGGGGTAATCTGGTGCGCCTGGCTTGGCATTCTTGGCCTATCGCAGATCCTTCTTCTCTTCGGCGCCAAGTTCCGCATATATGTCCACCTTCTTGACTGGCCCCTAAACTTCAACAAATTTTGGAGAGGGAGGAATTGCAATTTCTTTTGATTTCCGACCGGAGAGTACGTCTCTAATTGCTCTTTTCTTTCTCCTAACCAACACTGTAGGAGTGTGTGGATCCCTCACCTTATTGGATGGTATGACACACCTCTTAGATTTTAATTCTTTGATAGCTTTAGTGATAGCCTCTACTTTTTAAAAGAGTTTATCCTGTCTGTCCTTACACTCTTTCCATTCACAACGAGAACACGAGGGTGGAGAGGGGTGAGAGGGAACTGTGTAAGGGTGAAAAGGGGTGTTTTTAAACATATTTATTCTTTCTTGAGCATCAACATGCTCATCATCATGAGTGGTAGCAGCATCAGCATGCCTTCCACCAACACCAACGACTCCACTAGAAGAAACACCCGGATCTGCCGTAGTAGGTTGGTCATGAAGAGCCTCAACATTAGGCTGACCTTGTCTAACTGCTCTTCTTATGGCTGTTGGTCCAGCCAATTCCTTCTTTATTAAATTCACCACTGGGTCTGCTATAGTAACAACATGACCTAGAGTAAAATAAGAAGTCATTACCGACTCCTCCTCAGTAGGCACGATCCATGGATACACAACCTATAAAAAAGAAAAAAAAGACAGATGCATTTAAATTATATAATATAATAATTTTCACAGTTGGGCTACATTTAAAAAAAAGACCCATCTGTTACATAGTTTGCATTATATGGTTAAAATCCATTTGAGTCTAGTTCAGAGAAATAGAGCAACACATGGATAATTTGATGCAAAATATCAATCATCTATTGCAATAGTTTCACAAGACGGGTAATCTATTATGTAACAGATGATCTATACATCGCAACAGATGAATAATATATTATCAAATTAGATATTTGTTGCATAATTTGCAGTAGATGGTTAATCTTTTAGGAGTCGAGTTCAGAGAACCAAAGCAACAGATGAGTAATATGATGCAAGATATCAATCATACCCTATCGCAACAGATGTCCCATCTGGTACATTAGATATAATATCTGTTGTACCATATATAACATCTGTTCAATATCTTTCTTTGAGTAAAATTATTTTACTTGAAGAAGACGTACTACATCATTCAGAGGGTTAAAGAGATCAGCCTTCTTAATATTGGTGTTTCTCTTTGCAGCCAACCACCTAAACATCTTTGGATGAGAAACCTCATCCGGTTAATCCATTAACTGCTTTCGGAGGGGAGGAATGGCTTTAAATACCCAAGACTAAAAACTGTAAATAGGAAGCAAGCAAAAAAAGTCATAATAACTATATTCAATATAAATTAATGGATGAGTAAAATTAGTGATTAATTTTACCATGAAAGCCCAAGGAAAGCCGTAAAATGTGGTTGTCCCTGAGGATAGATTAGTCAGTAAATATTGGACAGTCAAGTAGAAGTTGTTATATCCCCAGGGATAATTGTTGAATTTATCAAAATCCTCAGCACGCGCCAACAAATCATCTTCTATGACTTTGTTGATGTCTCTTGCCAATATAACCAAATGGGCAAACCAAACTAAGCATAATTGCTCCCTGTACTGCTCTGGTATAGTTTTATCCTTGAGATCTATGAACAAATCTGATGCTTTGTATCCACGTCGAGCAATGTCAAAAAAACCATCTATTTTTTCCTTGCATTTGCTTGCCTTGGATCTTTTGCGGAGTGGTGGTCCTTCTGGACGATGGCATCTCAAGCCTGTCACTATGGCAAACTCTTGCAAGCTAAATCAAACAGGCATGCCACAGTAGTTGATCCAGATTTCATCCATCTTCTTTTTGCCCCCTCATCCAAATTTTTATCATCCCCCACGTACTTGATCCTGCGCTTGAGAAGACCATATACCATTATCATTGGGAAACGGATACGGGCATAGGGGTCCTCGGGCAGCTCAAGAAAGCGTCTAAAGCAGATCTTCTTAAAAAGTCCGCCTATGTTTTCATTCTTCATAATTTTCATAAAATGTTCAAAATTTCCCCATCTAATATTTAAGTACAATTTGACCAGTTAGTTGTTTTGTTTCTGGGTCATTTATCGGTATCTCAACTTGAAACCTGTCAATACTACAAGTTTTGACAGGATCATGCTGGGATGTTGATATTAATTCACACCCCATTGGTGATCCATTATCATCATGTTGATGATTATTCTCTTTCTTTTTTTCACTCTCCAATTCCTCCTTTTTCTCACTTTTACTTTCTTCATCATCATCTACAGACCCTTGTCCACCTCCCTCAATGTTGTTTTCATATCTCTCCTCAGCTTTACTTTTTCTTGATTGAGATTGTTCAGGAAGCTCCTCCAAATCCCTCTGTACTGTAGCCTTTTTTTGGGTGGTCAAACGTTGATCCACTTTTACTTTCTTTTCTTTTGGGAGACATGTTTTACCTACAAACAAAGAAAAACAAAAATTACATTACAATTGATGTATGCATAAATTTTAAAAAATACATTACAAACACCACGAATACCGACACACTAACAGCCACCACCACAAATACCACCAACCAATGACACAAACAAATACCACGAATACCGACAACACCGACAACCACCACAAACACACCAACCAATGCCACCACGATGACCACAAACACCACCACCACCACCACTAACACCATAAATACCATCTAACAATACCACGACATCCAACGGAATACTACGACAGAAACTAGGGATTTCTCGAGTTCTTCCTACTATTTTACCATCAAAACTCAAAATTGTAAACCCATTCTCGAAGATAATAAAACTAAAAGTTTTAGTTTTCATTATTAACTTAAAAGCCATTCTTTTTTAGAAAAAAATAACAAATATAAAGATCTTCTCAAACTCTGTTGCCTACGAAGACAAAGAAAACGACTGATACAAGCAAGAATGAAGTCAAAAATAATACCTATATGGTTGGAAATGGGAAGAAAAGTGATCTATTGTGGAGGGTTGAGAAAATTTATTGAGCAGTTGTTGTTTGTACTGTATTTTTGAGTGAGAATAAGAGAGAAAGAGCGAGAACTCAAGATTTGAAATGATAAAATATTTTGTATGGGTTGATTTGTATTTTGGAAAAGAATGACAAGTTTTGAAAATGTTAATTTGGTCTGAATTGATCTTAATTATTTTTAAAATCATAAAATATATGCATAATTTTTAACCCTCTCATCATGCAATTGCAAAAAGGTAACTCAATTGAAATTGTATAAAAATAATTGAAGTTGTAGTTGACCGAGTACTCTAGTTGACCCTATGAAAACTCACCCTGGTCCTAGATTAATCAATTTAGGTACTATTAGTCTAACATATGAACTCAATTGAAATTGTATAAAAATAAAGTTCAACATATTGCATCAGATTTTGCATCTGTAGTAAATTATCAATCAAATTATGTAACAACAGATTACGAATCTATTATAAATTATCAAACAGATTAATTCATATGTTGCGACAGATTACACATCTATTGTAAATTATCAAATGGATCATCATATGTCGCAACAGATTACCCATATATTGTAAATTATCAAATAGGCGCTACCATATGTTATGGCTAACCCTATTAGAACTCACCTCTAGTCCTAAATTAATCAGTAGTTGGCCCTATGAGAACACACCCCTAGTCCCAAATTATTCAATTTAGGTATTATTACCCTATCCTAGTGTCACGACCCAGCCCGAGGCCCTGGCCGCGATGGGCATCCCGAACCACACAGGTGCGAGATACCCCTGCCACTCCCCAACCCACTAGTGATATTGTCCGCTCTGGGACCAGGCCCACACGGCTTTAAAACGCGTCACTAGGGAGTAAGAATTTCTCACTTATATACCCAGGATCCCTTCTGTGTTTTGTCGATGTGGGACTCCTTCCTAATTTGGGGTGTCACATACACCCCTTTATGGACTCAGCGTCCTCGCTGAGGTTTGCCCCACTGAATGGGATTCGCCTATACTCAGGAATGAGGTTTGCCCCGCCTTATCGGTATTTTCCTACACTCAGTTTGAACTCTGGCCCACATCGACAGGGATGACACAGGAGCGGCTCTGATACCATTCTGTCACGACCCGGCCTGAGGCCCTGGCCGCGACGGGCATCCCGAACCACACAGGCGAGAGATACCCCTACCACTCCCCAACCCACTAGTGATATTATCCGCTCTAGGCCCAGGCCCGCACAGATTTAAAATGCGTCACTAGGGAGTAAGGATTTCTCACTTATATACCCAGTATCCCTCTTGTGTTTTGTCGATGTGGGACTCCTTCCTAAGTTGGGGTGTCACACCTAGATTAATCAATTAAGGTATTAGTTGAACATATGAGGTAGTAAGAATTGGTTCGGCTCAGAGTTATCGATCGACGACTCTAGTCGGGAGGAACGTTGTACTATCTCATCATGCAATTGCCAAAAGACTCAATTAAAGTTGTAGATGAGAACTCACCCCTACTCCTAGATCATTCAATTAAGGTATTAGTGCCCCAGTCCTAGATTAATCAATTAAGGTATTAGTCTAACATATGAGGTAGTAAGAATTGGTTCGGCTCATAGTGATCGATCGATGACTCTGGTCGGGAGGAATACAGTACCATCTCATCATGCAATTGCCAAAAGACTCAATTTAAGTTGTAGTTGACCATATGAGAACTCACATTCAATTAAGGTATTAGTCTAACATATGAAATCAATTGAAATTATATATAAACAAATGTTCAACCTGTTGCAACAGATGTATTTTTTGTTGGATCAAATCAAACAGATTAGGTAATCTGTTGTAATATATTACATATCTGTTGTAAACTATCAAATAGATTACATCATTTATTGTGACAGATCACGAATCTATTGTAAACTATCAAACAGATTAAGTCATCTGTTGCGACAGATTACCCATCTGTTGTAAATTATTAAATAGGCATTTTCATCTGTTGTAGTTGATATTATGAGAACTCACCCCTAGTCCTAGATTAATCAATTAAGGTATTAGTTGAACATATGAGGTAGTAAGAATCGGTTTAGCTCAAAATGATTGATCAACGAATCTGGTCGGGAGGAACGCAGTACCGTCTCATCATGTAATTACCAAAAGACTCAATTGAAGTTGCAGCTGACCCTATGAGAACTCACCCCTAGTTCCAGATTATTCAATTAAGGTATTATTTAAATATATGAGGTAGTAAGAATCGGTTCGTCTCAGAGTGATTGATCGACGACTCTGGTCTGGAGGAACGCAGTACAGTCTCATCATGCAATTGCCAAAAGACTTAATTAAAGTTGTAGTTGACCCTATGGGAACTCACCCCTAGTCCCAGATTATTCAATTAAGGTATTAGTTGAACATATGAGGTATTAAGAATTGGTTCGTCTCTGAGTGATCGATCGACGACTCTTGTCGGGTGGAATGTAGTACCATCTCATCATGCAATTGCCAAAAGACTCAATTAAAGTTATAGTTGACCCTTTAAGCTCATTCATTCATCCCTAGTTCCACATAGATTGATGTAAGTACTATTATTAATCTTAACATTAAATTAATGAGAACTCATTTCAACTCAGAGTGATCGATCGACGACTCGGGTCGAGATGAACGCAATACTTACACCATTCAAATGCAATGACTCAATTGGATTTGTAGTTGACCCTATGAACTCATTAATTCATCCCTCGTTCCACCTAGATTATGTAGGTACTATTATTAATCTTAATATTAAGTTAATGAGGAATTCATTCATTCATACCTAGTTCCACCTAAATCAATTGCAATGAAATCTGTTGTAACAAATGACTGAGCTGTTGGAGAATTTCAAACAGATAACAATATTTGTTGCAACAGATGACATATTTGATTTAATTATCAAATAGACATTTGCATTTGTTGTGAAGGATGACTGAGCTGTTGAAAATTTTCAAAAAGATATTAATATCTATTGTAACAGATGACATTTCTGATTTAGTTATCAAATGGACATTTCCATTTATTGTCACAGATGACTGAGCTGTTGGAATTTTTTAAACAGATATTTATATTTGTTGCAATAGATGACATATCTGTTTGAAAATCTTTTTTTTCTTTTAATTTTAAAGAAAGCTTTTGTCCGAGTAGATAAAGTAGTAGTACTACTAAATGCGGTAAAAATTATTTTTTGGATAACTCAAAAATCTCATTGAGTAGTCCTAGTCTTGTCTTGTCTTTTCAATGTCATCCGTTTTCTTCCTCATGCCCCTTAAATTATTAATGAATATTGAAACCCCTAATACTTTTTTCGTTTCATATTATGTTACAATTAGCCCCTATTGACTTGGCACACCCATTAAGAAAATATTAATTAGGGATTTATTTTACTACCAAATTAGCATTATTAATTATGCTTTGAAAATATAAATTTAAATAAATACACTTTGTTTAGTCATTTAATATTAAGGGTAGTACATCTAGAAATTAGAATTATCTCATCTCTCCTTCAACCCTAAATTTATTTTATTCATCTCTCATCTTTTTTTTTCTATCCTCTTTAGGGTTATCACAACCATTTTTTTCTCTCCTCTTTCTCATAAATTTCTATTTGGATCTAAACCGATCCATATCCATATCTTAGATTCCTCGACTGAAATTGATGTTTTGATCCCCTTTTGACATTAAGGTATGATTGACTATTGCTCTTTCATTCTCGTCTTCTTCTTGCAAGTTCTGTACATCTTTTTTTATTTAATTACCATTTTCCCATATCATATTTATTTAAAAAATTTAAAGGAATTTTTAATTATTGAATAAAAGAACCGAGAATTATTATTACAAGATGCGAAAAAAAGTCATCTGTTGGGAGAAGTTTAAAAGCCTTGTTGGCAGTATCATTTTTTTATGTATCTTGTTTGTTTCTTTGTTGTTGATGTTGTTATTGATGTTGTTGGTGGGGTTGGCGTTGTTGGAACTTGTGGTGTGATGTTGTTGATAGTGGCGGATCTAGGTTTTTTAGACAGTGGGTGCTTTTTAGCTTAAAAATAATGAAGTCCGAACAATCAACACAAGGAGTTAGGGAGAAAAAAATAAAAGAAAGTTTACAGTGATTAAGAAGAGAAGAGATGGTTACCAAAATTAAAAAAATATGTGTTGAGTGGGAATTGAACTCAAGACCAAAAGAAATAAATAGCCTTAAGAACCCATAAACAACAACTAGGCTAACCAAACAACTCTTACTATGGGTGCTCACAGATTAGATTATATACGTGTTTTCTTAATTTCCATATACATATATAAAGTTTGATACAAGTTCAGTCTGTGCTCGCGCACCCGGAGGAATCCATGTGGGTCCGTCCCTGGTTGTTGATGGTGGTGGAACATAGGATGTATGCTTCTTTTTTGTTGATGATGTTGTTAGAACAAATATTATTTTCTTTGTTGTTGATGATGTTGTTAGAACAAATATTGTTATTTCCTTTGATGTTGATATTTTTTATTTGTTGTTTGTAGCTTATGTTGTTGTTGATGTTGCAACAGATGGAGAAACTCTTGGAACAAATCAAACCACCAGCAAGGCTGCTACGTATTCCAACAGACTCCACATCTGTTACATCAGACTCCGCATCTGACACAACAGACTCTACATCTGATTCAACAGACTCCACATCTGATGCAACAGACTCTATATCTGTTGCAACAGATAGATAATGTTCTTTCTATGACATAAATTATAACACCCCGTAATTCGGGCTAGAACAAAAAACCATCATTTCTATGCGTAAATGATCCAAGAGCCATAAATCCAATGCAAATATAGTGTGTTAATCATTTATGTAGTGTGGGAATCTAGTTTAGCATGATTTGAGATCATAGAGATCCCCTAACTCAGGGACTAGTTGAAAGCTTTCCTATCATTCAAGTTTTAGTGAGCATCAAAACTTGGGTCAACTTCAATTGACCATAAATCCTTATATATGACGAACTGGGTGGCGTACTATATATCAAATGAAAGGTCTTTGAGTTGTATTTCCAACGCCACTAATTTTGCTAAAATCCGATATTGGAGAAAAACGTTAAGCCTATTTTACTCTAGCATATCAGCCTAGCAACTGTCTGACGACATTTCTGACGACTTATCACATTTCTGATGAATTATCAGAAAATGTCGTCAAACTTAGGCAGAAAGTCATAAATTCCAAAATTTTGTGACGACATAAGCAGACGGCTTGTCACATATATGACGACATCAGCCTAATGTCGTCAGCTGATAAATTCAGCATTTTCCAAATGGTTTTAGAGGGGTATTTTGGTATTTTTCCTTCACCCCATAGCTCCATAAATATAAGATTAAGCCCCAAATTCACCAAAATATACTCCTTTCTCTCAAATACTCTTAAGAACCAAACCCTAGGGCCTCAACCTAAGATTCAAGATCCCTTAAATTTTCACCTTTAAATTCCAAAATTGATTCAAGAATTAGAATCCCCAAACTAAGATCTTCAAGAATCATCCATCAAAAGCACAAATAGAGTCCCAAAAGAAAGTGTTCATCCAAAGTTCATAATCTAAGGTACGTGGGGGTTTTCTAAAATCTCATGGGCATAGAAATCATGATTTTAAGAAAAGGGTTTTAGATTTATGATTTATAATCATGTTTTAGAAGTCTCAATGACATTGTTTTGGTCTTCAGACCTTCCCCCAAATTGATTGATAAATTATATATATATATAAATATATATATAAATATGAATGTATTTAAGAATGAATATTCAATTGAGAGCATGAATTATAATGAACCCCTCTCTTGTTATGATTTTTCCCATCTTTCATATGATATGAATTGTTCTAAATTACATCGTGAAGGCATGATATGAAATGTCTTGATTTATGCTATGACTTGAATATGATTTCAAAATAAAAAGAGAGGGTTATGCATGTTGATAAATGTTGAATATGCATATAACAAAGATTAGCATGGTTTGCCAAAAGAACACATGACCACCATATGTTTGAATAATCTCAGCATAGTTTTGACTTGTAGTTTTGGAACATGAAATCTTTTATATTGTTTGCATGTTTGGGTGGTCTGAACTATGTTTTAATGAAAGAATTATGCATGATACATTATGGCTCAGAAAAGAGGACTTGCAAGTCTTGGTGTGATGACACCAATTCAGATTATGCGATGGTAATTCAGAATAGAATAGAATGTATGTTTGAAGTTAGAATTTTCAGATGTTGAAACTAGAATAATGCATGATTCAGAACAGGATAAAATTGGGCATAAAGAGATGTTACGTGGTTCTCCGAAGAAGGCACGAGTTTAGATAACTCGTTGCCCAAAACTACGATTTGTCGATCTGGGTATATTATATTACGTTACCCTAGTGTCGTGTGGCATATCAGGATCAGAAACTCTAACCCTTGTGGCACACTCGGGTTGGGGGCTTCCCCGCTGAGTCAATGGCGGATTCCATACCCCCCGTGGAATATCAGAATTGTAGGGGAGTGCCACCTAACTCAGAAGTAATACAAAGATCAGAAAAATTGCATTGACAGAAAGGTTTTATGATTATAAAAAATGCCTATGTGTTTTGAATTTATATCTTTCATGATGTTTTATGATGTGCTCTCAACTATTTTATTTATATAAAAGCTTTATTTTGGATTTGCTCTGCATACCAGTATATTTGTATTGACCCCTACCTTCCAGGGTTTAAATTTCAATTCAAAGGTCCTGCTAAGCCGTAGAGTTTTTAGATAGGAGTGAAGAGTACCAGTTAGTGAGCCTTCTATACTTTAGAAGGCCTAGTTTATTTCAGAAATTTATCATTATTATTGTTTTGGTCTACTGGGGGCCTTGTCCTAGATTTTGGATAGTTATCTTTTAGTTTTGTAGTAGAGATTTCACAGACTGGTTCAGACATTGATTAGTTGTTGTTGGGCTTTGCGTTACATCTTATAAACTAATCAGATTTCAGATTTTATGACCATGTTTTTGTATACTATTATATTCTGCATATTCTTTTATTGTATGAATATTGTGCATGACTACCCGATAAAGAGGGGCATCCAGGCCTTCATGGTTTGGGATACTCGTCATGGCCAGGGCCTCAGTTCGGGTCATGAAAAACTTGGTATCAGAGCATGGTTCATGGTCCCAGGGTATCTGCGAAATCATGTTGGGTAGAGTCTTATTTATGGGTGTGTAGCGTGCCACACTTATTAGCAAGAGGCTACTAGGCATTTAGGAATGTTTCTCTTTCTTCATGTTCTAGTTTGTGCTATAGAGTCAGAATGTTCCTCTTTCATACTCTAATTCATTCTATGGTGTCGCCCATACAAAAGTAAAGTCATCTCAATTATTTCCTTGCTTTGATGTGCTCAGATATGTCTGATGATTGGGGGTAATTCAAGTGCAGAAGTTTAGAGTCTAAATGGTATGGTCCTTTCTGATTGAGCCATATAAGATTTTAAAAATTATGCAAGGACTTGAGAAGAGTCCGTTAGTGCTTCAGGGTGTATTGACTCTTGTGTGAACTTTGATTCTGATGAAATCGTGTTTTTCAGCCTGTGGTATATAGTAGAATGTTGTAACTATATTTCCACCCGAGTAGTATTATAAGTTAAAGTGTCGGTGTCATGACCTATTGATAGTGATGTTGGACCAAGAAGTGATGATGTGAAGTCACAAGGTTAGAAGTCTGAGAGAGGGTAACTTTTGTGTAAATAAATATTTTAGTTGAATAACCGATGTTTGAGGATGATTTACCCCTTAATAGTGATAGACTCATGTGGTAGCTAGTAGTACGTGTGGATTGTATGGTAGTCTATGGGGGAGTGTTTGACTCAGATTTTTATTCATACAGAGTAAGATATGTATTCTTAGATCATGGATTATTGTGTGTCAAGTTTCTATCTCTTGTAATCTTATTATCATTGTGTTGTTGAAACTCAAAGTCTAGTGAAGTCGTGTGGGACTCTTTTGATTCACTAGAATAGTTTCCTTGTCATTCCTCTTATTTTCTTGTTCAAAACACAAAAATTAAAGTCTAGTGAAGCCGCGTGAGGCCTATTTCGATTCACTAGCAACTTGTTATTCATCTTGTTGTTCTTGTGTTGGTTGGAACTGGGGGTTTAGAGGCGTAATGGCAAGAAAAGTGATAAGGGCGATTTATTGAATATATGTATAGCCGATTTTTTTTCATGAGATTGAGTTAGTAATGAAGTGATACGTCCTTGTATGTTAGTTTAGTAGAAGGTAGAGAAGGAGTTATTAGTTAAGGTAAATTGTTGTCTACTTGAAGTATGAAAATGGCTAGATGAGCCAGTAAGTTATAATTATAGACTCATGGTTGTTTGTGGAATTTAAAGGTAGTCTAAATGTACGCTTGGGTAAGTAAGTGTGATGTGAGAAAGCTGTATAAGTAGATAAGATTGTATGGGGTTATAATATAAGATTAAGGTTGATCATGTCTATT
This sequence comes from Capsicum pubescens, assembly GCA_030864215.1. Lineage (NCBI taxonomy): Eukaryota > Viridiplantae > Streptophyta > Magnoliopsida > Solanales > Solanaceae > Capsicum > Capsicum pubescens. The sequence continues at coordinate 87,226,729 of CM061547.1, forward strand.
ATGTGACTTTAACCCCCTTTGACCTTCTTTTCGATGGTAGTTGTAAACTAGTACTACTTGTGAGAAGGTATGTAGTAGATTTTTGAGGTATTTGGATAGAATGTCCCAATTTGATGGACTAGTATATTATGTTGCATTCTTTATTGGTGGTAGATGATTGATTCTAGACTATAGACTTGAGTTTAAATGTAGAATGTGGTTGTAAGAATAATGGCTTAAGATTAATGATGAATGTTTGTGAGAATTGTGTGTAAGGTTGGGTTGTAAATCATGTTTAGCACTAGACAATAAGTTTGAAAAGTTGATGGCGATAAAGGTGGATGTGATGATTTCTTGATTAATGATACTAGTTATATGGAAGTGATCTAATAGGCTTGAACGGTGTATGCAACTGCTTAAGTTTATTTGATTCGTAATGAAGTATGATGTTATATGTATGATGTAGAAGTATACCCAAGGTGATATGGAGTTGAGGCATTTTCTAAGACTATTACATGTTGCGTGTGGCTAGTAGACATAGTAGTACCGTTAAGTTTCTAGGTGGAGAAATACTGGTAGTATGATTCATCAAAGGCTTGGTGATATCCATGTTAAGTGTTAGAATCTAAGTTTGAATTTTTGAACGTTAAACTGACAGAAATAAGAGTTGAAGCGCTATAGGGTGTGCACTCTGACTATGGGGATACTTATGAGGATTCGAAGTTAGTAAGTGTTAAAGTATTATGTGATTGACTTCTGGGGATATAGAAAGATAGAGTGTGTCTCAGAAGGTAGGATTAGCAGTAGGTTTTCCACTTCCAGGTATAGCCATTCGGGTTAAGTTCTATTAATTGTGTGTATTGTCATATTCCAGACCCCAGAGTGTAGTAAGTGTAGTTCAGTTTGGAGTCTAGTAAGGGATCTCTCAAACTTAAGATGATGGCTTAAAGCTAAGGGGGAGATCATAAAACAAGAGACCAAGACAGGCTCTCAGATTCTTGTAGTGATGTCAGTATGATATAGAACATCATAGAGTGAGGTTGAGGCTCAACCCATTCTTATCATAGTATTTTTCAGTTATCCCAATACTTACTCATGCCTTACGTTCCAGTTCCATGATTATAGTTCATGTTCATGTATATGATAGAGAATCACGTGCTCTTCCAGTTCCTAAATGAGGAATTCCAGTTCATTCAGTAGTCGGGATCACATTCCATAAGTTATGAACTCCAAATTGAGGTCATACAGCTCATGACTCATGTACTCACACTTTATAGTGTGCTCAAATCCTATAACTTATGCTACAGTCCAAATGATTGGCGAGATTTAGCTTATAGACAGGTATACTCTCGATTTAGATCACTTTGATGAATCCCTGATGTTGATTTGTTATTCCTTAGGCCTCAGTTAAGTGTCAAGTCTCATATAATATCCTTCCATGCTTCAAGGTCTTATGTTCTAACCTTTTAGTGACTCCTCCTTATGTAAAGATAGTGATGATGAGTAAATGTTTCTTGTTGATAAAAGATCATTGTATGCTTGTTTTGGATAAGACCATAAGGGTGAAGTAAGATTTGGGGCCAAGTCTTTGATACATATGATGGTTAGTGAAAATTTGTGTGTGTATGTTCTTGGGGTAGCGCGTGGGAGTTATATTAATAGTGGTTTAGAGAATGTGTGAAGTATGTCTTTATGGGTGTTTGCCTTGAAGTTCATACGTGGTTATAAAGATAGGCTTGAATGACATGTTGGGATTTAAGTGGAGGGACGCAATATGCGCTAGTGAATCCATAGTAAAAGTTCAGAGTTAGTCATTGAAGTGGTAAGGCACGTTATGCTTAGGGTATGAACTTTAAAAAGATATAGAAGGTTGAATCATATAGTTTAGACTAGTATCGCGGTGTGGCAGGTTGTATTTTGTGATTTAGAATTAGGCTTGATCATAGTGAAAGGATTTAAGCTACTTTAGACATTAGTAGAAAGATTTTTCAATGCTCATATGAGAATTATAATTTGAACCAATGAGTATGGTATTTAAGGGGAATAGTATAGTTAGGGGAGTATTCAAGGAGTGTGCTAAACTTGAAAGTAAGAAGTGGCATTGCCTAAGGCCTAAAAATTCTATCCTAGTTTATGAGTTATATATCTATATTTCATGCTATGGAGTAGTGTTATTTTTGTGATTCCTTAGTTGGATGTCTTGTGTAACTCATGCCCAAGATTCTTTGCTCCCTAATGCTACTAGAACTTCTTTATAAAGAGTGTTGAAGAGATACTCCAGTTAAGTATAAGTTTTCAGTATAATTCCGCCCGTATAACCAGCAATTCAGTTTAATAGTCGGGCAGGCAAGTTACTGTGGTGTTCTACCTTTTCACCCAGTCTTACTATCCAAAGTCTTATGCGTATGACCATCCCAAGGGATAATCTATTCTATTCATGTAAATTGCAAATTCAGTTCAATCCAAGCATCATGTTTCAGATTTAGTTACTTATTCATGACTCAATTCATAAGAGTTCAGAGCATAATTTCAAATACTTCCAAGTATTTTATCTCAAACAGTGTAATACCCTGGTACAGTCTAAGTCTTGTTACCTCATGATACGTACTTGCCTAAGTTATCACTTCTTAATTCAATATATATGATTATATCATGAACACCTCAAGAGAATCCTAAACTCTCAGCATAAATCAACTTCTTGAAGCAAGTAAAGTCAAGTCAGCTCAGAATTCAGTTTCATGATAGAAGTTTAAATATTTCAGATCAGTTATGTACTTTCTTAGAAGGCACATCATGTCCACTTTATTCCATACCATTAAGCTTCAACATCCCTACCCATCATTCGGGGATGAATGATCCCAAGGGGGAGATAATGTAACACCCCGCAATTTAGGCTAGAACGAAAAATAGTCATTGCTATGCGTAAATGATCCAATAGCCATAAATCCAATGAAAATATAGTTTATTAATCATTTATGTAGTGTGGGAATCTAGTTGAGCATGCTTCGAGATCATAGAGGTCTCTTAACTCAAGGACTAGTTGAAAGTTTTCCTATCGTTCAAGTTTTAGTGAGCGTCAAAACATGGGTCAACTTCAATCCACCATAAATACTTATATATGACGAAATGGGTAGACTACTATATTTCAAATTAAAGGTCTTTGAGTTCTCTTTCCAACGCCACTAATTTTTCTAAAATCTGATATCGAAGCAAAAGGTTATGCCCATTTTACTTTAGCATATCAGTCTGGCAACTGTCTGACAACATTTCTGACGGCTTATCACATTTCTGACGACTTATCAAAAAATATCGTCAGGCTTAGGCAGAAAGTCATAAATTCCAACATTTTGTGATGACATGAGCTGACGGCTTGTCACATATGTGATGACATCAGCCTAATGTCGTTAGCTGATAAATTCAGCATTTTCCAAATGGTTTTGGAGGGGTATTTTGCTATTTTCCCTTCACCCCATAGCTCCATAAATATAAAATTAAGCCCTAAATTCACCAAAATATACTCCTTTCTCTCAAATACTCTTAAGAACCAAACCCTAGGGCCTCAACCTAAGATTCAAGATCCCTTAAAATTTCACTATTAAATTCTAAAATTGATTCAAGAATTAGAATCCCCAAACTAAATCTTCAAGAATCATCCATCAAAAGAACAAATAGAGTCCCAAAAGCAAGTGTTCATCCAAAGTTCATAATCTAAGGTATGTGGAGTTTTCCTAAAATCTCATGGGCATAGAAATCATGATTTTAAGAAAAGGGTTTTAGATTTATGATTTATAATCATATTTTAGAAGTCTCAATGACATTGTTTTGGTCTTTAGACCTTCCCCCAAATTGATTGATAAATTATATATATATGTGTGTTTGTGTGTATGAATGTGTTTAAGGATGAATATTCAATTGAGAGCATGAATTATAATAAACCCCTCTCTTGTTATGATTTTTTCCATCTTTCATATGATATGAATTGCTCTAAATTGCATCTTGAAAGCATGATATGAAATGTCTTGATTTATCCTATGACTTGAATATGATTTCAAGGGTTATGCATATTTATAAATGTTGAATATGCATATAACAAAGAGTAGCATGGTTTTCCAAAAGAACACATGACCACCATATGTTTAAATAATCTCAGCATAGTTTTGACTTGTGTTTTCGGAACATGAAATCTTTTATATTATTTGCATGTTTGGGTGGTCTGAACTGTGTTTTAATGAAATTATTATGCATGATACATTGTGGCTCAAAAAAGAGGACTTGCAAGTCTTGGTAATTCAGAACAAAATAGAATGAATGTTTGAAGTCAGAATTTTCAGATGTTGAAACTAGAATAATAAATGATTCAGAACATGATAAAATTGGGCATAAAGAGATGTTAGGTGGTTCCTCGAAGAAGGAACAAGTTCAAACAACTCGTTGTCCAAAACTGTGATTTGTTGATCCGGATATATTATATTACGGTGGCCTAGTGTCGTGTGGCGTATCAGAATTAAAAATTCTAACCCTTGCAGCACACTCGGGTTGGGGGCTTCCCCACCGAGTCAATGGAGGATTCCACACCGCCCATGGAATATCAGAATTGTAGGGGAGTGCCACCTAACTAGAAGTAATACAAAGATCAGAAAAACTGCATTGACAGAAAACTTTTATGATTATCAAAAAGGCCCATGTATTTTGAATTTATATCTTTCATGATGTTTTATGACGTGCTCTAACTATTTTATTTATACAAAAGCTTTATTTTGGATTTTGCTCTGCGTACCAGTACATTTGTATTGACCCCTCCTACCTCCTAGGGTCTAAATTTCAGTTCAGAGGTCCTGCTAAGTCGTAGCGTTTTCAGACAGAAGTAAAGAGTACCAGTTGGTGAACCTTCTATACTTCAGAAGGCCTACTTTCTTTCAAACATTTATCATTATTATGGTTTTGGTCTACTGGGGCCCTTGTCCCAGATTTTGAATAGTTGTCTTTTGGTTTTATAGTAGAGATTTCGCAGACTGGTTCAGACATTGATTAGTTGTTGTTGTTCTTTGCGTTATATTTTATAAACTGAATAGCTTTCAAATTTTATGACCATGTTTCCGTATACGATTATATTTTGCATCTTCTTTTATCTTATGAACATTATGCATGACTACCAGATAAAGAGAGGTGTCCGGGCCTTCGTGGTTTGGGATGCTCGTCATGGCCAGGGCCTCGGTCGGTTCGTGACATAATTTTTTTCCTTTTTTGTTTGTAGATATAAGAAGAACTGAAAGTTGATCAACTTTTGCCTGACCATCACAAGAGGCTGCAGTAAAGATATGTTCTAATAAATAAGCTGCATGCAGATGGAACCACTTCATATGTGGGAGGTATGTATTACTGATAATGTTATCATGGAAACACACAGAGAGTACACTGATATGCTGTTTTTACCGATTAGTCATAGATCATTCAAACAAGATATCTGTAATTTTACAGTTAAGTTTGGTAGGTCTGAACTGATAAGGCTAAGGGACCATGAATATAGTTCTGATACCTTGTTAAGACTTAATGTCGGATGGTGCTCATGTTTATTTGTCATGTCTTCTATAGAATTAAGTTGTGGTAAGCATTTCTGGCAACGTTGTAGACTTTTGCATGACGGATATGTTGTCCTCTATATGGGAGAGGAATGATCAATCTTGCCCCTCCTTGCTTATCTTATGCTTGCAAATGTGAAGAGTGTAAGGCAAAACATGATGGTGTGATTAATATTGTTAATGCATTAACTGCTGATGTAAAAGAATTGATATCTAATAGAAGTGTCATTCGATCAAAGAGTATTTCAGTTTCATTCACTCCATTAGAGATTAAGGCTAAGTAGAGAAAGAAAATAATTTCCAAGGCATTATCAAGTATCCGAAAATAGAAAAATTTCGGATCTGAAAAAGGTGTGAAGATAAAAAGGGGAGGAATAGGAAGGAAAAACTAAATGCTAGATTTAGTTCATCTTGTGTCGTTATGTAGAGATACTCCATCTAATTTTGAGTATTTTTTCTTTTCAGGATGGTGAGGAAGGCAGAATCTCCCCATCATTAGCTAATACCAGAAACAAGACATCTGATGTTATTGAACCACCAGATTGCCCTATGAAGTTTGATAATCCAGAAGACGTCTTTGCTCGAGTTAGTCAACAAATTAAACGATCTCAATCTCTTGGTTTTTCTACTGATCAATCTTCTTCGTTGAAGACAAGATATCAATAGAACTGCTTGACACAGCGAAAGCTGATATCGATAGATTACTGATTATGTCTTCTCAAGACTTGCTTCTACCAGAAAACTATTCTGTATTAAGTGTTGCACTATCCATATATGTTGCAGCACAAGATTTATCAGCCAAGAGAGCGCTTGCCTTGGAAAAACTCAAAGAGAACCTTCCATACTTCTCCTTGACCTTGCATAGAGCTAAGAAGGACCAAGAGGAGTATTATAAGAAGCTGCCAAGAAAGAAAGTGGTCCTCGTTGACAAACTCACAAAAGATCAAGAGCTCTATACTGAGCTTAACGACCACAATGACAAAATGATTGAATTAGAAGTGGGGACTTGACTTAGTCAAAAAAAAATCCACGACTGTTCATATCTCTTAATTAAATAAAACTGGTGACTTTTCGAATATGTAAATTAAAAAAATGGATCTAAATAAATACAACATTTTATCTTTTTATTGTATTTCAGAAAGAGACAAATTGGTAATCTGTTGCAAAATATATTCCACCTGTTAGATAACTTACAACATATGGACAATCTATTGCAACAGATGGATATATCAGTTTTCTTTTCAATTAGTTGGCGTTTGTTGCAACTTGCTAGTCATCTTTTTATTCAATTTCATCTAGAGCAATAGATTTTTCTAAACACTTCTTTGCCAAACTTAAATTTTTCTCTTGAATTGCTTCTTTTTTTTCTTTGCATCCTTCAAGCTGGCCTCCAAATTAAATTTTTTTTCTCTTGGATTGATGGCAAAAATTGAATTTGGAGGCCAGCTTGACGTATGCAAATAAAAAAAGAGAAGCAATCCAAGAGCAAAAAATGAGTTTGGCCAAGAAGTGTTTAGAAATATCTATTGCTCTCGATGAAATTGAATAAACAGATGACTAGCAAGTTGCAACAGACGCCAGCTGATGGAAAAGAAAACTGATATATCCATCTGTTGCAATAGATTGTTCATATGTTGTAAGTTATCTGACAGGTGGAATATATTTTGCAACAGATTACCAATCTGTCTCTTTCCGAAATACAATAAAAAGATAAAATGGTGTATTTATTTAGATCCGATTTTTTTAATTTACATATTCGAAAAGTTATCAATTTTATTTAATTAAGGGATATGAACAGTCGTGGCTTTTTGTTTGACTAAGTCAAGTCCCCACTTCCAATTCAATCATTTTATAAATAGGTCCCTCCGGCCTCTTCTCACTCACTCTCACTCGTTCATTCTACTACATTTACAATACTAATATGGTTGATCTAGATTCGTACAAGAAGATTCATATTGATTCCTTACAGGAACTTCAAAGGCAGTTTGATGAACTCCAGAGGAATTTGGCCGACTTCGGAGCAAGGCTGAGGAGGGTCCAGCTGCTGCCGGATGAAAATTGTCAGGTTAACAATAATAATAGTAATAATAATAGTAATAATAATAATAGTAGTAGTAATAATAATAATTAGGTTATGTTTTTTCTTTCTTTTAGCGTATGTATTTTCCTTTTTTATATCCGATCTACCTATAAGGGATTCAAAAAAATCTATGTATATGTTTGGTTTGGTTTGGTCGACTATTAATTTTTAATTCTTATTCAATATTTAATTATCATTCTATTTATTCCCTATTCTCAACATGTCGACGGTTGGAGGTAGGGATTGAGCACTTGTGGCAACAGATGGTGGTGAAAAAGTCATATGATGAGAAATTCTCCTAAAAATGGTTCGTTAATAAATAATAAGGAACTAAATGATATTATAATTGTAAAAGAAAGATTATTTAATTTTAAAAAAGTCACAACATTGAATTAATTTAATTAAGTTATATGATGATATGATTGTTAAGAAAAAAGTGAATGAATAGTCGTGACTGTGACTTTTGTCTAAACACATTCAACAACAAACAAAAAAAACGTTGTTGATGCATCAAATTCCTCATCTGTTGCAACTGATGAATCAGTTAGATGAAATAAAAAAAGCTCCTTAAACAGATGGTCGATTTATAGCAACAGATGGTATATCTGTTGAAATAGATGGGTTATCTAATGTAACAAATATACAATCTGTTGCTATAACTCAATTATACAACAACAACTCAATTATAAAAAATGGTTATTAAAGAAACGGTAATTAAAAAGCAGGTGTATTTGATTTTTAAATTGAGAAAAAAAGTTATTTAAATTTAATAAGCTGAAAAGTCACGACTTGTCACAATAATAAAACTCACCAGCTTGATTTAATTAAGTCATTTCTTTTCACAGAAAAGAATAAGGAAATAAATGATAAACACAATTTAAACCGTAAAAAACTCACCAGAAATATTCTTGTTTTTAAATATTCTTTATTAATTTATATAATTAAAAAGTCAAAAAATTTGAATGTCATGAAGATAATTTTTTTTTAAATATATATATTATATGTTGCAACAAATATATTATCTGATGCAACAGGTTATCTATTTGTTGCAACGGAGGATATATCTGTTGTAGCAAATGATTTATCTGATGCAATAGATATATAACCTGTTGTCCAACTCAGTGTAAAAAATAAATTATTTTAATAATAATAAAGCTGAAAAGTCATGACTTATCACAATATTGCTTAATTTAATTAAGTCATAACTTTTTACAGTAATCAAGAATGTCATTAATAAATGGAGGTGAACAGTTGTGCCTTTAAATCTGCTTTATTAATTTATATAATTAAAAAGTCAAAAAATTTGGATGTCATGAAGATAATTTTTTTAAAAAATAGATATATAGATTATACGTTGCAATAGATATATTATCTGATGCAACAGGTTATCTATTTGTTGCAATGAATTATATATTTATTGTAACAGATGAGTTATCTGATGCAACAGATATATAATCTGTTGTCCAACTCAGTGTAAAAAAAAATGGTTCCTGGAAAGAACTAATTATTTTAATAATAATAAAGTTGAAAAGTCATGACTTATCACAATACTGTTTAATTTAATTAACTTTTTATAGTAATCCAGAATGTCATTAATAATTGGAGGTGAACAGTTGTTCCTTTAAATCTACTTTATTAATTTATATAATTAAAAATTCAGAAAATTTGGGTGTCATGAAGATAATTATTTTAAAAAAAATATATATATTATATGTTGCAATAGATATATTATCTGAGGCAACAGGTTGTCTATTTATTGCAACGGATGATATATTTGTTGTAACAGATGATTTATCTGATGCAATAGATATATAATCTGTTCTCCAACTCAGTGTAAAAAAAACGATTCTTGGAAAGAACTAATTATTTTAATAATAATAAAGCCAAAAAGTCATGATTTATCACAATATTGCTTAATTTAATTAAGTCATAATTTTTTACAGTAATCAAGAATGTCATTAATAAATTGAGGAGAACAGTTGCGCCTTCAAATCTGCTTTATTAATTTATATAATTAAAAAGTCAAAAAATTTGGATGTCATGAAGATAATTTTTAAAAAATATATATATATAGGTTATATGTTGCAACAGATATATTATCTGATGCAACAAGTTATCTATTTGTTGCAACGAATTATATATTTATTGTCACAGATGAGTTATCTAATGCAACATATATATAATCTGTTGTCCAACTCAGTGTAAAAACGGTTCCTGGAAAGAACTAATTATTTTAATAATAATAAAGCTGAAAAGTCATGACTTATCATAACATTGCTTAATTTAATTAAGTCATAACTTTTTACAGTAATCAAGAATGTCATTAATAAATGAAGGTGAACAGTTGTGATTTTTAGCCTAACTCATTCAAGTTCAATCCTCTATAAATAGGTCCCTCCTTACTCAATAGTTCGTTCTACTACAAACTATTTATTTATTGCTTTTGTTACACCTTCAACTACTTTCTCTTCAAGGACTTGATAGCTTTTTCCTGTCTCTGGTAAGTTTTTTTCTTGAGTTTTGTGTAAATATTCGTTGTATATTACATTACATTCGAATTCTTTCTTTTCTTTACTTTTGTTTTTACGTGGGCTTTGTCAACTTATGCGTTTTCTAGATATGACTGATCCTGTGTGGTATGTCGCTATTTTACGAGACGCCATGCGGGAACTGCAGAAGGAGGTTCATGACCTACATTGGGAGTTGGCCGCCGTCAGAGTAAGGATGTTGCAGGAGATCCGCAGGCTAAGAAGGGCGCTGCTGCTGCCGGTTGAAGATTTGCCGGCTGGACATACAAAAATAATAATGATGACAATAATGATAATAATAATTAAGCTTTTTTTTTTCTTTTATCTATGTATTTTTTGTTTGTTTTATAAAAATTTATATTTGATGCACTTGACTTTTTATTTCTTATTTAATTTTTCATGTTGTCTATTTCTATTTCTTAACGAATAACATGTCTACAATTAAGGAATAATTTGATTCCAGTATCAATTGCAAAAATATATGAGTTATCTGTTGGGTTTGGGTTTGTGATAGGAGCTGTAATTTGTTGTTCGAAACAGATTAGTAATCTGGTGAAACAGATTACTAATCTGGTGCAACAGAATAGCCATCTATTTGATTCATATTACGAACACCTAGAACCATAAACATGAATCCAATATGAGTCTACTGTTACAACAGAACATTTATCTGGTGCCGCAAATAATGGATCTGTTTAAACAGATTGCTCTTATGTTGCATTCATGTCCGTGTGCTAGCTATTGTTGAAAAAACAACACACTAGCATCTACCCAGATGACAAATTCAACTAAAAAGCATAATTTGACTTACCAAAGTCTCCTCTCAAGTAAATTCCAAAGTTGAAAGTGATTTACGAAACAAAATTTGACATAAGATTTTGGTCAAAGAGCAGTTGTTGGGGTAACAACAACAACAATGGTCAACAAGAAGAATATGAAGATGATAATGAAGTATAAGATGATAATAATGAATCAGAAGATGATGAATAAAGCAGAAGCAACAATGAACAACAAATATCGCGAAGAGAGAAAATAACAACGGATGAGGAGAGAGAAAAAGGCGTCTTTTTTTCCTTCGTTTCCCATTGTATTAACTAACATTTGAATCAAAGTGTAAATTTAAAAACTTGTGAGGTATTTTGAAATTTCTCAAACTTTCTTAATCCATAATTAAGTAATTGTCACCTCTACTCAATTAGTAAGACTTATGTCACCTACACCTCATTTTAAATCTCTTTTGTCACCTGTGGCCCAAAACCCCTATTTACTTGTTGTACTACATTGTTTTTATAAATTAATAAAAAAATGAGAAAAAAATCTATGTCCTTACTTTTTGTTTCCTTGATTTTACTGCATATAAAATAAAAAGTCAGGCATAGATTTTTTTATTAATTTATAAAAATAATGTAGTTCATTTTAACTCTCATCAAAGAGGTGATTGTTTTTACTGGTTGAACATCTGCAAGATAAATTTGTATGTATTCAATATTAGTTTAGAGATAGATTGATACACTTTTAGCATCATCTAATTTATAAAAGTTGATAAAATAAAATACACTTGCATGATAATCTATTTACTTGTAGAATTTTCAAATGCAGTATGAAAAGAATACTGCTTAAATTAATAGCTAAGTTGGTATATATTTTGACATAATGTTGAAATGAGTATTAAAATATCTACAGGATCGTTTGCTATTAGGCATTAGAGAAAATAGTATTATGTATTAGCTTTGATATTATTTCATTTTTTATTTGACAGAATTTTCAACTTATGTATAACTATTAACATAGAAAATCATTGCTAACAATACATGATACTATTTTTGTTCCAATACACTTTATTCATTACTATTCATATTCACTTAGGGACTGTTGTGTAAGATGTATTAATCAATGTATATATGGTATACATTATATTACATATTATAGGGTGTATAACTAAAAAAATAGCAAATCATGATATCAACAATATACGGGATGAATGCATAGATAAGGAAAAGTAACGATAGAATTGCTCTTAATAGACAAATCAAAGAGTGGACAAAAATTTTAGCATGACTAATTTCAGAATAACTAATCTCGATACTATTAATACATTAATTTAGTACTATTCATATACACTCACGACTCCTTAAACAAAAAGTCAACAGTCGATCGAAAATAAAATTAGCATAACTATTTCAACATCATTGATCTAACAATTCCTACACACCTTATTCATTACCATTTTATACACATTATCAAGCCTCCCCACACTGTCAGTGTTAATTATCGTAACTTAGATTAAGTTGTAAATCATTCTATAATTTTATAAAAATAAAAGGACAAATTATTATAAAAGTGTGATTCATATTATAATTTGATTCACATTATAGTTTTCTATCATATTTAGCTGGAAATATTGATGATTAATTTATTTATTTGAAAAATCAATTTAACACATACAATACTAAGATTACAAAATTGGGCCCGTAAACCGGCCCTTCCATATCTCTAGTATAAAAGAAACTTCCAATCTATAAGTTTGATAAAGAACCACTAGAAATATTTCAAACAAAGACCTAGGCAAACAAACAGTTGAAATCGAAGAATCAACCACGACAATTTTACTTACATGATATATATAAAATTATTACGAATAGTTCCTCCATCAAAATGGAACGAGTAACGCAGGGGGATCAACACTAGTAGTATCATTAATAACAGTACTTGCTTCAATCATATCAAGAAGCTTGATCGCAATTTGATAACACGAATGAACTTCATACACCGCATATTTCACCTCCTTATCTAATAAAACCGAAGATTGCCAATGCCGACAAATTTTATTAGCAATAGGTCTCGTAATATCGATCCCAGCTTCAACAATCACGTCTTCTAGCGTACCTGTTGGAAGTTTTGGCTTCTTGAGAATCTTAGCACCAAAAAAAGCAATGCTCGTGTCATGCAGGATCTGAACAAGAGAATCGGGGATACAATATTGCCAATCCAAGCACATCATGCGCTTAATCGCTGTGACATTTTCTATTGCTTCTGCTATACGCTGCTATAGGATAGATATAGTGGTCATTAACTTGGTCTTGGATATACCAACAGTTGCATTGTCTTCTTGGATTCTGCGGGTGTACCAAATTCTCTTCACTCGGAGACTGGGATAGCATTATTTCAATATGGGCTTTTCAATTCCACTTCTTTATTCCCATCGTCCATGCTTATTCATGTTATTTTTTCTATTTTATTTTACTTAGCTCTTGTTGACTTGATATACTCTTCCTTCGTTTTATTTTAGTTGACCCTTATTGACGTGGCAAACCACTTAAGAAATTATTTAATAGAGGTTTATTTTACTAAAATAATCCTATTAATTATGCATTGAAAATATGAATTTGAGTAAATACACTTTATTTAATCATTTAATGTTGAGGGTAATATTAGAAGAACATAATAAAATTCTCTTAATTTCATCAAAGGGACAACTAAATTAAAACAAAAAATTTTAGAAAGAGGGTCAACTAAAACGAAATGGAGGGAGTACTTCTTAAAAAACTTTAATTAGGGGTGTATTTTATTAAATTAATCTTATTGATTATGTTAATTAGTTAGAGACTCGTACTAATAACATGTTATAAAATATAAAATAACAACGAAAATAAATAGAGAGAGAAGTGATGAGACTTCTTTATTTCCCTTGAGGGAGGAATGAGAAGGGTAATTTACAATGATGAGAACCTTTCTATTTATAGGGGAAATTCCTCCTAATTTATCATTAAAAGATTGACATTCTATTACTCAATAAATTTTGATAGATACTTAATATATCTAGATAGATAGGGCTGGGCATAAAATACCAAAAATTGAATTACCAAACCGAACCAAAAAATTTGGTAATTGGTATTCGGTAATTCGGTATTTGGTATAGTATTTGGGAGTAAAATTTTAATATTTTGGTAATCGAAATTGGGTTTGGTACAAGATATTAATACCGTTTGGTATTCGATATTTACCAAATATATATATACATATATATATGTATGTGTGTGTGTGTGTATGTGTGTGTGACTAACCCAACTCAATAGACAATAGTACTAGTCATCCCAAAGAATCTCTTGGACCTTGGTAATATATTCGTAAAAAGCAACAAAATGACTACTAAATAGCGTTTCTATTAAATATACTCTTTGAAGTTTAAACGTACATTTGTACATCTCCAACTTTAATATGGTATTATCAAATACCGTACCGAACCGAAGTTTAATTTATCGATTACCGAACTACCGAACCGATGTTTATAAGTATGGTATGTGGTATCTATATTCAAATAGCGATTACCAAATTACCGAACTTGAACTTTGAAAATACCAAATTGAATATCGATGTCTATCAAGATGTTCAATATATCTTGATAGATATTCAATACAATGTAAATATATTTAGAGAAAATACCCAATTACCCCCCTGAACTATACCCAAAAGGGTTATGACACACCTCAACTTAAAGAGGGTCCTATTACCCCTCTGAACTAATTAAAAGTGCAATTTCCATCCCCTTAGTGCCTATGTGGCACACATGTGTGCCTACGTAGACACTTCAGTGTGTTGTACCACGTATGTACCACATAGGTACTAAGGGGATGAAAAATCTACTTTTAATTAGTTTAGGGGGTAATAGGACCCCCTTTAAGTTGAGGTGTGGCATTGCGCTTTTGGGTATAGTTCATGTAACACCCCGAGAACCTATCCCGAGACATCACATGGTGCTCAAGGCCACACGTGGCCTCAAGCTAACTCTCTAAGCCTGCCATCACCTTCAGAACTCTCTACGACATGAATCATCATAAAGTAGGGAAGAATAATCATGACATGAACATACTGAGATACGAAGTAATACGGTTTTGTACAAACAAAATACTGAAATCTCTGTACAAGCTGGCACACTAGTCTGACAAAGCCTCTACTTCATAGGACTGAGGAGCCATTAGGACAGATCCCCAACTAACTTTAACTGGACTAAAAGTAAAAAACCATCTATTAACAAGACAAAATCGGAGACACAGGTCCTCGAACCGTGAGGACTCACCAACCGCAAAAATGTAGATAAAGGTACTCAAAGATCACTGTCGCTGCTGAGACTGAGCACCTGAACCTATATCATGAGGAAATATAGAATACAAAAGAGCATGAGAGTCAATACTTAGGAATGTACTGAGTATGTGGGGGTGGATGGAACATTTTAAATAATATCATAAATGTATAAGAAAATCATGCATGCTGACAATAATAACTCTCTTCGCTTGAATTATCTAAAACATCATTTTCGTAAGTCATCAGTAATAACATATGCTTCATAAATCTCATAAATCATTTAACTCAACTCAAACTCTTTGAATCATGACTTAGAGTGACTCGGTATCTCATGGTACTTAGATCATTATGGACGTGGGAGTTTCTCATAACCGACATAACTACACTATGTGAGCCGCATGGAGTCCAATGTTTTGCCCTCCTTAGGAGAGAACCCCACATTAGCGGGGGTGTTGTACTCTTGCCAGGGAGTACAACCTCAATCTCATTATCACAATCCCATACTCGGACTCTGACCCACAATTATCAACATTAATCCTATGGTGGCACGTATTTTTGGGGAAATACCACATTTCTCGCTCGGTGCTAAATACTCCTCCCAGACTCAGCTCAGAACGCGTTAGGAAATCCACCTTAATCAATATCAACTCATGGGTCTATTTTAAGGACCAAAACATAAATATATATCTCATCTGTAAATCATAAACATCTTGTGGATTCCTAACCCGACTCAACTCAACGCGATCTTTCTCAACATCAAGTACATTTATTTTTTGAATCATTTTCAAAAATCAAAATCTTCAAGGAAACATCATAGGACTTAATCTTGACTTTCAATCTCAAATATCGATATATATTAAATAGTCAAATTTTTCATGGAAAGGCATAACTCATGACACTTGTCTTAAATCGCTTAGAAATCATCAATACATAATGACAATATACAACTCATGGAATTAATTCTCAATTTAAGAAACATGATGGTGAAATAATCATAAATATCAAACTTATTCAACTCAAATCTCATAAATCATAAATAAAGAAATTTGGGTGTAAACCCACTTGCAAAATCATGTAAATCATTAATAGAAAGTAAATCTTTAGGCACAAGAACGAAAGGAGTGTTCTTGTTCAAGCCCCACATACCTTGGATTATAATTTTGGAGATGTAGAAACTTGTTTGGAACTTCTTTCTCACACTTTTAGACCAAGATTCTTAATGACCTTGACTTGGGGAACTAAATTCTCGAACAACTTGGAGAAATTTATGGAAGATCCTTGAATTTCTTGGAAGAAGATTGAATTTTTGGGTTTTGGAAGAAACCCTAATTTGTAGATGTTTCTTGGAAGAGGAAAGGAGGAAAAATGAATGGCTATTCTCTACTAGGATATATATATAAGACCATATGGGGCGGAAATGACCAAAATGCCCTTTTAAAAAAGCTAAAATTCGCTGATCGGGGCTTGTGACGGTCGATCTAACAGTCCGTCAAGTCTCGTGATGGTCCACCAAATCGTCTGTCACTCGAGTGCCAAAAATGGAACGTTCTGCCTCGACGTGACAGTCGAAGTGACGGTCCGTCAGGAAACTGACGGACCACCAAGTCATCCGTCACTCGAGGGCCAGAAATGATACATTTTGTCTTGACCTGACGGACCCCTTGACGGTTTGTCAACTTTTTTACGGTCCACCAACTTGGCCGTCGCACGATGGCCTGAAAAAGGAGTCACTGCCTTGGCTTGACGGGGCACTTGACGGTCCACCAGGGACCTGACGGTCTGCCAGGTCGACCGTCAAACCTGGGCGATCCGATACCGTTTAGTAAAACGGCCATAACTCCCTCGTCCGCTGTCGGATTTCAATGAAATTGGTATCGATGGAAAGATTATTCAATGCTCTACACAAAAAAAAAAGTAGAATTTAGAGAAATACAACATGGTTTAAAATATCAATCACTTTGGAAGTCATACATATCCACTCAAAAGACGGATTTAGGCTTAAGAAATAATCGGGGTATTACAATATCTCTCCCTTGGACACATTCGTCCTTGAATGTTGCCAAATAGGCCAAGAACAAGCAAAAATGAGGATGCCCATCTGGAACGACTCACATTAAAGGGCTCACTTTACTCTAAACGTTTGAGTACTTCACCAAATGCACGAATCATAGAGGGAATAACCATATAGCTGAACACATTAGATTAGGAGGAAACTGAATTAAGGGAATAGTACCTTCAGCTTGATTCGAACTCGTGGAGAAAAGATGAGGGTAACTAGCACGCATATCTACTTCTACTTCCCAAGTGGCACCCTCTACTAATTGATTTCGCCACAGAACTTTAACTAAGGGAACTTCCTTGTTCCTCAGTCTACGGACTTGATAATCTAGGATTTCAACTGAGATTTCATCATACGAAAGGCTATCCTGAACATCACAACTTTTCGACAGATCAACAACAACAGAGTCTCCAATGTGCTTCTTGAGCATAGAAACATGAAACACAGGATGGACAACTGACAATTCTGCAGGCAACTCAACCTCATAAGTTGTTTTCCCAACACGATTCAAAACTCTATAAGGGCCAACATATCTGGGACTCAGCTTCCATTTCTTTCCAAATCTTTTCACCCCTTTCATGGGTGAAATTTTCAAATACACTAAATCATCGATTTCAAACTCAAGAGCTTTTCTTCTCACATCTGTATACGACTTCTGACGACTCTGGGCTGTCTTTAACCTCTCCCGAATTAACTTAACTTTCTCCATGGCCTTAAATACAACATCAGTTCCAATCACAGCAGCTTCACCCACTTCGAACCAACCTATGGGCGATCTACATCTTCTCTCATACAAAGCTTCAAAAGGAGTCATTCCAATGCTAGCATGAAAACTATTATTGTAAGAAAATTCAATCAATGACAAATATTTATCCCAACTTCCTTTGAAATCAAGAACACAAGACCTCAACATATCCTCCAAAGTCTGGATAGTCCTCTTAGCCTGACCATCTGTCTGCGGATGAAAAACGGAGTTAAGATAAACTTAGGTGCCAAGACCCTTCTGAAAGGCTCTCTAAAACTGAGAAATAAACTGAGTACCTCTATCGGAGATAATAGACAACGGAACTCCATGCAACCTGACTAACTCTCGAATATACAGCTTAGCATAGTTCTCCGTGGTGAAAGATGTATGTACTGGCAGAAAATGTACTGACTTAGTTAACCTGTCTACAATGATCCAAATAAAATCATGATGACGATGAGAGAGAGGTAAACCGGTCACGAAATCTATGTTCACCACTTCCCACTTCTAAGTAGGAATGTTAAATTCTTGCATCACACCACCGGGTCTCTGGTGCTCTATTTTTACCTGCTGGCAAGTTGCACACTTTTCTATGAACTTCGCTATATCCTTTTTCATACCATTCCACCAATAAATTTCCCATAAATCGCGGTACATCTTGGTAGCACCGGGATGAATAAAATACCGCGCGCCATGCACCTCGTCCATAATTCTCTGCCTCAGATCATCAACATCAGGCACACACAATCTATTCTGAAATCTCAATACACCATCTTCCCCTTAGGAGAAAACCTCCACCTTTTGTTCTTTAACTGATTCTTTCAGTTCAACCAAACGAGAATCTGTATCCTGCTTCTCCTTTACTTAAGAAACTAGGGAAGATTCCGAACTACTTTGGACCCAAACATTACCCTCAGTTGAGTCAAGCAATCTAATACCTAACCTAGCCAAATGATGAACTTCATGGGCTAAGTCCCTCTTATCTTCCTCAACATGTGCTACACTACCCATGGACGATCTGCTAAGGGCATCTGCCACTACATTGTCCTTGCTCGGGTGGTACAACACACTCATATCATAGTCCTTCAGTAATTCCAACCATCACCTCTACCGAAGATTCAACTCTCTCTGAGTGAACACAAACTGTAAACTCTTGTGATCCGTAAAGACATCAACATGAACCCCGTACAAATAGTGTCTCCAAATTTTCAAAGCAAAAACCACTGCAGCTAACTCGAGGTCATGGGTCGGATAATTCTTCTCATGAGGTTTCAACTGTCGGGAGGCATAGGCTACAACCTTGCCCTTCTGTATCAACACACAACCCAAACCAATTCTGGAAGCATCACAATATACCACAAAATCATCTACACCATTAGGCAGGGCCATCACAGGGGATGAAGTGAGTTGAGTTTTCAACTCCTGAAAACTCTTCTCGTAAGAATCTGACCACAGGAATTTAACCTTTTTTTGGGTCAACCGGGTCAAAGGAACAGCAATGGAAGAGAAACCTTCGATAAAACGACGGTAGTAGCCAGCTAGACCCAAGAAACTCCTAATATTAGACGGGGAAATAGGTCTAGGCCAATTCTTCACAGCTTCTACCTTTTAAGGATCAACTCGAACACCATCAGAATAAACAATATGACCCAGAAAGGTAGCTGACCGAAGCCAAAATTCATACTTGCTAAATTTGGCAAATAACTGTTGATCCCTAAGGGTCTGTAAGACAATTCGAAGATGATCTTCATGGTCATGTTCACTCTGGGATTATACAAGGATATCATCTATAAACACAATAACAAACATATCTAGGTACGGTCTAAACACCCGATTCATGAGGTCCATAAAAGCTGTCGGGGCATTCGTTAGCCCGAAAGACATGACCAAAAATTCAAAATGACCATAACGAGTGTGGAAAGACGTCTTTGGAATATCACACTCTCTGACTTTAAGTTGGTGATAACCGGATCTCAAATCTATTTTCGAGAAGTAGCTGGCACCTTGTAGCTGATCAAATAGGTCATCAATTCTAGGAAGAGGGTACTTGTTCTTGACTGTGACCTTGTTAAGATAACGATAGTCAATGCACATGCATAATGAACCATCTTTCTTTCGCATAAATAGAACGGGTGTACCCCAGGGAGACACACTAGGCCTTATAAAACCCTTCTCAAGAAGATCTTTGAGTTTCTCTTTCAACTTCTTAAGTTTTGCGGGGGCCATACGATATGGAGGAATAGAAATAGGTTGTGTATCAGGGAGAAGATCAATTTCGAATTCTATCTCTCTATTGGGAGGTACCCCTGGGAGATCTTCCAGGAAAACATCAGGAAACTCATTGACAACACTAAGAGATTGAATAGTTGGAGTCTCAGACTTGGTGTCCTTAACTTGGACTAAATGATAGATACAACCCTTGGATATCAATTTCCTAGCTTTAAGATAGGATATGAAATGAATTTTAGGAGATACATAATTTTTGAACCACTCAAAGAATGGCTCATTGGGAAACTGAAACTTGACTACACGGGTACGACAGTTTATAGACGCATAACAAAAGTGAAGCCAATCCATATCCAGAATAATGTCAAAATCAACCATGTCTAGCTCAATCAAATCTGCAAACATTACTCTGTTAAGAATAGTGATAGGACACTTCTTATATACTTGCTTAGCGACAACAGATTCACCCACTGGTGTAGAGACTAAAAAAGGCTTGGAAATCTTTTCAGCACTGATTTCAAAATTCATAGCCACCAATGGAGTCACATAAGAAAGACTTGACCCAGGGTCCATTAACACATACACATCAAAATAAAATACACGGAGCGTACTAGTAACAACATATGGTGAATCCTCTTGCTCCTGGCGGGGTGGTATAGCATAAAAGAAATTCTGGCGCTGAACACTTACAGTACTAGATGAGGCACCATGAGGAGGAGGAGGACGAACTACAGGGGTTGGAGCACTAATATTCTGACTCTAAGGACGAACATTGCGACTCCCCTGTCTAGTATAAGGGCAATCCCTGAACTTGTGGCCCAACTTACCGCAACCAAAACAACCCCTCTGACCGACTAAGCACTCACCGATATGATCTCTACCGCACTTCGGACATGGGGGAAGACGAGGTATGTTACTTACACTGTCCTGGGACCTGGACATAGTAGGCCTATTACCCTGCTCCGGCCTAATTCTGAATGCAGGAGTACTGGCTGATTAAGGCGCTGTCATAAGAGAACGGCTCTGGAACTGAGGGCGGATCCCTCCAAAAAATCTAGTCTGACTATACCTCTGTTGCTCTGATCTAATTCTCTTATTCCATCTCACTCTCTCTCTCTCTTTCACTTTGTCTGCTTTAATCTACTGAGCATGAATCATTAGTCTTGAAAGGTCGATGTCTTTATTAAGCATAGCGGATCTATACTCTTTCACAACATAACCAGATACACCATCCAATAACTTACTCATACTTGTTCTAGAATCAGCCATCATACCGGGAACATACTTAGATAACTGGTTAAACTTATGGCAATACTCCTTAACTGTCATGGGGCCCTTTCTCAAGTTCATAAATTCTTCTAATTTTTCTTTCCTCAGCTCTGGGGGAAAGAATCTATCTAAGAAGTCATCTTGGAATAATTTCCAAGTCACAGGAGTATCATTCTCCCATCTACTCTTCCTCCACATCTCCACCCAATCATAAGAAACATCTTTCATTCGATAGGCAGCCAATTCAACACTCTCCTCCCCAGTCACGTGCATAATCTAAGTGATCTTTCTCACTTTATCTAAATATATTTATGAGTCTTCACCTTCTTTCAACCCAAATAAATCAGGTGGATTCATTCGCATAAAGTCACGAACTCGGGCTGCAGCAGAATTATTCCCTTGCGAGGGTGGAACAGTAGCCTGGGTGTTGGCTTGGGCGTTGGCGGTGACCGTCTGGGCTAGCGCTTGGAAAGATACCCAGAATTCGACATGGGACACCGTCTCACCTAAAGGATCAATGGGTTGAGGTTGTTAGTTGTTTCTAAGAGGAGGCATTTTCTGTCATAAGAGAGCACAAATTAACAACAGAGAGAAACAGTCATAGGCACGATAAACTCTTGAAAGAAATAAATAACTTTTCCTAATACTTCCCGTAGCCTCTTTCTCATAGATATGGTGTGCTACACACCGATGATCAAGACTCTACATAATGTGGCTTGTCAAACTCCCTAGGACTCCTTGAACCTTAGGCGCTCTGATACCTAGCTTGTAACGCCCCGAGAACCTATCTCGAGACATCACATGGTGCTCAAGGCCACACGTGGCCTCAAGCTAACCCTCTAATCTTGTCATCACCTTCAGAACTCTCTACGACACTGTAACACCCCGTATTTAAGTACGTGTATTGGCGTATTCAAGTACGTGTATTGGTCTTATTTTTATGGAATTAATTTTTTATTTTATTTATACCAGAATTTGCCTATCGATGGTTCCATGCGAAGGTTATTGAATAAGATTTTCAACGATATAAATATTTCTAAAAACAGATAGGTTTCGGATATAATCAAGCACATTCGAAACTATAAAACGGTGGCCGGGATATTTGGGAATAGTAAATGTGTAGGAAAATTTCATGCACATAAACTACTGAGGCCAGCCGAATTTTTGGGTCAACTTTGAAAAATCATAACTCCCTTAATATAATTAACTAGGAGATCTGCAACCTATGAAAAGAAAACTCTTTGAGTCTTCTTTCCAATGCAATTGGTTTTATCTAAATCCAACGTCTAATGAAAGAGTTATACTCGTTTTACTTCAGCCTATCAAAATAGATTTTTAGGGTCAACTTCAAACGACCATAACTCCTTGTACAGGAAGAACTGGGTGGCCTACTTTATATGAAATGAAATTCCTTTGAATTATCCTTCCAACTATATCAATTTCACCCAAATCTGATATCGGAGAAAAGAGTTATGGTCGATCTACTTTAGCTTGTCAAAACAGTTTACTAAAGGACAGATTTGATATTATTTAAATTTTAAAGGCATTTTGGTCATTTCCTATTATACTATGGACGGGAATATGTGTATATATACATGTATATGAGTTCAAAAACTCATTTTCATCATCAATCATTGAGAAAGAACAAACCCTAGTCAAATTTGACCTTTAAATTACTTTTGATTCAACCATAGAAATTCCAAAGTAATCCGATAACTGCGTTTGTCATCTCGAGAGCTTCGAACGACACCTATTATTTGTGCAAACAGGATTGCATAATCAAGAGGTGAATTCTAAGGTATGAATATTGTTTTCCTTTGTTCTTTTCCATATATATGTGTGTGATAGAGGATTATATGTATTGGTTGTTATTGAAAGGTGATGGAAATAGGGTTATGGACTATTTTGCGTAGTTTGGTTGTATTGAATTGTGGAAGGTGGATATGGTAATTGAGTTATGGAAGGTGGATATGGTGATATACTATTGAATTGATGATTAATTATGTCTATGGCTCAATTTGGTTTAATGGATTAGTTGGAAGGATAAATGAATCCAAACTTGATATTGGAGGATGTTGTATAAATGTGCATGGCATGTGAATGTAATTAGAGTATAAGAGGGTTAAAGTGACACCCTTTATGGTGTAATTAAGGCTTACTACTTAACCACTAGTTTGGTGAATTCAAATAATTGAATTGTGACGTTTGGTTGCTAATACTAGATTGCTATATATGTTCACTGTAGATAAGTAATCCGAAAAGACGGGAAGTCCATTTGGGACTAGTATTAAAGGTTGACAGTCAGGTATGATAAGCATACTCTATACCATATCTTTGGCATAAAAGTGAACAATTGTTCTATTAAGAAAGTTTCCAAAGTTATTCAATAACATGTGATCCATAAAGGTTTTGTATGATGTCCTACGTTACCAATGAACTTGTTTCCACCCTACAAGATGTCAAGACATTCCAATACTTACTTGTTTTCCAAATCTTACATGTTTATTGCGCTAATGAATGTCAGAAGGTATCCGGTTACTCAAAGAAGATCCATGTGCTATTAATGACTCCAAAACGTTTCATTAATAAACCAATAAGTTCCTACTTCATTGTTATGACATTGATGACTCCAAAACACTTCATTGATGTGCCAATGAGTTCTTAATTCATTGTTATTTCAGTGATGGTCTATTTATATGTCTCTTATTGATGTATCATTGTTTCAAAGTATGAAAAATGCGGTGGCGACCGAAATAACAATCTCAAAGATTAATTGAACTAAGTGATGAAAGTTCTCTCTTATCGGGTGGTATCCCAGGGGCATAATACTATCATGGGTCGATCCCTATTTATGTGTTTATGGGTGGTATCCCAGGGGCATAAGCCTATCATGGGTCGATCCCAGTTGATATGTACTGGAGGCAGCCTAATGGTCACAGTATAGTACAGTAATGATTACAAAGATGATAAGAACAAAGTTAAAGTGATTGAATAAATACAATGTACAGGTTGTCACAAGTTCTAGTAAGTGTGGTCCACTCCTATTACAATTTATTCACTTGTTTCTGATTTCTATTGAGCTCCTATATCATATGTGATTATCTACAGCTTTACATACTCAGTACATATTTCGTACTGACGTCCCCCATGGGGGACCTGCATTTCATGCTACAGGCACAGGTACCTCAGCTCATATACCGTACAAGTAGGAGCCAGGATATCCAGCTGCTTTTGGTGAGCTCCAGTTTTCTTCGGGGATTTCCGTGTCATATCCAGTCACTTTTGGTATTGTATAGAAGTTAGTTATATGGCGGGGTGTGTCCCGATCTTAGTTAAACTTTGTGTATTATCTAGAGGCTTTGTAGACCTAATGTACAGTCAAGGTGGTGTTTTGTTAATAGATGTGATGGCTCTAACGGCCAAGTATTATATATACATATATATGTGCTCGAGGTTATACAGGTGATTATTTCCTTTTAGATGCGACATGATACTGTCCAAATTTCAGGTTGTCATAGAGGTATGCATGGGAAGTATAAGGTTATGAGCTGGTTCTCCCGAGCCTCCTCGGTTATGGGTGCCGGTCCGCCCCAATAAGATTTGAGGCGTCACAAAAGTGGTATCAGAGAAGTTTATCCTAGTGAGTCTACAAAGCCGTGTCTATGTAGAGTCTTGTTTATCGGTGTGTCATGCACCGCATCTATAAACAAGAGGCTATGGACATTTAGGAATTATCTCTTTTCTTCATGTCTTAAATCGTGCGATAGAGCCTATATTGTATATGAAGTCATAGTTGACCACTGAATCCGTTTGTTTCTCTTATTATAGTAATGATACCGGTTACCAGAAGTAAGAATACCGGTAAGCAAGTAGATGTGGCTGTCGGAGAGGGGACTAGTAAGTCACCCACTATACCAGCTAATCAAAGTGAGGCTCCAGCTGAGCATGCATCAGAAACTTCTTCCACTCCAGAAGAAATAAGGGGGAGGAGAACTATATCCCCAGAGCCACCTATTAATGCTGCTGATCAAGATCTTAGAAATGCAGTGCAACTTTTGACTCGTATAGTTGCTGGGCAAGCTCAAGGGCAAGCCATTCCTACCACGGGTCCTAGTGGTATAGATAGGGCGGCTAGCCTTCGAACACAGGATTTTCTTAAGATGGATCCTCCCACTTTTACTGGATCAGATCTTAACGAGGACCCACAGGACTTTATTGATCAAATTCAAAGGGCCTTAGATGTTATGCATGTAACGGGTAGAGAGACAGTGGAGTTAGCAGCGTATAGATTCAAAGGGGAGGCTATATATTGGTACGAGGACTGGAAATGATCTAGGGGTATTGATGCACCCCCAGCTACATGGAAAGAGTTCAAAGAGGCATTTCTTGATCATTATCTTCCATTCGAGATTCATCAGGCCCGTGCAGATCAGTTTTTAAATCTTCGTTAGGGGAATATGAGCGTGAGGGAGTACAGTCTCTGATTTAATTCCTTGTCGAGATATGCTCCTAATGTTTTAGCTACTATGGATGATAGAGTTTATCAATATGTGGATAAGATGGATCCATATATGGTTAGAGATTGTACTATTGCCGCTTTGAACAAAGATATAGACATAGCGAGGATCCAAGCTTTTGCACAAAAAATGGAAGATCAGAGGCAAAAGAGAAGAACACAAGAATTAGAAAGAGGATATTCCAAGAGGTCCATATCTACAGGGCAGTTCATGGCATCCCAAGGAGGGTTCAGACCACAGTTTTCTACTAGACCACCTAGGCTATTATCTTCTTATTCTGCAGCTAGTTCCCCACCATAGTTCCAAGGGTCTAGAGGAAATCAATTTGGGCACAGAAGTGAGAGTCAGAGTTCGCGGACAGTGGGGTACCAAGGGCAAGGGAATATGATCCAATCGAGACCTCCTCGAGAGCCATACAATAAATATGGAAGGTATCATTTGGGCGCATATCGGTTGGGGACCAATGTTTGCTTTTGGCACGGTATGTCGGGGCATATGATGAGAGAATGCCCATGAAGGGGCATAGGGGGTATGACACGACCTACGGGGTCATTTGTTGAATTATCATCATTGATGCCTTATTCAGGAAGAGGTGCACAACCAATGGGTCGTGTTAGAGGTGATAGAGGAGCCACGAGTTCTAGCGGGGCTCAAAATCATACGTATGCTCTAGCGGATCGACAGAATTTAGAGGCTTCCCCAGATGTGGTTACGGGTACGTTGTCTATCTTTTCATTCGATGTATATGCCTTAATTGATCCCGGTTCTACATTATATTATGTTACTCCATTGGTTGCTTGAAAGTTCAAAAGAATACCCGAACTGTTAGTTAAGCCATTGGAAGTGTCCACACCGATTGAGGAATCTATTATAGCTAGAAGGGTTTACTGAAACTGCATAGTAACTGTTTGTGGTCGTGATACGATGGCTGATCTTGTGGAGTTGGAAATGGTAGATTTTGATATTATAATGGGTATGGACTGGTTGGAGTCTTGTTATGCCACAATTGATTGCTATACGAAAAAGGTATATTTCCATTTTCCAAATGAATCAGTCCTTGAATGGAAAGGTGAAATTGACGCGCCAAGAGGTAGATTTATTTCTTATTTTAAGGCAAGAAGAGTAATTTCCAAGGGATACATATATCATTTAGTTAGAGTAAGGGATACAGAAGTGGATCCACCAACTCTTCACGTTGTTCCGATGGTAAATGAATTTTCTGATGTATTTCCTAAAGATCTTCCATATTTGCCTCCTGAACGAGAAGTAGAGTTTGGTATTGATGTAATACCAGGCACCCAACCAATATCCATTCCTCCGTATAGAATGGACCCAGCAGAATTACGAGAATTGAAAGAGCAATTGAAAGATTTGCTAAAGAAGGATTCATAAGGCCTAGTATGTCCCCCTGGGGAGCACCAGTGTTATTTGTGCGCAAAAAGGATGGCTCGCTGAGGATGTGTATTGATTATCGACAATTGAATAAGGTGACTATTAAGAATAAATATCCTCTCCCAATAATTGATGATTTATTTGATCAGTTACAGGGCACCAAGTGCTTTTCTAAGATTGATTTGAGGTCAGGTTACCACCAAGTGAGGGTCAAAGAGAAGGATATACCCAAGACATCTTTTCGAACATGGTATGGTCATTATGAGTTTCTAGTTATGTCATTTGGGCTAACAAATGCACCCGCAAATTTTATGGATTTGATGAATAGGGTGTTTAAGCCATTCCTGGATGTATTTGTGATAGTTTTTATAGATGATATTCTAGTTTATTCTAGATCAGAAGAGGACCATGCCAATTACTTACGACGGGCATTGCAGACTCTTCGTGACTGTAAGCTTTATGTAAAGTTATCTAAATGTGAGTTTTGGTTAAAGTTGGTGGCATTTTTTGGTCATATTGTATCTAGTGAAGGGATAAAGGTTGATGCTCAAAAGATAAAAGCTGTGAAGAACTGGCCAAGGCCCACAATGCCTACGGAGATTCATAGTTTTCTCGGGTTGGCCGGTTATTATAGAAGGTTTGTTGAAGGATTTTCTTCCATTTTATCACCCTTAACCAAGCTAACCCATAAAGCATCCAAATTCCAATGGAATGATGCCTGTGAGAAGAGTTTTCAAGATTTAAAGAACAAGTTGATTTCTACACCCGTGTTGGTACTTCCAGAAGGCACCGAAGGGTATACAGTGTATTGTGATGCTTCCAGAATTGGTTTAGCATATGTATTGATGCAGCATGGTAAGGTAATAGCATATGTTTCTAGACAATTGCGGCCACATGAGAAAAATTATCCTACACATGATCTTGAGCTGGCAGCAGTTATTTTTTTTTAAAGATATGGCGCCACTACTTATATGGGGTTCATGTTGATATATATACTGACCATAAGATCTTGAAATATATTTTTAATCAGAAGGATCTAAATTTAAGGCAGTGGAGATGGCTTGAACTATTAAAGGACTACGATATTGATATCTTGTACCATCCAGGGAAAGCAAATATGGTAGCTGATGCGTTAAGTTGTAACGCTATGATGGTGCCTATAGAAAGGCAAGGAATGATTAAAGATCTTTACCAGTTAGCTAGTTTGGGAGTTTGCCTTCTTGAAACTCCGGATAAAGAGCTTATCGTACATAATGTTGCGGAATCTTTATTAGTAGCTGAAGTGAAAGAGAAGCAATATGCAGATCCTATTTTATTATAGCTTAAAGAGAACGTTCAGAGTGGTGCGACCGAGGCATTTGAGCTTACGCGAGAAGGAGTACTTCAGTGCCAAAAGCGATTATGTGTGCCGGATGTAGACGGGCTAAGAAAGAAGATTATGACAGAGGCACATTGTTCAAGGTATTCCATTCATCCAGGATCAACCAAAATGTATCAAGATTTGAAAGATATGTATTGGTGGAATGACATGAAGAAGAGCATTGCAGAATTTGTAGCTGAATGTCCAAATTATCAAAGAGTTAAAGTTGAGCACCAAAAACTCGGAGGTTATATGCAATGCATTGATCTTCCAAGCTGGAAGTGGGACATGATCAACATGGATTTCGTTATTAGTTTGACTCGTACATCCCGAAAGTTTGATTTTATATGGGTGATTGTTGTTAGGCTTACCAAATCCGCACATTTCCTACCAGTTAGGACTACTTACACAATTGAAGAGTATGCGAAGCTGTACATTAAAGAGATAGTCCGATTATATGGAGTGCCAATCTCTATTATATCAGATCGGGGAACCCAATTTACCGAAAACTTTTGGAAGTCTTTTTAGAGGTATTTGGGAACACAAGTGAAGTTGAGTACAGTTTTTCACCCTCAAACAGATGGACAAGAAGAACGTACCATCCAAACACTTGAAGATATGCTACGAGTTTGTGTAATAGATTTTAAGGGCAACTGGGATGATCATTTACCTCTTATTGAATTTGCCTACAATAATAGCTATCATTCAAGTATCAAAATGGCACCATATGAAGATTTATATGGAAGGAAGTGTAGATCACCAATAGGATGGTTCGAAGTGGGTGAAACTCTTTTTTTGGACTGGATCTTATTTATCAAGCCATAGAGAAGGTTAAAGTAATTCAGCAACGACTAAAAACAACCCAAAGTTGACACAGGTCATATGCGGATAGTAGAAGGAGAGGGCTAGAGTTTTCTATAGGTGATTGGGTATTTTTGAAGGTATCACCAATGAAAGGGGTAATGAGATTTGGCAAGAAAGGGAAGTTGAGTCCACGTTATATAGGCCCGTATAAGATCACTCGAAGGTTTGTACAAGTTGCATATGAATTAGAGCTACCCCAAGAGCTCTCATCAGTACATCCGGTATTTCATGTGTCAATGCTTCGAAAGTGCATCGGAGATCCATCACATATTACTTCTACTGAGGATGTGCAAGTTGCGGAAGATCTTACCTAAGAGGAAGTGCCTATTGCTATTCTAGATCGCCAAGTTAAGAAGATGAGAAATAAAGAGATAGCATCTGTGAAAGTATGTTGGAGAAATCATCAAAGGGAAGAGATTACATGGGAAGTTGAGGAAGCAATGAAATCTAAGTACCCTCATTTGTTCAAAGATGAAGAGGAAGTTCAAGAAACGGAGTTAGAACATTAACAAGTAAGTTTTTTTTATATATGCATAGTATTTATGTGATGATGTGAATATTAATGATGGAGTTGAACTTGTTTCGATTGAGTAACTACGCTAACATTCGAGGACGAATGTCCTAAAGGGGGGAAGGATGTAACACCTCATATTCAAGTACGTGTATTGGTGTATTCAAGTACGTGTATTGGTCTTATTTATATGAAATTAATTTTTTATTTTATTTATACCGGAATTTTCCCGTTGATGGTTCCATGCGAAGGTTATTGAATAAGATTTCCAACGATATAAAGATTTCCAAAAACTTATAGGTTTCGGATATAATCGAGCACGTTCGAAACTATAAAACGGTGGCTGGGATATTAGGGAATAGTAAATGTGCAGGAAAATTTCCTGCACACAAACTACTGAGGCCAGCCAAACTTTTAGGTCAACTTCTAACAATCATAACTCCCTTAATATAATGAAATGGGAGAGATGCGACCTATGAAAAGAAATATCTTTGAGTCTTTTTTCCAATGAAATTGGTTTCATCCAAATCCAACATCTGAGTAAGGAGTTATACTTGTTTTACTTCAGCCTATCAAAACAGATTTTTAGGGTCAAATTCAAACGACCATAACTCCTTGTACAGGATGAATAGGGTGGACTACTTTATATTAAATGAAATCCCTTTGAATTATCCTTCCAACGATACCAATTTAACCCAAATCCAATATCGGAGAAAAGAGTTATGGTCGATCTACTTTAGCTTGTCAAAATAGTCCACCAAAGGACAGATTTGACATTATTTAAATTTTAAAGGCATTTTGGTCATTTTCTATTATACTATGGACGAGAATATGTGTATATATACATGTATATGAGTTCAAAAACTCATTTTCATCATCAATCATTGAGAAAGAACAAACCCTAGCCAAATTTAACCTTTAAATTACTTTTGATTCAACCGTAGAAATTTCAAAGTAATCCGATAACTGCGTTTGTCATCTCAAGAGCTTCGAACGACACCTATTATTTGTGCAAACAGGATTGCATAATCAAGAGGTGAATTCTAAGGTATGAATATTATTTGCCTTTGTTCTTTTCCATATGTATATGTGTGATAGAGGATTATATGTATTGGTTGTTATTGAAAGGTGATGGAAATAGGGTTATGGACTATTTTGCGTGGTTTGGTTGTATTGAATTGTGGAAGGTGGATATGGTAATTGAGTTATGGAAGGTGGATATGGTGATATACTATTGAATTGATGATTATTTATGTCTATGGCTCAATTTGGTTTAATGGATAGGTTGGAAGGATAAATGAATCCAAACTTGATATTGGAGGATGTTGTATGAATATGCATGGCATGTGAATGTAATTGGAGTATAAGAGGGTTAAAGTGACACCCTTTATGGTGTAATTAAGGCTTACTACTTAACCACTAGTTTGGTGAATTCAAATAATTGAATTATGACGTTTGGTTGCTAATACTAGATTGCTATATATGTTCATTGTAGATAAGTAATTCGAAAAGACGGGAAGTCCATTTGGGACTAGTATTGAAGGTTGACAGTCAGGTATGCAAAGCATACTCTATACCATATCTTTGGCATGAAAGTGAACAATTTTGGGTTGTCATAGAGGTATGCATGGGAAGTATAAGGTTATGAGCTGGTTCTCCCGGGCCTCCTCGGTTACGGGTGCCGGTCCGCCCCAATAGGATTTGAGGCGTGACAGACACGAATCATCATAAAGTAGGGAAGAATAATCATGACATGAACATACTGAGATATGAAGTAATACGGTTTTGTACAAACAATATACTGAAATCTCTATACAAACTGGCACACTAGTCTGACAAAGCCTCTACTTCATAGGACTGAGGAGCCATTGGGACAGATCCCCAAATGACTCGTACTGAACTGAAAGTAAACAACCATCTATTAACAATACAAAATCGGAGACACAGGTCCTCGAACCATGAGGACTCACCGACCGCAAAAATGTAGATGAAGGTACTCAAAGATCACTGTCACTGCTGAGACTGAGCACCTGAACCTATATCATGAGGAAATATAGAATACAAAAGAGTATGAGAGTCAGTACTTGGGAATGTACTGAGTATGTGGGGGTGGATGCAATATTTTAAATAATATCATAAATGTATAAGAAAATCATGCATGCTGACAATAATAACTCTCTTCGCTTGAATTATCTAAAACATCATTTCCATAAGTCATCAGTAATAACATATGCTTCATAAATCTCATAAATCATGCAACTCAACTCAAACTCTTTGAATCATGACTTAGAGTGACTCGGTATCTCATGGTACTTAGATCATTATGGACGTGGGAGTTTCTTATAACCGACATAACTACACCATGTGAGCCGCATGGAGGCCAACGTTTTGCCCTCCTAAGGAGAGAACCCCACATTGGCGGGGGTGTTATAATCTTGCAAGGGAGTACAACCTCAATCTCATTATCACAATCCCATACTCGGCCTCTGGCCCACAATTATCAACATCAATCCTACGATGGCACGTAGTTTCGGGAAAATACCATATTTCCCGTTCGGTGCTAAATACTCCTCCCAGACTCAGCTCAGAACACGTTAGGAAATCCACCTTAATCAATATCAACTCATGGGTCTATTTTAAAGACCAAAAGATAAATATATATCTCATCTGTAAATCATAAACATCTTGTGGATTCCTAATAAGACTCAACTCAACGCAATCTTTCTCAACATCAAGTACATTTTTTTTTGAATCATTTTCAAATATCAAAAACTTCAAGGAAACATCATAGGACTCGATCTTGACTTTCAATCTCAAATATCGATATATATTAAATAGTCAAATTTCTCATGGAAAGGCATAACTCATGACACTTGTCTTAAATCGCTTAGAAATCATCAATACATAATGACAATATACAACTCATGGAATAAATTCTCAATTTAAGAAACATAATGGTGAAATAATCATAAATATCAAACTTATTCAACTCAAATCTCATAAATCATAAATAAAGAAATTTGGGTGTAAACCCACTTGCAAAATCATGTAAATCAATAATAGAAAGTAAATCTTTAGGTACAAGAACAAAAGGAGTGTTCTTGTTCAAGCCCCACATACCTTGGATTATAATTTTGGAGATGTAGAAACTTGTTTGAAACTTCTTTCTCATACTTTTAGACCAAGATTCTTGATGCCCTTGACTTGGAGAACTAAATTCTCGAACAACTTGAAGAAATTTATGGAAGATCCTTGAATTTCTTGGAAGAAGATTAAATTTTTGGGTTTAAGAAGAAACCCTAATTTCTAGATGTTTCTTGGAAGAGGAAAGGAGGAAAAATGAATGGCTATTCTCTACTAGGATATATATATAATACCATATGGGGAGGAAATGACCAAAATGCCCTTTTAAAAAAGCTGAAATTCACTGATCAGGGCCGGTGACGGTCGATCTAATGGTTCGTCAAGTCTCTTGATGGTCCACCAGATCGTCCGTCACTAGAGTGCCAAAACTGGAACGTTCTGCCTCAACGTGACGGTCGAAGTGACGGTCCGTCAGGAAACTGACGGACCACCAAGTCGTCCATCACTCGAGGGCCAAAAACGAGACATTCTGTCTTGACCTGACGGACCCTTTGATTGTCCGTCAACTTTTTGACAGTCCACCAACTTGGTCGTCGCACGATGGCCTGAAAAAGGAGTCACTGTCTTGGCTTGACGGGGAACTTGACGGTCCACCAGGGACCTGACGGTCCGCCAGGTCGACCGTCAAACCTGGGCGATCCGATACGGTTTAGTAAAACGACCATAACTCCCTCGTCCACAGTCGGATTTCAATGAAATTGGTATCGATGGAAAGCTTATTAAATGATCTACATGACGAAAAGTAGAATTTAGAGAAATACAACATGGTTTAAACATTAATCACTTTGGAAGTCATATATATCCACTCAAAAGACGGATTTAGGCTTAAGAAATTATCGGGGTATTACAGTTCAGGGGGGGTAATTGGGTATTATCTCAATATATTTATAACAAATAAAGTAATATTTGTGCATTTTATTAAAGAAAGAGATAGGAAGTGCAGCCAAAGAGGAGGGTGGGGCCCATTAGTAATAGAAAAAGTGGATCTACAACTTTATGCAAACATGCAAATAAATCATTGGCTGGTGTTTTAGGGTGTGTTTGGTATGATGGAAAATATTTTCCATGGAAAATGTTTTCCTGAAAAAAGTTTTTCTGGAAAATAAGTTGGTTTTCTACTTATTTTCTCATGTTTGGTTGGAGAGTGGAAAATATTTTCCGAAAAATATTTTATGGTGTTTGATTGGTGAGTAGAAAATATTTTTTAGAAAAATATTTTCTAGTGTTTGATTGGTGAGTGAAAAAATATTTTTTAGAAAATACTACTAACTGTTAACTAGTATATCAGTGCCTCTAGCAACTCAACAATTTGTAAAAACTAATTTAAGCATAGCAAATAATATCAATATCGAATACTAAAATATTACAATCACTAAATTTAATCAACTACTAATTAGCAAATAAAGGAGATATTTTTCAACATTTTGTTAGGACAATCTCAAGATACTACAATAAATAGAAATACAACGGAACGACAAGCTTATTCAACCTTGTGAAACATGCTACATCGATGACAAAATGAAATATGCAATTAACAAAAGTAACATAGGTATGTCTTCCTCTATGCATATGGAAATAACAATACATTCAACGAACATTGAAAAACAAAAAAAATTGAGCTTCACTATTTTTTATTTCAAGCAGTGAAAAATTGAAGCAAAGCACAGTGAAAAATATTTTTGAGTAATGTAAATTTTTTGAGAAATGTGAATATGAGTGTTGTTGGGGTGGGGAAGAGGGGCGAGGGTGGGGCATAAGTCACATTTGTTATTTTTCGGAAAATGACTTCCCTTGGCCCATGAGGGAAGTTATTTTTCCTCAAATGGAGGAAAATGAGTTGTTATGGAAAACATTTTTCCTACATTTAACTACAAGCAATCAAGGGAAAATAAGAAAATATTTTCCATCGTACCAAACACACCCTTAGTCAAATAATGAAAACTTGAGTACATCTAATAAAGCACTTGTTATAAAACACTTGAAGCACCGAAGTCAGCAATTGCCCAAAGACTTTGATGAAATGACTAAATTTTCGTCTACTGAGCAGGCATGTCAACCACATGTTGCCTGCTTCAGCAGCTAACCTTGACTTCTTATATACTAGGTTGCGAAGGCCCGTGCTAGTACAGGCCCAATATATATTATTTTTTGTCTTAATTTATGTGACATAAATAAAATTAGATAATTAATTATATTTTTTATATGTTTTAAGATTTTTTAAGCTATTAACTATTGTAATCTATAATACTTTTTCGACATTGTAATTTACTATTTTAAATTGTTACTATTGTAATTTATAATACTCTTCTTGTTCAAACTTTTGTGATATTGATAGTCAATTTATATTTTAAAAGTAATTTAATTTTTTAATTATTATAATTTATAATATTTTTTTCTATTCAATTTAAGCAACACTGACATAATTTCGAGAGTCAATCAAATATCACTATTGAAGTAGTGAAACCGCCACGTCTTGAATGACTCATAATAACTAATTAGAAGTGATATAGCAAAATTAATATAAAACATATTTGTAAAAAAAAAATTAAGTGGGCCTTGTATAAGATGTCAAATTAATTTAAAACATCAAGAGTTAATTTATCATTTTATATTTATTTTACCTTTTTTAATTTAATATTATTAATTTTTAATACTTAGATGACTTATAATAATTACTCAAGAGTGATATAGTAAAATTACGGTTGAAGCAGTTGAAGCAGACATGTCATAAATATCTGTTTTACTTTTTTAAAAAAATTAAGGTTTATTAATTTTTTAATACGTAAATGTCATATAATAATTAATTAGGGTGATATTTTAAGTGGGCCTCATATAAGATGTCGAATTAATTTGAAATATCAAGAGTTAATTTATCATTTTATATTATTTTTACCTTTTCATTAAATATTATTAATTTTTTAATACTTAGATGACTTATAATAATTATTTAGGGGTGATATAGTAAAATTGCGGTTGAAACAACAGAAGTAGATATGTCATGAATATTTGTTTTACTTTTTTTTAAATTAAATTTTATTAATTTTTTAATACGTAAATGTCATATAATAATTAATTAGGGGTGATATAGTAAAATCACGGTAAAAGCAGGCAGCTGGAGTAGGCATGTCGACCGCGAGCTACCTGCTTCCAGCCACTACTCACTCTTATATATAGTAGTAACTAGT
The DNA here is from genome assembly GCA_030864215.1 of Capsicum pubescens. Classification (NCBI taxonomy): domain Eukaryota; kingdom Viridiplantae; phylum Streptophyta; class Magnoliopsida; order Solanales; family Solanaceae; genus Capsicum; species Capsicum pubescens. The sequence goes on from CM061547.1 coordinate 87,263,249, forward strand.
TGGCTACGTCGTGCTACGCACGGTCTAATGTTGATCATTGAAATTTTTATGTTGTGTATAGTTCTATCATTTAATTAAAACCTTCATTTGTTTTGTTGATAAATTCCTAGTTAGGCATGTATTATTACTTTTAGATTAATGAATTTTGAACAAGAATATTTTAAGTCGTTAACATGACATCATTATAATTTCGAGAATCAATCATATTTTTAGTTTTTAAAAAAATATTTACAGTTGTTAATTATTGTGATTTATATTATTTTTCACATAGTAATTATCAGATATACAATAAAATATTTTAAATTTATTATTTTTATTTGTAATATTTTTAATATAATTTAGTAAGACAAATAATATTTTTTATTAAATATTATTTATATTATTTTCTTAATACTTAGATGATATATAATAATTAATTAGGAGTGATATGATAAAATTACGGTTGAAGCTACTGAAACAGACATATTATAAATGTCTATTTTTTTATATCACGATTGAAGTAGACAAGCAAATTGCTATAAAAATACTTGTGAAAAAAAATTAAGTGGCATCATATAAGACACCAAATTAATTTAAAACTTTAAGAGTTAATTTATCATTTTATGTCTATTTTAACTTTATTATTAAATATTATTAATTTTTTAATACTAAAATGACTTATAATAATTATTTAAGAGTGATATAGTAAAATTACAATTGAAGCAGCTTAAGCAAACATGTCATAAATGTCTATTTTACTTTTTTTTGTTAAATTTCTAATATATATAAATGACATATAATAATTAATTAGGAATGATATAGTAAAATCACGGAGCAAATAACTTAAAACTACGATAATTGCCCTTAGCCAAGAAGACATGTCGACGGAGACATGTCTGTTTCACCTAGTTCACTGTCTCTTCTTATATAGTAAGACTAGTTGGCTAAGTCGTGCTACGCACGGGCCCAATGTTGATCGTTGAAAATTCTACGTTATGTATAATTTTATCATTTAATTAAAACTTTCATTTGTTTAGTTGATAAAATCTTAGTTTGGCATATATTATTATATTTAGATTAATGAAATATGTATAAAAATATTTTAGGTTGTTAATATGACAGTCATATAATTTCGAGAGACAATTAATTTTTTTTTATTTTTTAAAAATATTTATAGTTGTTAATTATTGTTATTTATATTACTTTTCAAATAGTAATTATCAAATATATAATAAAATATTTAAAGTTAATTAATTGTTGTATTTTAGAATACCTTTTATATAATTTTCAAATAATACATGTTAATATTCTTGTTCAAATTTTAGAGGCATTGATAATCAATTATATTTTAAAAATATTCAAGTTTTTAATTATTGAGATTTATAATTCTTTTTTTTTATATTCCAATTTAAGTTGCTATTATAATTTATAATACTCTTTCTACAATTTTCAAATAATATAAGTTACTCTCCTTGTCCAAACTTTTGTAGCGTTGATAGTCTATTACATTTTTCAAAATAATTGATTTTTTTGCTTTTGTGATTTATACTTTCTTTCTCCCAGTATTCTAATTTAAGTGATGCCTTGCTTAGATGATCAGAAACAACAAAGCAGGCATGTTTTAAATGACTTATAATAATTAATTAGAAGTTATATAGCAAAATTACTATAAAAGTACTTGTATAAAAAAATTAAGTGGGCATCATATAAGACGTCAAGTTAATTTAACATTACATATTATTAATTTTTTAATACTTAGATGATTTATAATAATTAATTAAGAGTGATATAGTAAAATTATGGTTGAAGCAGCTGAAGTAGACATGTTCTAAATATTTATTTTTATTTTCTTAAATTAAATATTATTAATTTTCAAATATATAAAGGACATATAATAATTAATTAGGGATGATATAGTAAAATCACGGAGCAAGCAGGTGAAATGACGGCAAGCAGACATGACGACGGCGTTGTACCTGCTCACTGTCACTTTTATATAAGACTAGGTGGCCACGTCGCGCTATGCACAGGCCCAATGTTGATATTTAAAAATTCCGCGTTATGTGTAATTTTATCATTTAATTAAAACCTTCATTTATTTAATTGATAATTTAAGTTGTTAATATGACAATCATAAGATTTCAAGAGTCAATCAAATATTTTATATTTTTAAATTCTTTTGAGTTGTTAATTATTGTGATTAATATATTTTTTTACATATTTTTTAAAAATGTATAACAAATTAATTATTTTAAAATATTTTAAGTTGTTACCTATTGCCATTTATAGTACTTTTTGTGTTATTTATAAATAATATATTTTTTAAAATACATAACAGATTAATTATTTTTTAGATATTTTAAGTTGTTAATTATTGTAATTTATAATACCTTTTTGACATTATAATTTACTATTTTTAGTTGTTAGCTAATTTATAATGCTCTCCCTGTTTAAATTTTTGTGGCATTGATAGCCAATTATATTTTAAAAATAATTTAAGTTTTTAATTATTGTGATTTATAATATTTTTTCTTCTATATTAATTTAAGCGACACTAATATAATTTTGATGTCAACCAAATACCACGATTAAAGTAGTGAAGTAGGCATGTCTTAAATGACTCATAATAACTAATTGTAATTGATGCTATAAAAATACTTATGAAAAAAGTTTAAGTAGACCTCATATAAAATGTCAAATTAATTCAAAACATCATGAGGTAATTTATTATTTTACGTCTATTTAATCCTTTTTATTAAATACTATTAGTTTTTTAATATTTAAATGACTTATAATAATAAATTAGGGGTGAGATATTAAAATTACAGTTGAAGCAGCTGAAGCAGACATATCATAAATGTCTATTTTACTTTTTTTAAAATATTATTAATTTTTTAATATTTAAATATCATATAATAATTAATTAGGAATGATATAGTAAAATCAAGGAGCAAGCAGACAGGTGACAAGCAGGAATGTCGATGGAGTGGGGTCTGCTTTAGCAACTCCACTCCCACTTCTTATATAAGAAGACTAGTGAGAAAAAGCCTGTGCAAAGCACGAGCCCAATATCTATTCTAAATTAATATTATAATAATAATTATATCAATTAATGTGACATCTATTGAATTTTGAAATTTAAATAAATTTATTTTTAAAGTAATTTTTGCATATATTCTTAAATTATTTTAAATTATCAATTATTATGATTTATTATTTAAATATATAATTTTATTTCAAAAATTTAGTTCTAGGTCAAAATTAAACTCTACAAATGTATAAATTAATAAAGAGTGTGAAAAATAAAATTCGATGGGCCTATATTACTGTTTTTTCAGATAACACCGACTCAGTATATGTTATTTTTTGTCTCAATTTATGCGACACAAATAGAATTTAGACAATCAATCATACTTTTACTATGTTTTTAGATATTTTAAGCTATTAACTATTGTAATTTATAATATTTTTTTAAATTTTCAAATGATATATATTACTCTCTTTGGCCAAACTTTTGTGTCATTGATAGTCAATTATATTTTTGAAATAATTTAAGTTTTTAATTATTGTGACTTATATTACTTTTCTTTTATTCCAATTTAAGTAACATTGATATAATGTCGAGAGTCAATCAAATATTTTATATCTTTTAAATTTTTTAAGTTGTTAATTATTGTGATATATAATTTTTTACGTACTTTTTTAAATATATAAAAAATTATTTTTTTTAGATATTTTAAGTTGTTAACTATTGTAATTTATAATACATTTTATGTAATTTTCAAATAAATATGTTACTTTCTTTGACCAAAATTTTGTGGTATTGATAGTCAATTACATTTTTAAACTAATCTAAGTTTTTAATTATTGTGATTTATAAAACTTTTCCTTAGATTCCAATTTAAGTGAAATAACGTTTAGACATTAATAATTAATTAGAGGTGATATAGTAAAATCACGATTGAAGCAACGAAACAAATATTTCTTAAATGACTCACAACAACTAATTATAAGTGATATAATAAAATTACTATAAAAAATACTTGTGAAAAAAAATTAAGTAGGCTGCATATAAGACGTGAAGTTAATTTAAAACATCAAGAATTAACTTATCATTTTATATCTATTTTATCATTTATTAAATATATATTATTTAATATTTGAATGACATATAATAATTAATTAGGGTGATATTTAGTAAAATTACGATTGAAGCAGTTGAAGTAGACATGTCAAAAATGTCTATTTTACTCTTTTTATTAAATAGTATTAATTTTTTTAATATATAAATAACTTATAATAATTAATTAGGGGTGATATAGTAAAATCACGGACCAAACAACTGAAGCAGGCATGTCGACGGAGAGCAGCATGCTTCAGCTGTCCAACTCGCTCTTATATAATACTAGGTGGCCACACCGTGCTACACACGGGCCTAATGTTGATATTTAAAAATTCCACGTTATGTGTAATTTTATCATTTAATTAAAACCTTCATTTATTTAGTTGATAATTTAAGTTGTTAATATGACACTCATAAGATTTTGAGAGTCAATCAAATATTTTATATTTTTAATTTTTTTTAGTTGTTACTTATTGTGATTAATATATTTTTTACGTATTTTTTTGAAATATATAACAAATTAATTATTTTTTAAATATTTCAAGTTGTTAACTATTGCAATTTATAGTACTTTTTGTGTAATTTATAAATAATATATTTTTTAAAATATATAACAGATTAATTATTTTTTAGATATTTTAAGTTGTTAATTATTGTAGTTTATAATACCTTTTTGACATTGTAATTTTCTATTTTAAGTTGTTAGCTAATTTATAATACTCTCCCTATTCAAATTTTTGTGACATTGATAGTCAATTATATTTTTAAAATAATTTAAGTTTTTTAATTATTGTGATTTATAATACTTTTTCTTCTAATTTAATTTAAGCGACACTGATATAATTTTGATGTCAACCAAATACCACGATTAAAGTAGCAAAGTAGACATGTCTTAAATGACTCATATTAACTAATTGAAATTGATGCTATAAAAATACTTATGAAAAAAGTTTAAGCAGACCTCATAAAAGATATCAAATTAATTCAAAACATCATGAGGTAATTTATTATTTTACGTCTATTTTATTTTTTATTAAATACTATTAATTTTTTAATATTTATATGACTTATAATAATAAATTAGGGATGATATATTAAAATTACGGTTGAAGCAACTAAAGCAGACATGTCATAAATGTCTATTTTACTTTTTTTTAAATATTATTAATTTTTTAATATTTAAATATCTTATAATAATTAATTAAGGATGATATAGTAAAATCACGGGGCAAGAAGACAGGTGACAAGCAGGGATGTCGACGGAGTGGAGTCTGCTTCAGCAACTCCACTCCCACTTCTTATATAAAAAGAAGAAGACTATACTAGACTAGATATTGGAGCACAGGCCCAATGAACGTTATTTTTTTATTCTAATTTATGTGGCATAGATGAAATTTGAAAAGTCAAACGACACTTGAAGTGGGGTGAGATTTACAACTTTTAGAATCGACTCAAAAAATGAGGATCAACTAATGCCCCAGTTTCTTTTGACTGGGCAATACTAAATTTTATATGGTTGGACCGAGCCCTGAGTAGGGCAGCCTACGTATCTCACCCCCAAAAGAGGAGAATCAGGTCACGCGTAGTTCTAGCAACTTGTTCTTTTGCTTGATTTTGATTTTTTTTCTTTTGTTTTTTATTTACTTTTTTCCTTTGAAACTTTTCTAACTCTATTTTTGACATTCTTTTCCTTTCTTTCTTTTGACACATTTTTCTCCTTTTTCTTTCTTTTCTTGAAAATGTTTCTGACTCTATTGTTTTGCTCAACACTTATCTTTTGAGCTTTGCTGACTCTATCTTGACTCCAAAAGAGGGGTATGAAAGAAAATAGGACTAAAGCTCAAATGGGGTAAACAAAGGATGACACGATGTTTGGATAACATAATGAAATGCCTTCGTCATGTCGATCCTTGAAAGTTCAAGCAACACATCATGCAATATAAAAGTGAAAGATGAAGATCATTTGACACTTTAACAACACTAATTTTAACTGAGACTGTGCGTCGCTACTTCTTCTGCAAACTCCATCTTTGTTGTACATTCCACATGCTTTCGTGGAGCTAGTTTTTCTATTTCTTTTAATGTAGGATCACACAAATACTGTTTGACCTAATAGAGACATGTCTTTCAATTGATGACCAAGTTATTCTTGTAATTCTCAAAATAATTGCCTTAATTTTTAAAGAAGGCTTGAACTTGTCATTAAATGTATCAACACTCTACCTATTTTCCCAGATGCTCTCTTTTTCTAACTTTAAACCTCCGATTCAATGTTCATGCTTAAACTGGATTTTAAGATCTGGCTAAAAATTCCGTTACCATGTCATATCACTAAAGTCAACATAAAATGTACTGTGAAAAGAACAACAAACAAACACATATTTAAAACACAAAGGAAAAAGGACACTCTATTTAAATAAAATGAAAGATAAAAGGGTTTGAAAATAATGACAAATGGATAAAACAAGATAGATCCCGAACTACAGCCCTGAAATAATTCAAATAACAAAAAATAAAATAAAATAAACTACCAGACCTCTTCCTAAGAGGGAGAGGGGTGACTTCTCAATTGATCAGCCTGATATCTTAGCCACTGGTTTGCATATCAACATGACTAGAGCTTTCCTCACTGTCAATGTTCTGCCCCATAATTGATCTATCTTGAATAATCTTTTCAATTTCTCTTTTCAAAGCCCAACAATCTTCAATACTGTGACCCTGAACATCAGAATGATATGCACATCGTACACTAGGATCAAAATTTCTTGAATGTGGATCGGGTGTATACCCAAGGAGAGAAGTAATCATGCCCCTCTATCTCAATCTCTGGAACAAACTGGAATAGGATTCCCCAATAAGAGTGAAATTATCCTTATCCTTCCTCCTTTTTGAGAACTCTGGCCTCGGATGAAACTTGGATTTAGAGGTTCCTTGGTAAATTTGTGGGGGTCGAGGATGATGTTGAGGGACAGGTGTATGCCATTGTGGATAAGAAGACGGATGGGTACACAATTGTGTATTGTTCAAAGGACATTGAGGAATTGGAATGGAACTCCTTGGATTTTGAAAAGAGGATTGCAGATGAGTAAGTGGATTTGATATGTAATCTCGGGATTAAGGTTGACAATATTGGTGAGTTGGACCTCTCAAACTCTGCTTTGGCCTTGGCATGACAATAGGTGCATTTTCCTTCTTCTTTCCTTCAGTTTTCCTTGGTTGATTGCAATGTCGTCTCAAATGTTTCACAAAATCCTTCTGTCCATTAGGCTCTCTAAATTTTGATGTCTAAAAGCTGGGAGGAAGGTTAACACTTGAAGACATGCCCCAGTTTTTATATGAAACATCTTCATAGCCCATAAGTCCAGGGGAATTTTTCATATCATTTTCTACACTCTTAACTTTCCCAACCACTTTCTCTAGCTCTTCTAGCATACTAGGCTTCTTAGTAAAAAAATTTATCGGTCAATTTAATTTAACGGTAGGCTCAAAAGTATAACAATGATCATCAAGAGTATTGAATGTGGATTTACTAGTGGACTGGGGAAGCACAATCGTTGGATTGATAGCCAAAGTGGAAAGTTTAGTAGAAGGTTGAGCAACAAAAGAACAGACGGTATGTGGTGCTGTGAATTTGGTATACTTATACTGAGGAGCTAAAGAAAGAGTGGTGGAAGTATTGAGGTGCATTTGACGTGGAATGGATTCTGAGGCATGCTATGGTGCATCAACAACAGTAGAAAATTGACTTTGCGATTTTGGTGGAAGACTCAAGGTATTTGTAGGGTCAAAAATGGGGAACGGGGGTAGAGGCATCCCACTGGCCCAAGCTCGGTACATTTCCATCATTTGTTGTCTCAGTCTCAAATTCTCTTCCTTTAAACTCTCAATTTCCTGACTCTTTGTTTCATCCATGGTGCTACTCTCTATATCCTTGTTGGACACAACTAAACCTTTCTTGGATTTGGTGTGATATGGAGGACCAGCCAGGAAGCCACAAACCAACCACCTTAAACTAACTGAACAAGAGACAATAAATATGTTAGAGTTCAACATTTTTCAAAACCTTTTTTTTTAAAAGATCACCGAACCCAAGAAGGGCGTCTACGTATCTCACCCCCGAGAGGAGAGAATCAGGTGTGCGTAGTTCGTGAAGTCTTGCGAAAATGTCCAATTAAACTCTTTTTCCTTTCCTTTTTCTTTTTCTTAAAACTTTAAAAGAAAACAACAAATTGTCAAAAGAATTGACGAAAATCTTTTTGAGTTTTTCAGCTTTGAAAATCCCTATATAAAATGAAACCTATGATTACCAAAGAAAAATCTTTTTGGGTTTTCAATATTTAAAATCATACTACAAAGAAACTTGAAATTATTAAAGGAAAATCTTTTTGTAGCTTTTAAAGATGTATATGACACCTACTCTAGATGAAGAGTGAAGAAAATCTTTTTTGAAATTTTTAAATAAGATCCCCGAACCAATAATAGGCTGCCTACGTATCTGATATCCCGAAAGAGGAGAATCAGGGGTGCGTACTTCGTCTAGATTGGACAATTAAATGATTAAATCATAGATTGCACCCTGACTTGAGACACGACCAAAGACACACGATGAACAACATAACAAAATCTTTTTTTGAGTTTTCAATTTGATACTTCACATAAAAAATGACACCAACAGCTATGAAAGAAAAATCTTTTTGAAATTTCCAAATTATGAATGCATGGTAAGGAATAAAAGGAAAATTATTTAGATGTTTTTGAGAAAATGAGTGCGAAAGGTAAAAAAGATCTTTTTGAATTTTTTGAATTGTGAAAAACGAAAGCCATAAAAACTCTAAAAACTACAAAACTCTCTTTTTCTTTTTGACTCACTTTTTCTTCCCTTTTTTTTTCAACAATTTTTTTTGCCTACACACTTTGCTTCTATCTCATGTTTTTGCCCAAATTAGTCTGTCAAATGACCTCGTTAGCCTCAAAGATTCAACATTTAGTACATAGGGATGCCTTAGAGGTGAGTTTCCTACAAAGGACCAAGTGGGTCCTGCTAGGTCTCAATATGATGCAGATGAGCATGACCTAAAGGCTGACCTATGTGGGGGTTCACTAACAAGGCTGTTCGGGGGAGCGTATGATCGATAGTGGCTGTGACAGCTTTCCACCTACTCCATACAACCCAACGGCTCCCCCATCCTAAAATAAGGGTGACTCAACTATAGGTCGTGTACACACGTGTACTACACACTTGTTGCAGAAAGAATGACTCGGGTTATGCACATGATGCCAGATATAAAATGGTGAAACATAACATAAAAACTGTTAACAAAGAGCACGTAGGCACTCACCAATGATAAACAATAACACAAAACAATACAAACAAAATGTTTATACACCTATAGTGCCAAACTAAGCTGATACAAATACAAAATAAGCTCGAATTCTGAAAAATGGTCCCCAGCAGAGTCGCCAGAGCTGTCACACCCCCTTTTTTAACTCCCAAAAATAAAGAATTAGATTTTAAGTTTGAAAGGGTTTTTATTATTAAGTGAAAAAATGAAGATTTGTTTCGAAAGGGATTCACTATATTCAAAACTCAGAGTCGCCACTTGGCATGAATTGGGTGTGCCAAGTCACCCGTGGATATCCTTTTTCAAAACGATTTTGACTCTGTAAAATTAATCCGTAAACAGAGATTCCATCTAAGGAATTCTGTTGACCGAAGGAAAGGTGTTAGGCACCCCTCAATCCCGTGGTTCGACCACAGTCACTTGGTGGAGCGTATCGGCCAATCTGACACTATGAATGTATAAACCACACAAAAGCACGTAAAACAATCAAGCTAGCAAAAAACAGAACGAATCAAAATAGTGTCCAGTCCGAGTTATACAGTCCCAAAAATAGAAAAAATATGAAAATGTAAATCGTATTCTAAACTAATCCTAGACTAAGCTCCAATGCCTCACCCGATGCCTCGGGCCTTCATCGCGAACGTCCTCCGAGTACAAGATACCTCGGGGCATTCTCCGACAAATAAGTACATCAATCTTCGGGGCATTCCCCGGCCAAATGAATACATTTCAAACCGAAAACATAAACCAACACATTTCAACAAAACACTTTCATCATTCAACAATCGCAAGTCATAAACTTTGCCTAACCCACTTATATTTGCCTATCAATTATCAACCTAAACATGATACTACCGTGTTTCAACAACATCCATGCTTATTCCAAACTAAATGACATTACACCAAAATTGATTTATTCACCCATTTTTTTATTATTTTTAAATTCCTCCCCCCACTAGTTCCCAAACGAATTCAAATCCCTCAATTATTCCATTCAAATGAATCAATTAACCAATATCAACCACGGTAATCAAAATCGCTCGAATGCAATATCAAAACATATCACCACATCAAGACATTAACCATATTAACATAATAAAGAGAGTAGAGTTGAGATTGGACCTCGATTTTGAAATGAAACTATCCTTCTGAATAGATTCACAAACGGAATCTCAAAATCGAAGCCTCAACTCAAACAACTCAAACTCGATTTCCTCTCCCTATATGCTTTAACCCAATATCAGCATCAAACCTTGGACACCATCCCCGAACACGAACAACCAAATGACCAACTCGAAGCTCCTGATTCCCCTTATCGGCTAACAAAATAATTTATTTTCCGATGAAGATTCAGTGGGGTTTGGTCGTTGGGGATCTCGCTGGTTATTGTTGGATCGTCGTTGCTCCGGTGGTGGACAAACCGACTAGTTTCAGGCGTGTCTCGCCGGAGTTTTCTCCCTCTGCTTTCTCCTTCACCCCTCTCGATCTCAGTGTGTGTTATGGTTTCCGGTGAGTTGTGGATTTTTCGATGAGATGAGGGGTGATCAGATCTTTTGGGAGTATCACAGTGTGCGTGTGTATATAGGAAAAAATTGTGAGTGTGATTATTCTGTGAGGGTCAGTCAGGATTCTTAGAGAGAAAAGAAAAATGGCTTATATCAGTCTCTTCTCAAAAAAATGTGACCCCCCCTTTTATCAATCTTGAATGAGAAAAGAAGAAGAAGGCCATATCCAGTGGGCCCTCCCCTTTTATGATTTGTTGTCTATATATTGTTAAAATGAAAAGGGTCAGTCTATTTTTGTTTTGCTGTGGGACCCATCCTCTAAAAAAAATAAAATTCAATTCCAGGAAAATTTCCTCGTGGGGTCCCCTTTCATTTTTGTTGTCTTCTTAAAAAATGGAAATAAAATATATGGGCCCCCTTCCTTTTTGTTTGTTTTGATCTCTTTATTTTTGGAGAAGAAACGTGAGGGGTTCACGTGGATAGGGTAGTGGGGGTAAGGTATAGGGTAGGGTGAGTTGGTTAGGATAAAGTTTGTTAGGGTAAGGGTTGTTATTTTGTTAGGGAGTTTGTTATTTTTTTTATTTTATGGTAGGATAATTACATGGGGTAGGACACATGGTAAGACGAAGGTAAAAAATGGATAACTTCGATTTTCAGTAGAGACAAAATTAGGTGTCTACATCATGCCCCCTTGAATGTAAACACGAAGTGTTTTCAGAAAAGAAGTGGACAGCAAGACAGGCATTTGTCCCACCTATTATTCAAAAGAATGAACTAGAAGGAAGAAGGACAACTGAGTTGGAGAGTCTTGTGAGGTTCCATCGAGGTTCCGATCCGCGGCTCTGTCATTACATCAAAATGAAAATTACAAGTTAAAACATAAATGAAATTAGAAAATCCTATCTATGCAGCTTTCCTTGACTCTTGACTTGCTATTTCATTACCCTATTCTTCAGGAGGGCTCCTGACTTGCTATTTTCAATCTGTTGACTTTCAATTTCTTCACCTTGTTGCTTGACTTTCAACTTCTTCACCCTGTTCTTCAGGCGGGCTCCTGACTTGCTATTTTTCAACTGTTGACTTTCAATTTCTTCACCTTGTTGCTTTCCTTTCAACTGCTTCACCATGTTGCTTGACTTTTCATTTATTCGCCCCGTTCTTCAGGCGGGCTCCTGAAATCACATCAAAACTAAAAAGAAAATTATCCCAAACAAGAATTATTATAAAGAGATTTCATTTGCCAGAAAGGTGAAATCCAAACACAAGAATTAAATTTTGCCCCAGTTTACCATTAGAAGACTTTTGGGAAAATCACATCATACCTACTTGCATGTTGCAATGATAAATCAAGACTCTGACCAAGAAATGCATCTCTTGAGAGTAAAATTGAATGACCAAGACTAGGAAGTGCGTCTCCTAAGAATTAAAGTGAGGGATTCTGACTAGAAAGTGTGTCTTCTAGAGATACAAGTTTAAGTTAAAAAGTGTGCCACCTGACAAATGAAAACTAACAAGGAAGTGCGTCTCATAAGGATTAAGTGCAATGACTCGAATAGAAAGTGAATTTTCTAGAAATCAAAGAGAATGACTCGACTAAAAGGTACGTCTTATAGGAATGAAAGGAAATAACTCAACTAAAAGGTACGTCTTCTAGGGGTCAAGGAGAATGACTCGACTAAAAGGTACGTCTTATAGAAATCAAAGGGAATGACTCGACTAAAAGGTACGTCTTATAGGAATCAAAGGGAATGACTCAACTAAAAGGTACGTCTAATAGGAATCAAAGGGAATGACTCGACTAAAAGGTACGTCTTCTGAGAGTAAAGGGGAATGACTCGACTAAAAGGTACGTCTTCTAGGAATCAAAGGGAATGACTCGACTAAAAGGTACGTCTTCTAAGAATCAAAGGGGATGACTCGACTAAAATGTACGTCTAATAGGAATCAAAGAGAATGACTCAATTAAAAGGTACATCTTATAGGAATCAAAGGAAATAAATTGACTAAAAGGTACGTCTTCTAGGGGTCGAGGGGAATGACTCAACTAAAAGGTACGTCTTATAGGTATCAAAAGGGAATAACTCGATTAAAAGGTACGTCTCCTAGGAATCAAGGGAAATGACTCAACTAAAATGTACGTCTTCTAGGGGTCAAAGGGAATGACTCGACTAGAAGGTACGTCTTCTAGGAATCAAAGGAAATGATTTGACTAAAAGGTACATCTTATAGGAATCAAAGGGGATGAATCAACTAAAAGGTACGTCTAATTGGAATCAAAGAAAATGACTCGACTAAAAGGTACGTCTTCTAGGGGTAAAGGGGAATGACTCGACTAAAAGGTGCATCTTATAGGAATCAAAGGGAATGACTCGACTAAAAGGTACGTCTCCTAGGAATCAAAGGGGATTACTCGACTAAAAGGTACGTCTTCGAAGAGTCAAATGGAATGACTTGACTAGAAGGTACGTTTTCTAGGAGTGAAGGATCAATTTAAGAAGTGTATCACCTAATAAATGAAAACTGAAATCCCTGGACAAGAAAGCGTGTCTCTGAGGGATATAGGATGTGAATTTTACCATGATTAGATTACCAAACCTGTGCAGCAACATTGCTTCGTGCATTTGTAAACGTGAGGCATTGCAGGCCTTGATATTTATCCTTTGAAGTCCTTGCTTGGAAGGTAATATGTTTCCTGTTTCATCAAAGAAAATTTGTGAGTTTAAAATATGGTGACTGGTTTGTGGCTTTAGGTTTCGCGGCAATCGCTCTTTCCCTCATCACATTTAACCTTGCTTCCAGCATATATCATTAGCTTGCTGAATCATTGACCCGAACTCAGATTATTAAGAGTGACTGAAATAAATACAGTATCTCTACTTTGCCATGCTTCTCAGATAGACCCTTTAAACCTTGGCATTTCCATGAGTTCCCAGACTTGTCTGTTGACAAAAATTTTGCATGCCTTATTTCAGCTCACAATTATGTGCCTTTCATATGCCGGCCTTTTCTTTTGCTTTATGCAATTAAAGAAGTTGGTAGCCAGTTTTGAGATCCTCTCTCACTTGTTTTGACATGGACTTGACTCAAAGACAAGAGAAAAATAAAAAAAAAATTATTTTATTTGGATAACTGACTCAAGAAAATAAAAATATAACTATAGAAAAGAAAGAAATGACAATGAATGTCCACATTAAAAAGGATAAAAGAAAAGTTTATCTAGAAATGACAGTCAACTGTAATAATTATGACATGCATATTGGATTAAACTGCCTGATCTTTCCATCGAAAACTCTCACAAATTGTTGTTGAGTTAATGACCCTGAAAGTGAGTTGCTTTCTTGGGCCAATTGCATTTGGAGACCTCATTCGGCTAGTGGCACCTTGAAGGGTTTTTGCCAACAAGTCTCTCTCATTTTTTTTATCACCTCACCATCATTCTATGGAGGCCGTGAGGGTTTTTCACCAATGAGACTCTTATTTTCATTTTTCTCAACTCGCAGTCGTCTTACAGTGCCCGTGAGGGCTTTCACTGATAAGAATCTCTCATTTTTATCTCTCTCAACTTACCATCGTCTTATGGTGCCCGTGAGGATTTTCACTAATAAGACTCTCTCATTTTTATTTCTCTCTTGACTTACAATCATCTTATGGTGCCCGTGAGAGTTTTTACTAATAAGACTCTCATTTTTATTTCTCTCTTGATTCTTTATGCTGAGGAAGACAAGTAGTTCCCAAATGCATCATCATATCCTTTGCATGCTTAGCCTTAACATCCTCAAAGATTGATATAAAGCTCTTTCTTTGGTTGTAACTTGGCTTTGGGAAAGGATTAGAAAGAAAGGATGACATGAGGCCCAAACGACACTTGAAGTGGGGTGAGATTTACAACTTTTAGAATCGACTCAAACAATGAGGATCAACTCATGCCCCAGTTTCTTTTGACTGGGCAATACTAAATTTTATTTGGTTGGACCGAGCCCTAAGTAGGGCAGCCTATGTATCTCACCACCAAAAGAGAAGAATCAGGTCACGCGTAGTTCTAGCAACTTGTTCTTTTGCTTGATTTTGATTTTTTTTCTTTTGTTTTTTATTGACTTTTTTTCTTTGAAACTTTTCTAACTATATTTTTGACATTCTTTTCCTTTCTTTCTTTTGACATATTTTTCTCTTTTTCCTTTTTTTTCTTAAAAATATTTCTAACTCTATTGTTTTGCTCAACACTTATCTTTTGAGCTTTGCTGACTCTATCTTGATTCCAAAAGAGGGGTATGAAAGAAAATGGGACTAATGCTCAAATGAGTAAACAAAGGTTGACACGATGTTTGGATAGTAGAATGAAATGCCTTCGTCATGTCAATCCTTGAAAGTTCAAGCAACACATCATGCAATATGAAAGTGAAAGAAGAAGATCATTTGACACTTTAACAACTCTAATTTTAACTGAGGTTGTGCATCACAACTTCTTCTGCAAACTCCTTCTTTGTTGTACATTCCTCATGCTTTCGTGTAGCTAATTTTTATATTCCTTTTAATGTAGGATGACACAGATACTGTTTGACCTAATCGAGACATGTCTTTCAATTGATGACCAAGTTATTCTTGTAATTCTCAAAATAATTGCCTTAATTTTCAAAGAAGGCTTAAACTTGTCACCAAATGTATCAACGCTTTACCTATTTTCCCAAATGCTCTCTTTTTCTAACTTTAAAACTTTGATTCAATGTTCATGCTTAAACTGGATTTTAAGATCTGGCTGAAAATTCCGTTAGCATGTCATATCACTAGAGTCAACATAAAATGTACTGTGGAAAGAACAACAAACAAACACATATTTAAAACACAAAGAAAAAAGGATACTCTATTTAAATAAAATGAAAGATAGAAGGGTTTGAACATAACGACAAATGGACAAAACAAGATAGATCCCAAACTACAGCCCTGAAATAATTCGGATAACAGAAATAAAACAAAACAAACTACCAGACCTCTTCCTAAGAGGGAGAGGGGTGACTTCTCAATTTCTCAGCCTGACATCTTAGCCACTGATTTGCATATCAGCATGACTAGAGCTTTCCTCACTGTCAATGTTCTTCCCTATAATTGATCTATCTTGAATCATCTTTTCAATTTCTCTTTTCAAAGCCCAACAATCTTCAATACTGTGACCCTGAACATCAGAATGATATGCACATCGTACACTAGGATCAAAATTTCTTGAATGTGGATCGGGTGTATACCCAAGGAGAGGAGTAATCATGCCCCTCTATCTTAATCTCTGGAACAAACTGGCATAGGATTCCCCAATAGGAGTGATATTATCTTTTTCCTTCCTCCTCTTTGCGAACTCTGGCCTCGGATAAAACTTAGATTTAGAGGTTCCTTGGTAAATTTGTGGGGGTCAAGGATGATGTTGAGGGACAGGTGCATGTCATTATGGATAAGAAGACGGATGGGTACATAATTGTGTATTGTTCAAAGGACATTGAGGAATTGGAATGGAACTCCTTAGATTTTGAAAAGAGAAACCTCGTTGTAGATGAATAAGTGGATTTGATATGTAATCTCGGGATTGAGGCTGACAATATTGGTGAGTTGGACCTCACAAAATCTGTTTTGGCCCTGGCATGACAATAGGTGCATTTTTCTTCTTCTTTCCTTCAGTTTTCCTTGGTTGATTGCAATGTAGTCCCAAATATTTCACAGAATCCTTCTATATATTAGGCTCCACAAATTTTAATGTCTCAAAGCTGGGAGGAAGGTTAACACTTGAATACATGCCCCAGTTTTTATATGAAACATCTTCATAGCCTATAAGTCCAGGGGAATTTTTCATATCATTTTCTACACTCTTAACTTTCCCAACCACTTTCTCTAGCTCTTCTAGCATGCTAGGCTTCTTAGTAAGAAATTTTATCGGTCCACTTGATTTAACGGTAGGCTCAAGAGTATAACAATGATCATCAAGAGTATTTAACGTGGATTTACTAGTGGACTGGGGAAGCACAATCGTTGGATTGATAGCTAAAGTGGAAGTCTTAGAAGAAGGGTGAGCAACAAAAGCACAGACGTTATATGGTGTTGTGAATGTGGTAGACTTATACTGAGGAGCTAAAGAAAGAGTGGTGGAAGTATTGAGGTGCTTTTGACGTGGAATGGATTCTGAGGCATGATGTGGTGCATCAACAACAGTAGGAAACTGACTTTCCAATTTTGGTGGAAGACTCAAGGTATTTGCAGGGTCAAAAGTGGGGAACGGAGGTGGAGGTATCCCACTGACCCAAGCTCGGTACATTTCCATCATTTGTTGTCTCAGTCTCAAATTCTCTTCTTTTAAACTCTCAATTTCCTGACTCTTTGTTTCATCCATGGTGCCACTCTCTATATCCTTGTTGGACACAACTAAATCTTTCTTGGATTTGGTGTGATATGGAGGACCAGCCAGGAAGCCACTAACCAACCACCTTAAACTAACTGAACAAGAGGCAACAAATATGTTAGAGTTCAACATTTTTCAAAACCTCTCTTTTTTTTAAAATATCATCGAACCCAAGAAGGGCGCCTGCGTATCTCACCCCCGAGAGGGGAGAATCAAGTGTGTGTAGTTCGTGAAGTCCTGCCAAAATGGCCAATTAAACTCTTTTTCCTTTCCTTTTTCTTTTTATTGAAACTTTAAAAGAAAACAACAAATTGTCAAAAGAATTGACGAAAATCTTTTTGAGTTTTTCAGCTTTGAAAATCCTATACAAAATGAAACCTATGATTACCAAAGAAAAATCTTTTTGGGTTTCAATTTTTAATATCATATGACAAAGAAATTTGAAATTATTAAAGGAAAATCTTTTTGTAGCTTTTAAAGATGTATATGACACCTACTCTAGATGAAGAGTGACTAAAATCTATTTTGAATTTTTAAAATAAGATCCCCGAACCAATAATAGGTTGTCTACGTATCTCTCATCCCGAAAGAGGAGAATCAGGGGTGCGTAGTTCGTCCAGATTGGACAATTAATAATTAATTCACAGATTGCACCCTGACTTGAGACATGACCAAAGACACAGGATGAACAACATAACAAAATCTTTTTTTGAGTTTTCAATTTGACACTTCACATAAAAAATTACACCAACAGCTATGAAAGAAAAATCTTTTTGAAATTTTCGAATTATGAATGCATGGTAAAGGAATAAAAGGAAATTTTTTTTGATGTTTTTGAGAAAATGAGTGCGAAAGGTAAAAAAGATCTTTTTTAATTTTTTGAATTGTGAAAAACAAAAGCCATAAAAACTCTAAAAACTACGAAACTCTCTTTTTTTTCTTTTTGACTCACTTTTTCTTTGCTTTTTTTTCTCAACAATTTTTTTTGCCTACACACTTTGCTTCTAACTCATGTTTTTGCCCAAATTAGTCTGTCAAATAACCTCGTTACCCTCAAAGATTTAACATTTAGCACGTAGAGATGCCTTAGAGGTGAGTTTCCTACAAAGGACCTAGTGGGTCCCGCTAGGTCTCAATATGATGCAGATGAGCATGACCTAAAGGCTGACCTACGCTAGGGTTCACTAACAAGGCTGTTTGGGGGAGAGTATGGTCGATAGTAGCTGCGACAGCTTTCCACCTACTCCATACAACCCAACGGCTCCCCCATCCTAAAATAAGGGTGACTCAACTATATATCGTGTACACACGTGTACTACGCACTTGTTGCAGAAAGAATGACTCAGGTTATGCACATGATGCCAGATATAAAATGGTAACTCATAAAATAAAAACTGTGAACAAAGAGCATGTAGGCACTCACCAATGATAAACAACAACATAAAACAACACAAATAAAATTTCTATACACCTATAGTGCCAAACTAAGCCGACACAACTCCAAAATAAGCTCGAATTCTGAAAAATGGTCCCCAACAGAGTCGCCAGAGCTGTCACACCCCCTTTTTTAACTCCCAGAAAAAAAGAATTAGATTTTAAGTTTGAAAGGGTTTTTATTATTAAGTGAAAAAATGAAGATTTGTTTCGAAACGGATTCACTATATTCAAAACTCAGAG
The DNA here is from genome assembly GCA_030864215.1 of Capsicum pubescens. Classification (NCBI taxonomy): domain Eukaryota; kingdom Viridiplantae; phylum Streptophyta; class Magnoliopsida; order Solanales; family Solanaceae; genus Capsicum; species Capsicum pubescens. Next base: position 87,282,251 of record CM061547.1, read on the forward strand.
TCTCCACTTGGCATGAATCGGGTGTGCCAAGTCACCCGTGGATATCCTTTTTCAAAATGGTTTTGACTCTGTAACACTGATCCATGAACAGAGATTCTAGCTAAGGAATTTTGTTGACCGAGGGGAAGGTGTTAGGCACCCCTCAATCCTGTGGTTCGACCACGGTCGCTTGGTGGAGCGTATCGGCTAATATGATACTACGAATGTATAAACCACACAAAAGCAAGTAAAACAATCAAGCTAGAAAACAAAACAGAACGAATCAAAAATAGTGTCCAGTCCGAGTTATACAGTCCCAAAAATAGAAAAAATACGGAAATGTAAATCCTATTCTAAACTAATCCTAGACTAAGCTCCAATGCCTCACCCGATGCCTCGGGCCTTCATCACGAACGTCCTCCGAGTACAAGATACCTCGGGGAATTCCACGACAAATAAGTACATCAATCTTTGGGGAATTCTCCGGCCAAATGAATACATTTCAAACCGAAAACATAAACCAACACATTTCAACAAAACATTTTCAGCATTCAACAATCGCAAGTCATAAACTTTGCCTAACCCACTTATATTTGCCTATCAATTGTCAACCTAAACATGATACTATTGTGTTTCAACAACATCCATGCTTCTTTCGAACTAAACGACATTACATCAAAATTGATTTATTCACCCATTTTTTTATTATTTTTAAATTCCTCCCCCACTAGTTCCCAAACTAATTCAAATCCCTCAGTTATTCCATTCAAATGAATCAATTAACCAATATCAACCACGGTAATCAAAATCGCTCGAACGCAATAGCAAAACATATCACCACATCAAGACATCAACCATATTAACATAATAAATAGAGTAAAGTTGAGATTGGACCTCGATTTCGAAATAAAATTATCCTTCTGAATAGAGTCACAAACGGAATCTCAAAATCGAAGCCTCAACTCAAACAACTTAAACTCGATTTGCTCTCCCTATATGCTTTAACCCAATATCAGCATCAAACCTTGGACACCATCCCCGAACACGAACAACCAAATGCCAACTCGAAGCTCTCAATTCCCCTTATCGGCTAGCAAAATAATTTATTTTCTGGTGATGATTCAGTGGGGTTTGGTCATTGAGGAGCTCGCTGGTTGTTGTTGGATCATCGTTACTCCGGCGGTGGACGAACCAGCTGGTTTCAAGCGTGTCTCGCCGGAGTTTTCTCCCGCTGCTTTCTCCTTCACCCCTCTTGATCTCAGTGTGTGTTATAGTTTCTGGTGAGTTGTGGGTTTTTTGGTGAGATGAGGGGTGATCAGATCTTTTAGGAGTATCACAGTGTGCGTGTGTATATAGGAGAAAATTGTGAGTGTGATTATTCTGTGAGGGTCAGTCAAGATTTTTGGAGAGAAAAGAAAAATGGCTTGTATCAGTCTCTTCTAAAAAAAATATGACCCCTCTTTATCAATCTTGAATGAGAAAAGAAGAAGAAGGCCATATCTAGTGGGCCCTCCCCTTTTGTGATTTGCTGTCTATATATTGTCAAAATGGAAAGGGTCAGTCTATTTTTGTTTTGTTGTGGGACCCATCCTCTAAAAAAAATGAAATTCAATTCCAGGAAAATTTCCTCGTGGGGTCCCCTCTCATTTTTTTTGTCTTCTTAAAAAATGGAAATAAAATATATGGGCCCCCTTTCTTTTTGTTTGTTTTGCTCTCTTTATTTGTGGAGAAGAAACGTGAGGGGTTCACGTGGATAGGGTAGTGGGGGTAAGGTATAGGGTAGGGTGAGTTGGTTAGGATAAAGTTTGTTAGGGTAAGGGTTGTTATTTTGTTAGGGAGTTTGTTATTTTTTGTATTTTGTGGTGGGATAATTACATGGGGTAGGACACATGGTAAGACGAAGGTAAAAAATGGATAACTTGGATTTTCGGGAGGGACAAAATTAGGTGTCTACATTAGTTTAATAATTATTGTAATTTATATTACTTTTCACGAAATTTTCAAATTATGTATCCCATTTATGTTGCATTATTGTGATTTATATTAATTTTCATGAAATTTTCAAATAATATATCCTAATTTATGCTGCACTGATAGAATTTTGAGTCAGCAATTTTTTTATGTACCTACAAATAATTTAAATTATTAATTATGATAATTTATAAAAAAATTTACACAATTTTCAAATATATAACAAGTTAAAACTAAAAATAAGATAATTAAATTGAAATAAAAATATAAAATTATAAAAATGCCCTCGATCAGAAGCAGACAACTGGAAGCAGACATGACAATCGCCAGTTGCTTGCTTCAGCTGCCTATTACTTATGTTTATATATACTAGTAATTAGATATTGGAGCTCATGCCAACACTGGCCTAATGTATATTATTTTTTTATCTCAATTTATATGACACAAATGAAATTTGAAAAGTCAATCAATTTTTTTGTATGATTTTTAAATATTTTAAGTTATTAATGATTGATTTATAGTACTTTTACATAATCAGATACTATATGTTACTCTTTTCGTCCCAATTTATGTGGCTTTGATGAAATATTTAAGAAAGTCAATCAAATTTGTTATATAATTTTAGATGTTAATTATTATGATTTATATGACTTTCTACGTAATTTTCATGTAATATATGTCTATCCCTATTTATATGACATTAATAAAATTTGAAAAGTCAAATAAACCTTTTATACATCTTTCAAATATAATTTAATTTGATTATTATTGTGATTTATATCACTTTTCATAATTTCAAATTTATATATCTCAATTTATGTTGCACTGATAAAATTTTGAATCAATAATTTTTTGATGTTCCTCCAAATAATTAAAATTATTAATTATTGTAATTATATTATGCATTTTACGTCATTTTTAAATATATAATAAATTAAAAATAAAAATATGAAATTATAAAAATGCCCTCGATCAAAAGTAGACAACTGGAAGCAGACATGACAATCGCTAGCTGTCTGTTTAAGTTGTATACTCACTGGGGCTTATATATAGTAGTAATATATAGGACTAGATATTGGAGCCCATGTCAGCACGAGCTCAATAAATGTTACTTTTTAATCCAAATTTATGTGACACATAAAATTTAGAATGTCAATAAATTTTTTTATATAATTTTGAAATATTGATGTTGTTAATTATTGATTTATAGTACTTTTACATAATTTTCAGATACTATATGTTAGTCTTTTATCCAATTTATGTGATAATAATGGAATACTTTAGAAAGTCAATCAAATTTGTTATATAACTTTTAGATATTTTAAGTTGTATTATAATTTGTATGACTAAGTAATTTTTTAATTTATACGACACTGATAGAATTATAAAAGTCAAATCAATTTTTTATACAACCTTCAATATTTAAATTTGTTAGTTATTGTGATTTATATTACTTTTTATGATATTTTAAAATAATATCTAACTTCCTCTATCTCAATTTATGATGCACTAATTGAATTTTGAGCCAATCAATATTTTTATGTGCCTTAAAATAATTAAATTGTTAATTATTATAATTTATAAACTTTTCATGTAACTTTTAAATATATAATAAATTAAAAATAAAAAGAAAATAATTAAATTAAAATAAAAAATAAAAATTACTAAAACCCCTCGACCAGAAGCAGACATGACAATCGCCAGCTGCCTGTTCACTGGCGTTTCTATACAATAGTAATAGATAACTTTATATATCTCAATTTATGATGCACTGATAGAATTTTGAGTTAATCAAAAATTTTATGTGTCTTCAATAATTTAAATTGTTAATTATTTTAATTTATAATACTTTTATATAATTTTTAAATATATAATAAATTAAAATTAAAATATAAAATTATAAAAATACTCTCGATCAGAAGCAGGCATGACAATCGTTAGCTTCTTGCTCACTCGTGTTTCTATATAGTAGTAATAAAGGATAATAGTGATATTTTTTAAATATTTATAAATATAGCGATATTTTACATCTTATAGCAAGTATATTTTAATACATGTACTCCCAAATTTTAGTCACAATTCTTGTATGTGAATGCATATTGTGTATGTTTTTATCAACTTTTGATCGCACGTGTAATGTTTGATTATTTAAAATTAAATGATTTTGTCTGTTGTGGAGATTTTTAATAAAGTATAAAAAATTCAAATCACTTTTCAAAGATCCTTCACACTTTAATAGAATAATGGAAACATAAATATATATTTTAGTGTAAGCACACATATATATACAATACCTCTTTTTCGTGATGCCAGTTGCTGAGAGAAATACATCAATTTGAACCATATTTGTGATACGATTATTTTTTTATATTTAAAATCTTTCCTTGTTTTTAAAGTCAAATCTTTAAAAAATCGTTGATTACATTCTTATTACGTACTTAAAACTTTTAAAAATTTGGTACTTCTTAAATTTTTCTTATTCTAATGCTTTTATATTTATTTGTAGATTTCTCAAATCTTCTTAAAATCAAATTTAGTTGATTTAGAATTCTTAAACTAATGAAAAAATTATTAGTTGTCATTAATTGTGATGACTTCTAATAAGGAAAGGTTTTACCATAAATATATTTAATTAATTTTAAATGCTTAAATATTAAAAAAAATAGTGAAAAGATGATTTTTTCTAAAGCAAAGACTTTTAATAAGACAAAAAGTTCAAACAATATTTCTAAAACTTTTTAGAAAGAAGAACCCTAAAGCTACGGAAGCGGTTGGCGGCGAGTGTACTTAAGTGATCTTGTCCAATTTAAAATACCACAAAACTAAAATTTGTTCATTTAATGAAACTATAGTTGATATTGAACGACATGTCATTATCGTCAACATAGGCATCAACACCATCAGAGAACATAGTCCCTCCACCATGGAATCTGAACTTGTCTCCTTCTTTTTGGATTCAATTCTAAACATCAATTCCTCGTGGGGACGACATCGTCTTATTTAGTTTAAATAGGAAGGAACTAGTACAAATAGAATTTTACTTGATTTAAAATTTAAAAACTGTAGGTAGTACATGCAAATCAGGACTTCCACATATGTAAAATAAGAAAAATTCTAAATACTATAAAATAATTAATTTTAGGTATATAATTTAAATAAGGTAAGCTTTAATAACCAAATTTAATTAATGAACTTTCAATTTTTAATATTTTAGAATAAAAAGGTGAAAAAATGATTTTATCTAAAGCGGATACTTTTAATTAAGAGCAAAAAATTATATCTAAAATATATTAAAAGTGTGAAGATCCTTAGAAAGTGATTTGAACTTTTTGCCCTTCATTAAAAATTTTCGCAATAGACAAAATCATTTTTTCACTTATTTTCTTCAATTAATATATCATCATATTTATAATATTTAAAATTAAGAAGTCCTAAAAATGGTTAGAGAAAAATATATGAAAAACTAATATTGATAAGTTTTCTTTTTCCTTGTGTACATCAAAAGGAGTCTTAGAAAATATGATTAGAGAAAATTATCATAATTTTCAATAAAACTAAAAAATAGAAATAATATTTAATAACAACTTTATTTATTAACAGTTAATATAAGAAAAAGAAATATGACTCATGCGTCATTTTTCCGTTTCCCAATTTTCTACCAAAATTTGATTGTTGTAATATAAAAGGAAAAAACAAGAAATATGACTACCAAAATTTGATTGATATGATATTAAAGGAAAAGAAAAAAGAAATATGACTAATGCATCAGCTTTTTGTTTTTCAATGTTCCACCAAAATTAGATTGCTATAATATTAAAGGAAAAGAAAAGGCTATTAGTAAGTTCACATTATATGAAAGGTCCTAAAAGTTTGGGCTTTTTTTGGGTAACTTGATTTAGTTAAAAAATTATAATATTTAAAACTTCTAAACTAATTAAAAAATTTCATATATAAAAAAGAATTTGTACAATACTATTTAAGTAGCATACCTCCTTCTACTATTCTACATCTACTTTTTCTTCTTATTTTGATTTTGATTTTATATATGTGTTTGTGTGTATGGGACGTGACAATAAACCTAATTTGGTATGCTTACTTTTTTACATTGCATTAGTTCTTAGCCTACGTATTTTTCTTCTTACAGAATAAACAAAATTGTGTTTATGTTTCTTAGCTATTGTAATGTGTAGAGGCTATTAATTTTATCTACGGTTTATAGTTATTAATATTTGATTGGTGTGTCAGATTGAGTTGAGGTAAGTTTTCTAAAATTTTAGCATGTTTATGAAGTTTACGATAATAAGTTATTATGGTGTATTCTTGAAGACAATCGCTAATTGCTGAGATGTATTTATATCTATGCTTTATAATTATTAATTGGAATGTTAGGTTGATTTGAGATAAGTTTTCTAAAACTTTAATCTATTTGTGAAGTTTACAATATATTAAGTTATTATGGTATGTTTTTCAAGACGATTGATTTTTGTTTATTAAGCTTTCTGCTTCAGCTTTGATGGAGTCTTTTATCGACTCTTTCGTAGATCTTATATAAAAAAAAATTCTTGTTTCAATACGTGATATGCCCTTTCAATTTGAGGATAGGTTATACACAGTAAGATTCAAGAATCGATAGCATATTCTGATGTTGTTTGTTTTATTTTGCAACAAAAGACTAAAGTAAGTAAAATCTCTACTTTATACTGGTATGATTCAACACTTGATATCAAGATAAATTATGATATTTAAGTAAATGATTTTACAAGTCGTCTGTCTTGATATAAATGATTTATTAATAAGATACACAAAGTATAATTGTAAAAAAAATCATATAAAATGATAATGCAAATGAACCTTTTCAATATTATTTAGGAGCTAATTTATATTAGCTAAATTTTCTACAGACCGGGGTTTGAAACAATCTCTCTATCTCTGAGATTAGATAAGGTTTGATACACTCAATTCTATTCAATTCCTACTTTGTGGGATTAAATTGGATATGTTACTTATTATTTTTTCTTAAGTATTTTAGTCTTATTAATATTTAAATTAATAAAAGTAATAGTAATAGAAGGTAACTTAAGGATTAAATACTCCCTTAACATAAAGAAGAAAAAGATTTAGTTCCTACACCCAAACTTGTAAAATTATTCTTTTTTTACTCAGAATTGTAACTGTTGAGAATAAATACACTATAATAAACTAAAATGAAAAGGAAGGAGAGAGAGAGATGTATAGATATAAGAATATGATTTTATTTTCCTTTTGGTGTGTTTTACATTGTAGTATGTCATGCCTTTTATAGGCAATTGGTTACTTGAGGTAGTGATATTGCTACAATAGTGTGTATAGTATGTGAATGATATCCTTACTTGATGTAGTGATATTTGCTATTATAGTGTGTATAGTATGTGAATGACATCCACAAAGTAACTTATTTACAATACTCCCCCTTGGATGTTCATATACAAAAAAAATTCTAAAGGAAACAAGATGTATATAGCAGTTTGTAATACACATTATTTGTTGCCTCATTAAAAACCTTATCAGGAAAATCCAGTGGGATAAAACCTTGGTTAAGAAAAAAAGAGTGCAACGCGTATTTACTCCCCCTGATAAAAACATCACTTAATATCTAGGAGACGACGTATTCCAATCTTGTATCTCAACTTCTCAAAGGTTGATGTTGGCAATGCTTTAGTGAACATATATTCTAGATTATCGCTTGAACGAACTTGTTGAACATCTATTTCACCCCTCTTTTGAAGATCATGAGTAAAAAATAATTTTGGTGAAATGTGTTTTGTTCTGTCTCCTTTGATGTATCCTCCTCTTAATTGAGCTATGCATGTGGAGTTGTCTTCATACAATATTATTGGAATATTCTTTTTCAAAGTAAGTCCACATGTTTCCTTAATGTGTTGAGTTATTGACCTTAACTAGACGCATTCTCGACTTGCTTCATGAATGACTATTATCTCTGCATGATTTGAAGATGTAGCAATCATGGTTTGTTTTGTTGAACGCCATGATATAGTTGTACCTCCACATGTAAATAAATAACCTGTCTGGAATTGACCTTTATGTGGGTCAGACAAATATCCTGCATCTACATAACTAATTAATTGTGAATCGTACTCATCTGAGTAAAATAGTCCCATATCAATAGTTCCTCAGAGATATCTAAGTATATGTTTAATGCTATTCCAATGTCTCCGTGTTGGGAAAGAACTAAATCTTGCTAATAAATTTAAAACAAAAGATATATTTGGTCGTGAATTACTAGCAAGATACATTAATGCCCCAATTTCACTAAGATATGGTATTTCAGCACTAACACGTTCTTCATCATTTTCATGAGGTCGAAATGGATCTTTATTAATATCAAGTGATCTCAAAACCATCGGGGTACTTAATGAATTTGTTTTATCCATATAAAATCTCTTTAAAATATTTTCAGTATATGTGGATTGAGGGACAAAGATTTCATTCGTAAAATGTTCAATTTGTAGACCAAGACAAAAAAATTTCTTTCCAAGGTCTTTCATTTCAAATTCCCTTTTCATACATTCTACTGTCTTTAGAAGCTCTTCAGGAGTTCCAATGATATTCAAGTTATCAACATATACAACTATTATGACAAATTCAGATCCAGACATTTTAATAAAGACACAAGGACAGATTGGGTAATTTTTATACCCTTCTTTTAATAGGTATTCGCTAATGCGATTATACCACATGCGTCCTGATTATTTTAATCCGTATAAGGATTTCTGAAGTTTAACTGAACAATTTTCTCGAGAATTTTTATACGCATTAGGCATTTTGAATCCTTCAGGAATTTTTATATAAATATCACTGTCTAATGAGCCATATAAATAGGTTGTGACGATGTCCATCAGATGCATATCAAGTTTTTCACGAACTACCAAATTAATAAGATACCTGAAGGTGATTACATCCGCCACCGGAGAATATGTCTCCATATAATCAATGCCAAGTCTTTGAGAAAATCCTTATGCCATAAGTCATGCTTTATATCTTACGACTTTATTTTTCTCATTTCATTTTCGCCTAAAAACCCATTTGTACCTCACTGTCTTTATACCTCCAGGTGTTTGGACTATAGGTCCAAAAGCGAAGCCAATTCAATTTTGATTGCATCTTTCTATTTTGGCTAATCATTTCTCTGTCTACATTTTTTGACAGATTTTGGTTCAAAATCCTCATCTTATTGCATTATTTCATTTGCAACATTATAAGCAAAAATATTATCGACAATTATATCATTTCGATTCCATATTTTTCTAGATGAGACATAACTGACTGAGATCTCTCTATTTTCATTATTTTCAAGTATCTGAACCTCTTATAAGGTTTTATCAATTATTATGTCTTCCTGCTCTTCTTAAGTAGCTTTCTCCATATTATGATTATTTTGATTATTTACTCCTCTTCTTTTTTGAGGATTTTATCTTTGGAACCGATTGGTCTACCATATTTTAAGTGTGGTTTAGACTCATTTGCAGGAATCAATTGTCCTACCGGGACATCAAATCGAATGGGAGCATTAGCAGCTAGAATGTGAGATTTTGTAACTCTTGATAGGTCAGTGAATGCATCTGGCAGTTGATTTGCAATGTTTTGCAAATGAATTATTTTTTGAACTTCTAGTTCACATTTATTTGTACGAAGATCTAAGTGAGATAATGATAATGCATTCCAGTCTATTTTCTTTTCCGACTGTTTATTTTCTCCCCCTAATGTTGGATATATTGTTTCATCAAAATGACAATCAGCAAATTTTGTCGTAAATAAATCTCCAGTCATAGGTTCCAAATATTTTATAATAGAAGGAGATTCATACCCAACATATATTCCCAACCTTCTTTGAGGATCCATTTTTGTGCGTTGTGGTGGAGCAATTGGAACATATACCGCACATTCAAAAACTCTTAGATGGGAAATATTTAGCTCTTGACCAAAAATCAATTGTAATTGGGAGACTTTATGATAACTTATGGGTCTTATCCACACAAGAGCTGTTGCATGCAATAGCATGACCCCATATCAAAATGGGAAGTTTTGTTCTCATAAGCATTGGTCTAGTGATTAATTGAGGGCGTTTAATCAATGATTCTGCTAGGCCATTTTGAGTATGAACGTGGGAAATCAGATGTTCAATTGTTATTCCAGTTGATACACAATAATCATTAAAAGTTTGGGATGTAAATTCACCCGCATTATCAAGACAAATTATCTTTATTGTATAATTTGGAAACTGTTCTCTTAACTTTATTATTTGAGCAAGTAATCTCGCAAATGCCAAATTACTAGTTGATAATAAACACACATGTGACCATCTTGTAGATGCATATATTAAAACCATATAATACTTAAATGGTCCACATGGAGGGTGAATAAGCCCACATATAGCACCCTGTATACGTTCTAGAAATGCAGGGGATTCAATTCCTACTTTAATTGTTGATGGTCTAGTAATTAATTTATCTTAAGAACATGCAACACAAGAGAATTCTTTAAATTGAAGAATCTTTTGGTTCTTCAATATTCTTCAATGAGTGTCCATATGAATTCTCAATTATTTTGCGCATCATATTAGAACAGGGATGGCCCAACCGGACATGCTAAATAATAAAATTATTTGAATTAGTAAACTTCTGATTTACTATGACATGTGTTTCAACAGTTCTAATACTTGTGTAGTATAAGGCAGAAGAAAGAGCGGGTAATTTTTTAATTATATATTTGTTACCCGATATTATTGTAGTAATATAAAGATATTCAATCTTTCCATCATTTGTAGTTTCAATATGATAGCCATTTTGGCGAATGTCTTTGAAACTTAATAAATTTCTTTAAGACTTACTACAATATAATGCTTCATCAATTAGCAAATTTATTCCTCCGGAAAGTAATAAGTTAGCTTTTTTGGAGCCTTCAATTAATCTTGTACTACCAGATAAAGTATTGATATTGGTTTCTTTCATCACCAAATAAGAGAAATATTTCGTATCTTTTAAAATAGCATATGTGGTAGTACTATTTATAAGACATATATCATCGTAGCTAATTTTGGATCCAACTGATGATTGGAAAATTTTCATATTCTTCAAAAAAGAGCATACTATAAGAAATTTGAAAAACTAACATAAAAAATTGCATTAAAAATTTAGAAATTAGAAATACACAGTACTTTAATAAAATAAAAAAAACATAATTGCAAACAAAAGAAAACAATAACTTTCTTTATAATTTATTCTCCAATAAGGTGATCAATTCTTCAATCAATATCCTCATAGAAATCTTTAGCTCTTAAATGGGTAATATCTAAGAGTCCTTTAAAGTCATCATCTTTGTAAGCAAGGTTTGCCTCATTATCATTATATGTATTTAATGGAGTTGTTTCATCATCATCACCTCGAAAGTTCAAGTGCGCTTCCACATCATTTTCTTTTCTTTTAAGGGAAGCTTGATAAAGTTGGACAAAATAATTAGGTGTACGACAAGCACGTGCCCAATGTCCTTTCATACCACATCGATGAAAAATATTAACTTTACCCTTTGAAAGATTATTTTGAGAACCTTCATTATTCTCTTGTTTATTTTCACCATTATGACGCTAATTATTCCGTCTTCTTCCACGTCCTCTCCCACGTCCACAACCATGGCCTCGACCACGATCGCGATAATAATTTTGCCTTATTTCAGGCTGATCATGCTCCGCTACAATATTCGCTTCAGGGAATGGAGCAGATCCAGTGGGACGAGCTTCATGATTTTTCATTAATAAAGTATTATTCTGCTCTGCCACAAGTAGGCATGTAATCAATTCAGAATATTTCTTAACTCCCTTTTCACGATATTGTTGTTGTAGCAATACATTAGAAGCATGAAAAGTGAAAAAAGTTTTCTCTAGTAAGTCCTCATCAATGATGGTTTCTCCACATAATCTTAATATTGAACTTACTTTATGAATAGAAGAATTATACTCAACTACGGTTTTAAAATCTTAAAACCGAAGGTGTATCCAGTTATATTTAGCTTTCGGTAATACCGTTAATTTTAGGCGGTGATATCAGTCCTTCAAGTTGGTCCATAATTCAAGTGGATTTTTCACAGTTAAATATTCAGTTTTTAATCCTTCTTGGAGGTGATGACGAAGAAAAATCATAGTTTTTGCCTTATCTTGACTAGATACATTATTTTTTTGTTTAATAATATCTCCAAGACCTCTAGCGTCAAGGTGAATTTCAGCATCAAGGACCCATGATAAATAATTCTTTTCGGTAATATCCAGTGCCACAAACTCAAGTTTCAATAAATTTGACATAGTGAAACTATCATAAAAAGATTAATAAGTTAGATATAATGATATTTTCAAAATAAAATAACCATCTCAAATAAGTTTAAATAGAATCATATATTGTTAACAAATTATTATCAAAAGTTGATTTCCTTTAGCAATTTATATATTTTTTTTCGTTGTGTGTGTGTTTAGAATCTGAAAATAAACAATTACACAATAAATCCGTACCTTATAAGAGATTTCGTGTTGATAACGTGTTAAGAATAAATACACTATAATAAACTAAAATAAAAAGGAAGGAGAGAGAGATGTATAGATATAAGAATATGATTTTATTTTCCTTTTGGTGTGTTTTACATTGTAGTATGTCATGCCTTTTATAGGCAATTGGTTACCTGGGGTAGTGATATTGCTACAATAGTGTGTGTAGTATGTGAATAATATCCTTACTTGATGTAGTGATATTTGCTATTATAGTGTGTGTAGTTGGTGAATGACATCCACAAAGTAACTTATTTACAATAGTAATTTTTTTAAAAAATCTTTGAGTTATAGGAATATCTACTACTTTTATTCGATATTGATATATATACCCGAGGTGAAAAAAAATCTAATTTTTTGAGATATCTAATGTTTCAAAGTGGAGCATTTTTCTTTGTAAAGCTATTAAGCCTTCTTACCTTCACAACAATATATGAATAAATTTAAATAAGTTATTATTGATGGATTCTTCAATTTTCTTATTTAGGTGAGCGCATGTGAAGGAGGATTCATGTGAAACATGTGATTGAGATTTCATGCCGAAAATGAATGCATTTGAAGAAATTCTTTTCGTAATTTTATTTTCATTCATATTCGTCCTATTTATGTTATTAAGGTTTTTAATAATTGAAGATTTGGCAAATAATTTATATATAGAGAGAGATATATACGTTAATACTTTTTTGCCATAATCATATTTATATAAAATTAAAAAAAAATTGTTGTACTTTTAGCTTCAATTTTCACAAATATTTATCATATTTATTGAATGATAGAGTCCACTACAGTTAAATATGGTCATAAAATTGAAATGATAAGCTTTAAAGTTCAAAAGTGTAGAAATTTTTTTCTAGTTTAAAGTTAACTGTCAACTAACACTAATTGCAATTTTAAAATATTTTATTTTTTATTTATATTTTATTAATTGACATGAAAAATACGTGCAAAACACGTACACTAAACTAGTTAAAATGTAAAAAAGATACATAATACTTGAATGCTCAAAAATGAAAGAAAAATGAAATACAATTACAAATTCAGCGACAAAAAATAAACTATAACTTTACTTACTTTAACAATTTTCACCATTATTTATATAAAAGTATTTGAACAAAAACTATTATCGTTCTATAGATTAATATTATTCAACAAGCTAACTATCTTCGGAACTAATCAGTATGAGTATGTGAAATACATAATTTAGCAAAGACGAAAAATAATTTTGTTCAAATTAAATACATACATCAAAAACCAAAAGTAAGATACATCAACATAAAATAATTTAACAATCGAAAAGAGAAAAACATGTGGAATACATCTATAATATATTAAAAGGTGAAGACCCTTATAAAAGTGATTTGAACTTTTTGCCCTTCATTAAAAACTTTTGCAATAGACAAAATCGTCTTTTCACTTATTTTCTTCAATTAATATATCATCATATTTATAATATTTAAAATTAAGAAGTCCTAAAAATGATTAGAAAAAAATATACGGAGAACTAATATTGATAAGTTTTCTTTTTCCTTGTGTACATCAAAAAGAGTCTTAGAAAATATGATTAGAAAAAAATTATCATAATTTCTATCAAAATTAAAAAATAGTAATAATATTTAATAACAACTTTATTTATTAACAATTAATATAAGGAAAAGAAATATGACTCATGAGTCATTTTTTCGTTTTTCAATTTTCCACCAAAATTTGATTGTTGTAATATAAAAGGTAAAGAAAAATGAAATATGACTACCAAAATTTGATTGCTATGATATTAAAGGAAAAGAAAAAAATAAGGCTCATGCGTCAGTTTATTATTTTTCGATTTTCCACCAAAATTAGATTGCTAGAATATTAAAGGAAAAGAAAAGGTTGTTAATAAGTTCACGTTATATAAAAAGTCCTAAAAGTTTGGACTTTTTTGGGGTAATTTGATTTAGTTCTAAACTAATTAAAATTTACCATATATAAAAAAGAATTTCTACAATATTATTTAAGTAACATACCTATTTTTACTGTTCTACATCTATTTTTTCTTCTTATTTTAATTTTGATTTTGATTTTGATTTTATATGTGTGTGTGTGTGTGTGACGTGACAATAAACTTAAATTGTCACGCTTACATTTTTACATTGCATTAGTTCTTAGCCTACGTATTTTTCTTCTTACAGAATAAACAAAATTGTGTGTATGTTTCTTAGCTATTGTAATGTGTAGAGGCTATTAATTTTATCTACGCTTTATAGTTATTAATTTTTAATTGGTGTGCCAGGTTGAGTTGAGGTAAGTTTTTTAAAATTTTAGCATGTTTATGAAGTTTACGATAATAAGTTATTCTGGTGTATTCTTGAAGACAATCCCTAATTGCTGAGATGTATTTATATCTATGCTTTATAATTATTAATTGGTATGTTAGGTTGATTTAAGGTAAATTTTCTGAAACTTTAATCTATTTGTGAAGTTTACAATAATAAGTTATTATGGTGTGTTTTTCAAGACAATTGATTTTTGTTTATTAAGCTTTCTACATAAGTTATTATTGATTGATTCTTCAATTTTCTTATTTAGGTGAGCGCATGTAAAGGAAAATTCATGTGAAACATGTGATTGAGATTTCACACCGAAAATGAATGCATTTGAAGAAATTTTTTTCATAATTTTATTTTCATTCATATTTGTCCTATTTATATTATTAAGTTTTTTAATAATTGAAGATTTGACAAATAATATATATAAGTTAATACTTTTTTTGTCATAATCATATTTATATAAAATTAAAAAAAAATTGTTGTAATTTTAGTTTCAATTCTCACAAATATTTGTCATATTTATTGAATGATAGAGTCCACTAGAAGTAAATATGGTCATAAAATTGAAATGATAAGCTTTAAAGTTCAAAAGTGTAGAATTTTTTTCTTAGTTTAAAGTTAACTATACAACTGAAACTAATTGCAATTTTAAAATATTTTTATTTTTTTATTTATATTTTATTAATTGACACGAAACACACGTGCAAAACACATACACTAATCTAATTATTTAACAAAGACCGACAAATTATTATCAAAGTCTATAATTTCATGTCTTAAACCTGTTATTGCAGATGGATGGTTTATCCTCTCTAGAAGTGTGTCACATGGCGTTTAAGGACTATAGTCTCTTCCTTGGTGGAGATCTGTAATTGACTCAGGAAAACTTTTGGAACACATGAGAGTTCAGCCTCTTACTATTGTTAATGTCTGCTAATTACCTTCTGTAGCTCTTACCTCAGATATATTAATTTTCCAAGCTTGTGTATAATAAAATTAATGCAATCATGGATTAATATTATTGGAAAGGATAAAGCGATTATTCCATGGAGAACTCACCATCATGTGCCTACTTTGGCAGCAGACTCGGAAGATACAAAGTGTAGTTGGATTTTAAGCCATGACTCTAATTGGATTTTTACACCTAAATTTCTATCCAAAGTGTAGTAGGATACCAAAAAAAGAAAAAAAAGAAAAAGAAAAATTTGACACGAATTCTACAGGGAATCAAATATGAAAAGAATATTATTGTATTAATATGGAAGGAAAATTAAATTATATTAACCTAATAAAATTAAATAATAATTTAAAGAAAATAACAAATTACAGTTTTGTCTATTGCAGGGTCTTTTAATGAAGGATAAAAAGTTCGATTCACTTTTCTAGGAGTCTTCACACTTTTAATATATTATAGATTATAGATATAAATATAGATTATGGATATAAATTATAGATTATACATTATCGATTATAGATGCATAGTGTATTCGTGTATATACATTGATACTGAATGCGTACACAAAGAAAAATATTGTTACATTTTGAAAAAAAAAATATCGTTGTTTTTTATTTTACAAAGGCATGAAACTTGCTATTTATATAAGAGTAAATACATAAAGTACCCCCGATGTTGGCTGACTTTTTCAAAAAGAAATCTAAAATATACTTCCGACCTATTACCCCACGAATCTTACTTAAATCATTGCAAATACACCATTTTTCGCTGAATTCCAGTCACAAGAAAGAGAGTGAATGCACGCACATCAGATGCTGCCACGTGTTAAATATATTTAATTTTATATTTTATTTGTATTTTTAAATAAATTTTTTCTTTTTATTTTATTTATCAGCCCATCCTACCCCTCCCACCCCGTCCAGCATCTCCCCTCCACCCCTCACCCCCATCCAGCATCTCCGCCCCACCCCCACCCTCGTTCAGCTTCATTAATCCATTAAAGCTCCATTAAAACTCCGCCACTTGTTTATATTCTATATTAATATGAAATTACATTAGTTGACATAAACACCCAATATAAGTAAGTTATTTTTTTGGTAATCTATTAGTTGATTTGATTAAAACTTTTTGATTCTTTTGATTTTCTTGTCAAAAGAATAATTTTCTTTGGAGATGCTCCATCTCCGTCCAGCAGATCTATTGATACACACTCACCGTGAGATTGAAACTCCATTTAATGGAGTTTTATGATTCTTAATAAAAATAGATAAATGATTATTTGAATATTTTTTTTAGCTTTAATGGAGGAAAAGAGAAGTAGTATATGCAAATAATGAAGAAGACAATGGTGTTTTGTGTGGGTGGGTGGGTGGGGGTGTTGCGGGGGTGGGGGGTGGGTTATGGGATAAAAAGTAAATATTATTTTTTAAAAAGTAAATAAATATTGATTTTCTTTTAAAAGAAGATAAATTATAGATAAAATTATTTACACGTGGCAACTTTTAATTGGTAAATAAAGTCAATTATGAGCCTTTCACGCACAACAGACGCATGTATACACTCAGAGGGTCAAAATGGTGTATTTGCAATAATTTAAGTAAGATTTGTGGGGTAATAGATCAAAAGTATAATTTAAGTGTCTTCTTGAAAAAGTCGGCCAAGATCAGGAGGTACTTTATGTATTTACTCTAAAATTTTACCTTTTACCTGATTCTGGTTATATTGTACTCCTATGTTTCACTTTACGGTTCCTTATGAAAACAATGATTTCAATTTACTTGTTTAATTTATGGAATCAAGTTTATCATTCTCATTCAATACTATCTCTATCACTAAATGTCTATATAAAATATTAGTAGTACTCAAATTTAAATTTTTAAAATATAATTCGTAAGAATAATTTTCAAAATAGCTTCTAGTTAATGTTTTTCTTAAGGGGCGTATAAAGGGGCAATCCGGTGTATTAAAACTTCCGCAATGGCATAGGATTCAGAAAAGGACGCCACCACAAGAGTGTATTGTACGCAACCTTACCTAGCATTTCTGTCAGAGGCTGTTTCCAAGGCTTGAACTCATGACCTCTTGACCACATGACAACAACTTTAACAGTTAATCCATGACTTCCTTTCCTTAAGGGGTGTGTAAGTAAATAAAAAAATAAGTGACAATTATTTAGAAATTGAGCTAGTTTATTACTCCCCCATCTCAAAATAGTTGTCATGTTTGTTAAAAAAGTTTATCTCATAATAGTTGACATGTTTAAAAGGTCAAGAGATAATTAGTCACTTTTTTCAACTTTACCCTTAGTAATAATTATTCTAGAATTAAGAGGCACGTAAATAGATGAATATTAAAGAATTAATAAGGAATATATTAATCAAATCATACTCTTAATTACTCCCTCCGTCTCAAATTACCCGTTCTAAATTGAGATGAAACATTGATTAAGAAATAATTAATAACATGACTAGTTTACCATAATACCCCTATTAAATGATGTTTATATTTTAATTTGAAGAAAAAGTAATTAATGCAAAGGGTAAAACATGAATTTTTTTTTTGTCTCTTCTTGATTAATGAAAAAAGACAAGTAAAATGAGAAATCAAATTAGGAAAGTTGGGATGGGTAATTTGGGACGGAGGGAGTAATTTTTTCTTAAACTTGTGTAAAATCTATACATGTCAACTATTTTAAGACGAATGGAGTAATTACTCCTCCGTCCAATAATACTTGTCCACTACTGTCTTGTCAAACATGTTAAGAAATAATAAAATAGAAGAGCAATATTACTATATTACCCTTTGAATGTAATAAATGTAATACCTTGAAAAATGCATTGAGAGATAAATAGTACTCCCTCCGTCCTAAATTATTCGTCCCAAATTGTGATGACACATTGATTAAGAAAAATAATTAATAGCATGCCTAGTTTACCATTTTACCCCTATTAAATAATGTTTACATTTTAATTTGAAGAAAAAGTAATTAATGCAAAGGGTAAAACATGAAATTTTTTTTGTCTCTTCTTGATTAATGAAAAAAAAATTAAAATGAGAAATCAAATTAAAAAATTTGGGACAGAGGGAGTATTTAATAATAAAAATAAAATAAGTAATAAAAGGTAAATTATTCATTAATTTTTTAAATCAAATAAGTATTATTGGATATCTATTTTTAATATTTCTTCGTTTCAAAATAATTAACCCTTATTGACTTGACAACCTCCTTAAGAAAATATTTATTAGGAATTTATTTTACCGAATTAGCTTTATTAATTATGCTTTAAAAATATATATTTGAGTATATATATTTTATTTATCATTTAATGATAAGAATAATATTGAAAGATTATGATAATTTTTTTTTGATTTTGTTAAAAGAATAAATAAATTAAAATAAATATTTTTACAAAAGGATCAAGAGGAGGGAGTATTCATAGGAGGGAGTATTAATATTGGGAAAAATAAGTAAAAGTGAATCTCCAATTTTCCTTTCTTCTTAAAACAAGGTCTGGTATATCGAGCCAGGTATTTTAGCGAGTTTCCCAAGTCGCCACGTGTCCAGTTGGCACAGCTCCATTTACAAGGATGTACCCCATTTCTCAGACCAATTGTCTTCGATGCCCTTTCTTCCAAGATAGACTCCTCAATTTCAAGTTAAATTTCAAGATTTCCACACAAACTTGATAGTTAAACGAGAAAGATAAGGAGTTTATTTGTGAGATTACGTTCTGTATATTGTTTATTTTACTCCGTTCTTTCTTAGTTAATGTTTTTTTTTTAAAGTGTTAAAAGATATAAATATTGATCAATATTTAAAATATAGTTTTTTATCATATTGATTTAATAAAAATTACCATTAATAGTATCTTTCATATAATTTTTAAATATTTAAATTTAAATTTTAAAATATTGAATTAATCTAATTTTATTTAGTATAAAAAATTTGTTAAATTGACTATTGAAAAACAAAAATGTGATAACTAAAAGGAAACGGAGGAAGTATTTTTCAATTTTTATTGTTTTGGAAAATCGTAATCCTTATTCTTCGGGTGTGCAAGAGTAAACACGAGAAGTAAATCGCACTAGGTAAGTCCAATACAACTAGCTCGATTGAGAAAGGGACCAAGTAGAGACCATTCCCTAGCACCATTTTAGGATACCACTCACTGCACCAGACTCGATCGATTCAGAAAGGACCAGGGGGGTTCGATCTCTATAACCCTTCTAAACCAACTCAGTCACCCTTTCATATTGAGTATATTGTTGTTTATATAGCATATTCATGCAGTATTTTTTTGGCATAATACATACGCAGGTCCCTTAAGTACGCACCATCTTTCACTTAGGCACCTTAAGTGGACATTGTTCCATTTTGGCACCTCAAACAGCTTTCAAGTGTGCCACTTTGGCACCTTTTGCT
The DNA here is from genome assembly GCA_030864215.1 of Capsicum pubescens. Lineage (NCBI taxonomy): Eukaryota > Viridiplantae > Streptophyta > Magnoliopsida > Solanales > Solanaceae > Capsicum > Capsicum pubescens. Next base: position 87,302,473 of record CM061547.1, read on the forward strand.
GAATCAGCAAATTTATATTGTATGCGTATATTACACGCGCCTGATGATGTGGAAAATGACAAATAATATGCCGACACGTGTCATTTTTCTAAAAAATATTTTTTTAATCATTAATTAATTTTTTTTCAAAAAAAAAATCAATAATCACCCCTTTCCCCAATAATTAATTTTAAATAAAAAATACTCAAATAATTTATAAATAATTAATTTAAATAAAAAATACCCCCTCCCCCAACCTACCTATCCCACCATCCTTCTTCTTCAAACACCCCACCCACCCACCCACCCCATCAGTCCATCCACCTGCCCCCACCCTGCCAGTCCACCCATCCCACCCACCCCACCAGTCAATTTTTAATTTTTTTAATTGATTTTATTTGATTTTAATTTTTCTTCACGGATTTAGCTTTATTTTTTAATTTCTTTCATCAATTTTGCTTCGATTTTCAATTTTCCTTCACTGATTTTTCTTGGTTTTTATGCTTCGATCTTTTTTTTATTGATTTTGTTTGAATTCAATTTTTCTTCACTGATTTAGCTTTATTTCTTAAGCATTCATATTTCTTATAATTAAGCATTCTTATTTCTTGATTTAATCATCCTTGTTTTTTTATTTCTTCTTTCATAAAAGAAGTAAGATTCTTGATTTAACCATTTTAGCATAAAGATGTATTAAGGAAAAAAATGGTGGTAAGTTAATGGATTGAAGAATGAAGAAGAAGAAAAGAGAAAAAAAATTACGAAAATGTCACTGAAAAATTACGAAAATGCCACTGAAAATTACGAAAATGCCACCCAAACGCGCCTTCAATGCGTGTGTCACACGCATCTTGCCAACTCAGCAAAAAGTATTAAAATGACATACTTTATACCTACTTGAGTTGCTAAAATGGAACAACGTCCACTTAAGATGCCTAAGTGAAAAATGACGCGTACTTAAGGGGCTGTATATGAGTTTTGCCTATTTTTTTTAGTACAAGATCCACGGTCATGTTGTGCATATCATATCAAAAAATTTGTGTTGGTCTATACAAGAGAGGTAGCGAGGTAATTTATAGGCAATATCTTTTAGCTTTTCTTTAGTGCTAACTTGTTTCGTCCACGTCCAATTAAAGTAGTCAGTGTGCCTACTTCGTCACTTGTTTTTAATGAAATGAATATGGTAGCGAAGTCAAAAGAATTGTTCCTCTTTTTCATTTCTCCTTTCATTGCTTGATTAGGTTCGATTTGTAAGTAAGAGGAGACGAAGTGTAAATAACTTCGTCTCATCGTTCTACCATCCAACATGCTTTCTATCAAAACGATTTCAGACTTTCTGCTACTTCCTATCATCACCCTTCTAAGTTCTTTTGCCCTGTGCCTTTAGTCTTACACCTCCACACTTTTCCTCGGTTACTTGAGCCGACTTTGTCCGCCCAGAAAGGAGATAACCTTGATTAATTAGTATTTTTCAGAGTTCTGACTCCCATTGATCAGAACGTGAACTCTATCAAATTCTTAGTTTCACTTAGCTGTCCATTAAAGAACATCCAATTTGCCATTTATCCTAATGTTAAAAATCTCCACAATGATGTTGTCCCTACATTATAATTTCCCATTTATCCTTGTCCAAATCTCCTTCACTTTTCTCTTTATCACACTACTTCTAAGCAATTACACTGCTCAATCTCTCTCACATGAAGCTTTTTGTGGTGAGAAATGTGGGAATTTCAACATACCATTTCCATTCTATATGAACCAATCTATATGTAATTCTTCACTCTCCGATGCTTTTCGCGTCTCATGCATTAACTCAACCTCACCATTCCTCAATATTGGTTCTCAAAGCTATCAAATTCTTCATTTCTTCTCTGATGGGGTGCTTGTAGATTTCCCAAACACAACTTTTTGTCGTCAGTATAACGACCTAAAGTCATTTGGATTTAATGGAAACGACTACTTCGGCATATCAAGAGATAATATCTTAGGGTTATACGATTGTGAGGATTCATCATTGTGCAAACCAGATTGTGAGAAGAACATAATGCCTCGTTGTGATGGATCCGCGGGTAGTTACCCTTCGTGTTGCTACCCATTATCTGATCATAGTGCTTGGAATGAGGATAAGAGAGATGGTTTCTCCGTTTTTTCCCAGTTTGGATGCAGGGGATTCTCGTCTTGGGTTGTTTTACCAGGAAATCAAGTAGGAAAACGCGGTGTTAAGTTGGAATGGGCTGTTCCCGGAAATTCAACCACAGCTAGTTGTGCTGCCAATGCAGATAGCATCAATGCCACGAGTGTTGGTTCTGGGATTAGATGCGAATGCCAAGATGGATATGTAGGTGACGGTTTTGCTTTTGGAGGAGGGTGCCTCAAATGTGAGTTTTTTTTTTAACTAACCTTACTATAGACGGTTACCAATTGTTATATGTCATCTTAATCAGATGGTGCAATTGTCAGTATAAAGAAGTTAAACCCCCATAAAAATAACTTGCATAGACGTTACCTATTGTTATACGCCATCTTAACTGTTGTAGCACGTTGTTTACTGCATTTTACATTACCAAATCAGAATTATTAAAGAAGATTACCTATTATTATAGGTCATCTTAACCCGATGATGAGAAAATGCGTATGTTGTGAATGCAAAAGTTAAGATTTAACTTATATATACTACAACGTAAAGAATTTTTATACTATTAGTGAATTTTAGTCAATGAGATTTCGTTGTTTGCTGCTACTTTGCAGGTTACCAAATAGGAATTACTATAAATACTACGTGTTACTATAGGTCATTTAACTTTATGGTGTAAAAAAAGAGTTATACATGCACAAAAGTTGAACAAAAAAAACATATATTACAGTGATCTATTATCATTAATATTGCAGATAGTTTATTTTCCATGATTAACTAGTAACCAAATGTGATTTCTTTGGCAGCTTGCATCAAAGAAGGAAAGGAAGCATATGGCAAAACATGTTACTCAACAAGTTATGGCAGAAGGAAAACAGAAATTCTAGCTGGTCTGTATTCTGTACTAGTGACTGTAATTTCAATTGAATTCGGCATGTTTTAACTCATAACAGAAAAGCAAACCTTACTGGATTTACTGTGCTAGATTGAACTACTTTTTATGTTACCTGCTACAACAGCTAAAATATGCTGATATTGTAATAGTGATTCTTTATACTATTAGTGTATATATGTTAAATCCTTTCTTCAAAATTCTGGAGGAGAGAGACTCACAGCAATTGTGTACATATTCACAGGAGTTCTCACTTCAGCACTCACCATTACCTCCTTGACAGCAATTTTCTGTGTTTTAAGGCGGCCTATGAAGACGGACATATTTGATCATCCTAGTATGACCAACAGTCAGGGTAACGTCTCATTCCAAAAACCTTGTACTGTCCGAATGTTTACTTACCATGAGCTAGAGCAGGCCACAAAAGGTTTCCAAGATGAGCAAATACTTATTGATCATGCTGGTGGCAAAGCTACACTGTATTCTGGAACTCTAATTGATGGATCAAGGATAGCTGTACACAGACTACAATGTGATAGTGAAAGAGAACTGGTCGAGGTCTTGTCCCGAATGGAGGCATTACATGCTGTTTCACACAAGAATGTTCCTCACATTCTTGGATGGTCTGTCGATTCTGGATACACCCCATTAGTGGTGTACGAGTATCCTGCTAATGGAACCCTCGGGGAGCATCTTTTTCAAACTAAAGATGAGACTAAACAAGGCCTCGATTGGCACCACAGAATAAACATTATTGCTGAAACAGCGAATGTTCTTGCATTCCTACAGTCTGAGGTTTGTCCTCCCATCGTACATCATGAACTCAACGCCAATTGCATCTTCCTTGATAAGGACTTGACTGTGAAACTCTTTGGGCTCGAGCTCCCCACGAATGCGAACATCAATAACAAAAAGCATAGTGATGTTTACAACTTTGGGTTGGTTCTCTTGGAGGTTATTACAGGTAGCAGCTCGGATCATCTTCCATCAAAGACGGCTTTACAGAAGATAACAAGTGGAAAGTTAGAAGAGATAGTGGATCCACATCTTTACTATCACGAGCAGCCTATTTTCCGAAGGGAACAGATAGAGATAGCTGCAGACCTTGCTACAAGATGCATAATATTTGGTTCCCAAGATGGGAAATTTCACATTGGAGATGTTTCAAGAGAACTTGTTCACATAAGAAAATATGGAATTGATGGTAGAAGTAGGAGATGTCCATCAACTCAAAATCTTGAAGAAACATTTTCCAATTCAAGCCTTCTTCAGATGATATCTATGTCTCCTGATTCAATTCATGTCCCTGCCAGAGGATTCTCTTGAGCTATGTTGCTCGTGACTCTTCGAAAATGTTGCATGTCGGATCCTCCAAAGTAGTGCATTTTTAAAGAATCTGAGCAACTTATCATGATCAAAATACATGCTGTAATTATGTACAGTAATGACCTGCTGCTTTTATTTCCATCTTCTTATGCATAAACAAGCAATCCTATTGTTTCAATAAAGCATTCAAATCACATTGAACAAGGGTTTCTTTTGTTTGGTATAAATGGTTGAGTCATATATCCTGATAATATTGTATAGTTTCAATTTGTCAGTGTCCTGCACACTTTATTGTTACAAAGGCCAAATTTACCGCAGTTTGTATTTTAACAACCTGTTGAGTTAAGATTGCCAACAAAATTAGCACAGAAGTAAACACTTGGGGTGCCTTTGGTGTGAAGGAATTTTTTTCCCACCTTACTTATTTTTTGGTGTTTGTTAAGTAATCAAAGAAACTTTTACTCCAAAAATATTTATATATAATCTAGGCAAACATTATACCGAATGGAGCGAAGTAGGGGATGAGGGCTGGTGTGTTGGAATAAGGGGAAGAGATAATTAACGTTGGAATATCACTATGGAGATTGTGTTTCTTATTTCCTCCAGACAAGTCATTTTTGTACTTCCTCTGTTACTAAATATTTGTCACATTTTGTGTTTACAAGTACAGACATTAATCAGAGGGTAATTTGACTAAATTATCCTTAATTCTTAGGCATCTCTATTTAATATTTTTCTATTTTGCATCAAATTAATATCTCTCCATATTTATGACTAAGGGTATAAGTGGTAATAAACAACCAATTTTGTCTTGCTTTTAAAATTGAAAACAAACAGCTGATTATTTCTTACTTTTTTAAAATGACAAGTATTTTGGAATATTTATTTTTATTAATTACAAGGTATGTAAGAAAAGAAGAAATATTATTTAAGAACTGATTTTCCTAAAAAAGTAAATTTAAAATATTTGACTAATTATAATAAACAAAAATGAAAACCATTTTCTTCCGTACCAAACACAAAAAACTAATGTAAGATCAAAATATTTAGCGGACTCTTCTGACAAGATAAAAAGCTTTTCTTATTTAGAATCGACTGTCGATTCGACATTAGATAAAAGGGGTAAAATCACCATTTTTACAATTTATAATAAGCGGTAAAAATCATTTTATCAATACAAGTATCCTATATTGATAAAATATTATTTTGAAACCATCTCTATATTAATATAGTAGTAGAAAGAGTATCATATTGTGTCTAGACTTCAACCAGTTGGTTTTAACCATGTTAATAGTTCCACATTATTGGTTAATAGAGATCAAAATCGATTTACCAATGAATTGCGAAATGCAATAGTTCTTACATATAATTTTTAAATTTATCTAGAAGTAGTTCTCGAGATCATGCACTTTTCTTTCCTACTTATAACAGAGAAGGGTACAATTGGTTGATCCAGCCTATTCTTGAAGTGATTAATAGGGTGAAGATAGTGAAGAAAAAGGGTATATTGGGAATAAAGCAACATAATGATGGGTAAAAAATTCTGAAAATAATACGCATGTGGCATCCATCTGGCATTTTAATAGCAGGTCCATTACCACTTTAGATCACCGTGAAAGATAGGGGTATAAATGAATACTTTTATATCCGGCAAGATGTATTTAACCCTCATAGTATAATAAAGGATAAAAATAATTAATAAATAAAAGTCAAATGGTCTTTTTAACCCTTTTCCTTTAAGATTATGGTGCTAAAAGTAGGGAATGTATGACGAGATATTTTTTTTATTTCATGTATATGGTATCAATTTTTTCTCTTATTTAGATTTTAGAGGGATAATAAATAAATAAAATTAAATATATATACAAGAATAAGGAATGGATTAAAATGATACAAGAGGAGAAAAGAAAGAAGCCCGCATTCACGTATTACAATGTTTGGAGTACACATGAGTTCATTAATCAGATTGTTAGAAAGATGCATAAGTGCTGCAACAGTTTTATTTCAAGTTATCTGAATAAAAGTTGTTATCTGTAAGTGGTTTCTATCTTATCTGTAGTTGTTATCCTTATCCTTAGGAGTTGGTTACTTAGTTTTAGTTAGGATTGTAACTTATAAATAAGTTTAAATCTGCAATAAAAATGTGGTTTTTGCTTTCATCAACATCACTCTGTTAATTTATCAAACTCATGTTCCACTTGTTCATCAACAAGTAAAATCAGTTTCTTATGTTCTTCACTCTCTACAAATTTACAATTGGTATCAGAGCACTTATTTATTGAGGTATCTATGGGTGTTTCATCAAAGTAATAACTGAAACAAGGAAAGTTTATGAAGCATGGAAGCAGAATCAAGTTTTTCAACTATGGCACCACCTGTTTTTAATGGTGATAACTATCAGATTTGGGCTATAAGGATGAAAACTTATCTAGATGCCATGGATATATGGGAGGTAGTTGAAGAGGATTATGAAATTCCTCCATTGCCTGACAATCCCACTATGGCCCAGATCAAGAACCATAAAGACAAGAAAACCAGAAAATCAAAGGCAAAAGTCTGTCTATTTTCTGCAGTATCTTCTTCAATTTTCACTCGAATTATGTCTCTAAAGTCAGCCAAAGACATATGGGATTATATCAAGTCATAATATGAAGGGGATGAGAGGATCAGAGGTATACAAATTTTTGAATCTTATAAGAGATTTCGAGATGCAGAAGATGAAAGAAACTGAAACCATAAAATACTACTCTGAAAGACACCTGAACATAGCAAATAGAGTAAGATTGTTTGGTTCCGTGTTTAATGATTCTTGTATTATTGAAAAAATTCTGGTAACTGTGCCGGAAAGATTTGAAGCAACCATAACTAATTTGGAAAACACCAAGGATCTGTCCAAGATCGCCTTGGCAGAGTTGTTGAATGCTTTGCAGGATCAAGAACAACGAAAGGCCATAATAGATGAAGGAAATATCGAGGGAGCATTGTTTGCAAAGCCTCAAGATGGAGGCAAAAATAAAAAGAAGAAGAACAAGAAGAATGATGAAAGCGCTCCAACAGGTACTGCAACAGGAAAAACTGGAAACAAAAAAAAAGTTTTCCTCCATGTAAACATTGTAACAAGAAAGGCCATCCACCATACAAGTGTTGGAGAAGGCCTGATGCTAAGTGTAGTAAATGCAATCAACTTGGGCATGAAATGGTTATTTGCAAGAATAATAATCATCAACAAGAAACAGATATCCAAATCGTAAATGGAGAGGAGGAAGATCAACTCTTTGTTTCTATATGTTTTTCAAGTAAATCATCAAGTGAGTGTTGGTTGATTGATAGTGGAGGTACTAATCACATGAAAAATGACAAGAATCTCTTCAAGAAATTGAAGCCTACGACCATTACTAAAGTCAGAATAGGTAACCGTAAAAATATTCCTATACAAGGAAAAGAAACGATTGCTATTCCAAGTCACTCAGGTACAAAAATAATTTCTAAAATTCTTTATGTACCTGAAATAGATCAGAATTTCCTTAGTGTTGGTTAATTGATGGAACACGACTTCAAATTAAATTTTGAAGATAAACATTGCTTGATCAAGGATGCATCAGATTAGGAAATGTTTAAAGTAAGAATGAGAGGTAAAAGTTTCTCATTAGATCCATTTAAGGAGGAGCATGTGGTTTTTTTAGCCAAAGGAAATATTGCAGAAGTATGGCACAAGAGACTCGGACATTATCACTATGAAGGGTTGCTTAAAATATAAAAGGAAAAAATAGTCAAGGACCTACTGTAACACCCCAATTTTCTGAACCGGAATGCTACACGATTCTTATGACCTTGAAGGACCACAAGTTAACCCATGACTGATATCTATACTTGTGCACTGCAATATATAATGTAATAATGTGGAAAACATGAACATGTAGTCCATGAGGTTCAACTGAATAAAAAAATCTATAAAATAGTAACATCCGTATGGGTGAAAGATACCCAAAACAACTGAAAACTAAATTAAATCTGAACTAAATCTAAAAACCTCTAAATACTGTCTGAATAAGGAGTTGAAGGAACATGTCTCCAACTAACTCCGTCTAGCAAAACTGAGCTGAAATAATAAATGAAATAAAATAATATCATATCATCCTTGAATGAAGAGGACTCACTGCAACTCTGTCTACTGGAATGCAGCTTCTACTGCTGGTCTGGAACTCGTATCTCTGAACCTATGGTGTAACATTAAAAGAAAGCACCATAGCGCAAACGCGTCAGTACAACTGGAGTACTGAGTATACGAGTTAGGTAGGCTAATGCAAAGGGTTTACATGCATGAATTATGCTAACTTACTGACTAATATAAACGTAAGAGTACAAATATACATACATAGTAACTGAGATCGTGAGTACGTGATAGCTAAAGATGTACGCTAATAAATGGTTTACTGATAACTGACATGGCTGAAACTGTAGTTCTGATAGCATGGGCAACTGTGTCTGACAGTCTTGAATCTGATGGAACTCTCTGAGTCCCGTGCTATAACTGAATTTGACTATATCTAACAGTCCTGGTATACTGATATCTGAAGAACAGTCTGAGTTATTTTACTGAGACTGAGTCTGAAACTGTGGGAGGTAGTTGTTTAACCAACATGCCTCATGTGTGCCATTATGGATAAGCTGGGGTCCAATCTCTGCCCCGACTGGAGGGATGTCAATACCGCTCCACTGGTAAGGACAGTTGTGAGTGACCCTTAATTGGAAGGTACTCGAAACTAGAGCGGTGGGAACCCCGAACTGACAGGTTAACCCACCTCATCAACCCTAATCTGACAGGTTAAGATGTCTCAACCTATGCTGGCTACATAGTTCTGGAACGCAAGGATGACTGCTAAGAATCACACCCTAAACTGGTAGGTGAGTTCCCATCCTTGGGTTCACTTGGTGCTAACTTCTACTCCCATCTGAAGAGAATGAACATGATTCAACCGACTGTACATGGACTGATTAACTGACTTTCGTTGACTGACGGAATAGTACTACTATCTAAGAGTTAACTGAGATTATGAGATTCCTGAGGTTTCCTGAGTCACATGACTGACTGAGTTCTATAGATTATAGTTTGACTGAGTTATCAGGACAACATGACATGGCTTTAGGCACACAACTATATTTTTCGGGTACGAATACCCCCAGGACTAGATAGAAGGAAACTAACAAATATGACATGGCTTGATCACAAGATTGGAGTCCACAATTCATAATATCATAAGTAGGGGATCTTATACTTTATGTAGTTATTCAACATCTTAAATATTGTTGGGATTGCATGGATATATTTCGTGTACATATTATACATATCCATTATCATACATGCTTCATACCACAACAATAACAAAACATCAATAGCATGGAATTCATATTTAAGTATATAGCTAACACAGACTTGTCATTTAGATATCATGGAACCATGTAAACATAAATTCCTAACATCCCAAACATTTTATCAAACACCTAGCATGCATTCTTTAAGGCATAGGTGTGTTTCATAACTTGCACCATATTACACCACCTAAAGTTCATAGTTTTCAACTAACAACCATATATATTCCATGAAAACACCTTTAGATATCATCTTAAAACTTAAACAACAATCATCAACATGTACATGCTCATATCACCAAAAAAAGTTCACAAAATAGTATTTAAAACATGGTTCTTGAGCTCTATGAACGGATTGTATCCATAGATGAACACTACGCATACCTTAGATTAATAATCCGTGAAGATAGTAGTGAAATAAGCTTGGAATTTGAAACCCCCAATTGAACCCTAGACTTGTTATTGGTTGTTCTTGAGTGAATTTTGATAAAAAGTAATGTAAAGATCTGATTTGGGGCCTCAATCCCATGTTTGGGACTTATAGAGGGGGGGGGGGGGAGCATGACCCAAATACCTCTTTAGATGCGTCATTTAATTTCTATGAAAATTACCCGATTTGGGCCCCCGATGCGAGGTGGAGATATCACGTTTCCACCTATTTGTGACCTGAAAACACACCACGATGCGATGGAATCATAGAGAGACACTGGAAATTGACGAACGTCATTTTGGCTTACGGCGCGACGCGCCACTGACTGAAATGACGCTACTGAAACTTTAAATCGCTATAACTTCTTCACCGAGTGTCCATTTTAGGCGAATTTGGTATCAACAGAAATATTATTCAATTCTCTACAATTTAAAAGGTATAAATCTGCCAAAAATACCACCTATAAACTAAGTTATGCTAGTTCAAAGATGAGCTATGTGAAATCACACACGAAAACTTGGTGGATTCAAAAGTTCTTAGCTTGGCTTACTCTAAGTGACTCTTATGAACATGCTTAACACATAATAAGCTCTATTATCACCAAGATACTCATCCTAATTCATGTACTCAAATATGAATCATAGGATAAGAGGTTTCATGTGTAGGAACAACGGTTTATTTTCTAGTTTAGAAATATACGGGGTATTACAATATCTCCCCCTTGGAAACATTCATCCTCGAATGAGGCTGACTGAAATGAGAAGAGATGATAAACTGGAGTACGTACAAGATATACACTACTGGAACATGATCTCATAACGGACATGACTGATAAGCTAAACATATCATGCTGGACATGCATATCTGATGAATGAGTAACTGATTCATGAATGCATAACTGAGACTTCTGATAACTGAGTTCTCACAATGAGAATGCATAGTTGATGCATGATTATACAATGGAATGATACATGAATGCATGACTGAATATGCAACGGTAATAGATACCAAGTTTATGATGGGAACATGAACATGAAACTGAGTACGCTTAAGGAGAACTGTTACCTTGAGCTTAATCTAAATTGGCGGAGAAGAGGTGAGGATACTTGATATGCATATCTGCTTCTATTTCCCAAGTATCTCCCTCATAAAACTGATTTTGCCAAGGGACCTTGATTAGAGGGACTTCTTTGTTCCTCAATCTACGAGTCTGATAGTCTAAGATTTCGACTGGCATCTTTTCATAAGAGAGATTGTTCTGAACGTCAATGCTCTGAATAGGGACTACAACTGCTGGGTCACCTATGCATTTCTTGAACAAAGAGACATGGAAGACTGGATGAACTGAGGCTAGATCTGAAGGCAATTCGAGCTCATAATCTACCTTGCCGAAGCGACTGAGAATCCTGAAGGAACCGACATATTAGGGACTGAGTTTTCCTTTCTTGTCGAACCTCTTTACTCCCTTCATGGGAGAGATCTTGAGGTAGACATAGTCATTGACCTCGAACTCGAGATCCTTTCTACGAACATGTGTATAAGACTTCTTTCATCTTTGAGAAGCCCAGAGTCTCTCTCGGATCAACTAAACTTTCTCTAAGGCATCGAATACTAAGTCAGGACCTATAACTGAGGCCTCATGAACTTCAAACCAACCGATTGGAGATCTACATCTCCTACCATAGAGATCTTCAAATGGAGCTATCTGAATACTGGAATGATAGCTATTATTATATGCAAACTCAATCAAAGGCAAGTGGTTATCCCAACTTTCCTTAAAATAAATTGCACACGCCTTTAGCATATCTTTGAGAGTCTGAATAGTCCTTTCTGCTTGACCATCTGTCTGAGGATGAACTTGGATACCAAGACCCTTTTGGAACACTTTCCAAAAGCTTTCCGAAAGTGAGAGGTGAACTGGGTACCTCTATCTAAAATAATAGATAGTGGAATACCATGTAATCTGACCAACTCCCTGATATAGAGTTTGGCATAATCCTCGGCTGAATAAGAAGTACGAACAGGAAGAAAATGAGCTGACTTGGTCATTCTATCTACAATGACCCAAACTGAATCATGCTAATGACGAGTTCTAGGCAAACCCGTCACGAAGTCCATGTTCACTTCTTCCCACTTCCAAGTAGGAATGGTAAACTCCTGCATGGAACCACTAGGTTTCTGATGCTCTATCTTAACATGCTGACATGTAGAGCACTTAGACACAAACTCTGCAACATCCCTCTTCATGCCACTCCACTAATAGATCTCCCATAAGTCATGGTACATCTTAGTGTCCCCTAGATGAATAAAGTATCGCGCACCATGCGTTTCTGAAAGAATTCGCTGCCTCAAGACATCTACACCTGGAACGCACAAACGACCCTAACAACAAAGAACACCATCTCCCCATTGGGAGAAAACCTCAACTTTCTGATTCTGAACTAACTCTTTCAGCTTGACAAGGCTAGGATCCTTGTCTTTCTTTTCTTTCACCTCGGAAACTAGAGATGACTCTGAACTACTCTGAATACATACACCACCCTCGGAAGAGTCGACTAAGAGAACGCCTAGTCTGGCCAGATGATGGATTTCCTGAGCTATTTTCTTTTTGCTAACCTCAACGTGAGAAACACTACCCATAGAGAGTCTACCCATAACATTGGCCTTGATTGGTGATAAAAGACGCTCATGTCATAATCTTTCAAGAGCTCTAACCACCTTCTCTGACAAATATTGAGATCTTTCTGAAAAAGACATAATGGAGACTTTTATGATCTGTAAAGACATCTACATGAACTCCGTAAAGATAATGCCTCTAAATCTTCAAGGAAAATACTACGGCTACTATCTCAAGATCATGAGTAGGATAATTCTTCTCATGGGGCTTTAGCTTTCTGGAGGCGTAGGCTATGACCTTACCATGCTGCATGAGGACACAACCTAAACCCACTTTGGATGCATCACAATAGACTATGAAACCGCCCGAGCCATCTAGAAGAGCTAGAACTAGAGCTGAGGTGAGTCGAGTCTTCAACTCTTGAAAACTCTTCTCGCATGAATCTGACCATTGAAACTTAACCTTCTTCTGAGTCAATCTGAACATAGGAGATATAATAGAAGAAAATCCCTCGACAAACCATTTGTAATAGCCAGCCAAACCTAAGAAACTCCTAATATCTGATGCTGATATAGGGCGAGGCCAGTTTCTTACCGCTTCAGTCTTCTGAGGATCTACTCTAATGCCATCACCGAAAATAATATGGCCAAGGAATTCTACTGATCTTAGACAAAATTTACACTTACTAAACTTGGCGAATAACTGATGATCCCTGAGAGTCTGAAGAACAATTCTGAGATGGTCTGAATGATCACGCTCTGTGCGAGAATAGACTAGGATATCATCTATGAAGACTATGACAAACATGTCCAAGTACTGCTTAAACACCCGATTCATCAAGTCCATGAAATCTGTAGGGGAATTGGTAAGACCAAAGGACATGACAAGAAATTTAAAGTGACCATACCGCGTACGAAAAGCTGTCTTTGGGATGTCACATTCTCTAACTCTGAGCTGATGATATCTTGATCTGAGGTCTATCTTAGAGAAGTAACTGGCACCCTGAAGTTGGTCATACAAGTCATCTATTCTAGGAAGTGGATACCTGTTCTTGACCGTAACTTTGTTGAGCTAACGGTAACCGATACATATCCTGAGAGAACCGTCTTTATTGTACACGAATAAAACTGGTGCACCCCATGAGGATACTCTAGGCCTGATGAATCCCTTATCTACGAGATCTTTCAACTGATCTTTTAGTTCTTTGAGTTCTGTTGGTGCCATTCTGTATGGCGGAATAGAAATAGGCTGAGTATCTGGGAAAAGGTCTATGCTGAAGTCTATTTCCCTTTCAGGAAGAATGCCTGGAAGATCCTCGGGAAAGATATCTGAATATTCATTAACCACTGGGACTGATTCAAGACTGGGAGATTCGGAACTGGAATCCTTAACATGCACAAGATGATACACCCCCCTTAGAAATCAGTTTCCTTGCCCGAAGGTAGGAAACAAGCTGACCCCTGAACGCTAAGGTACTACCCTTCCACTCTAGGATGGGCTCATTTGAGAAATGAAACTGAACTATCCTGTTTCTGCAGTCGACTGTGGCATAGCAAGAATGAAGTCAATCCATGTCGAGAATGACATCAAAGTCAGTTATCTCTAACTCGACTAAATCTGCTGATGTGGATTTCTAAAATATTATAACCGGGCAGTTCCTATATACACACTGAGATATGATGGTTTTACCCACTGGGGTACAGACTGAAAAGGGCTCTGCTAAAATTTTGGGACTGATTTTGAAATTGCTTGCTATGTATGGAGTGACAAAAGACACGGATGCACCTGGGTCTACCAAAGCATAAAAATGAATATGTAAAATCTGTAATGTACTAGTAACGACATCATGAGAATTTTCCTGATCCTGTCGGGTCTGAAGAGCATAGAGTTTATTTGGGCGTTGCCCACTAGTAGCACTGAATGTGGCACCCTGCTGGTTCGGGTGACTGGACAGAGCTGTGGAACGGTTCTGCTGACCCTGAGGACCTGGTTGAGGATACTCTCTAGTACTTTGGCTTGGTTTTCCACAACTAAAACAGACATCACTACTGGCTCTACAAATACCTTTGTGGTTCTTATAACAAGTTTGACATAGGGGATTTGTTCGGGCACTGCTAACATTGCCCTAAGATTTAGATCCTGGTGCTCTATCTCTGTTGCCGTCTCTGAATTTTGGCACTGGGGCACTGACGGAGAAAGGAGCTGGAACACTGGCGGAAGAATGAGCTGGAGCTGATGACTTGGCATGAAACTGTGAACGGTTTCCTCCCTCTAATTTGGGTTGAGCAAAACTGAAACTGCCTGACCTTGCTCTCTTGTTCTGTCTCTCCCTAGTCCTAACCTTATGCTCCTCTATTTGTTGAGCATGGGTTATGAGCCTGGATAAAGTCATATCACTTTTCAGTATCACAGATCTACACTTATTTACCACACTATCATTCACCCCTGACACAAACTTGCTCATCTTAGCCCTGCTGTCTGCAACCACATGAGGGGAGTATCTGGCTAGCTGAGTAAATCTAAGAGAATACTCCCTAACCATCATATTTCCCTGCCTGAGGTTGATAAACTCAAGAACTTTGGACTCTCTCAGCTCTTGGGGAAAGAATCTGTCTAAGAAAGCTGTGACAAATTCCTCCCACTCAATAGGACATGCATCGTCTACCCTCTCGGACTTCCGCTATTTGTATTAAGTATGAGCGCCATCCTGTAATTGGTATGCGGCTAACTCAGCACTCTGAACAGAAGTAACTCCCATGATATCAATGACCTTCTGGACTTGGTCAATGAATTCCTGAGGGTCTTCATCAAACTTAGACCCGAAGAAAGATGGAGGGTTCATTTGGGTGAAGTCCCGAATCCTAGATACTGCGGAATTGTCCACTGGATTGGACGGAATAACTGGTGGCCATTCATTTTAGGCAGCCACAGACTGAGCAAGTGTGGTGAATATGGCTCTAAACTCCGCATGAGAGACATGTTCGCCCAAAGGATCTTTGGGCAGAGGAGCTGGCTGGTTTCTTCTCTTTGGGGCCATATTCTGAAATAAGAGAAGAACGGATTAGATTGAGAGTTTAACTTGAGATTAGGCTCACTAGCACGACATGAATACTGAAAGAAGGGAAACTATTCCTAAAACATCTCATAGCCTCCATTACATAAATGTGGCGCGCAACACACCCATATACAAGACTCTACTAGATGCGACTTTCAGACTTCTTAGGACTCTATTGAACCTTAGGCTCTGATACCAAGTTTGTAACACCCCGATTTTCTGAACCAAAATGCTACACGGTGATTGTGACCTCGAAGGACCACAAGCTAACCCATGATTGATATCTGTACCTGTGCACTACAATATATAATGTAATAATGTGGAAAACATAAACATGTAGTCCATGAGGTTCAACTGAATTAAAAAACCTATAAAATAGTAACATCCGTGTGGGTGAAAGATACCCAAAAAAACTAAAACTGAATCAAATCTGAACTAAATCTGAAAGCCTCTAAATACTGTCTGAATAAGGAGTTGAAGGAACATGTCTCCAACTAACTCCGTCTAGAAAAAATGAGCTGAAATAATAAATAAAATAAAATAATATCGTATCATCCTTGAATGAAGAAGACTCACTGCAACTCTGTATACTGGAATGCGCTGCTACTGCTGGTTTGGAACTCGTTTATCTGAACCTATGGTGTAACATAAAAAGAAAGCACCATAGTGAAAATGCGTCAGTACAACTGGAGTACTGAGTATACGAGTGAGGTAGGATAATGCAAAGGGTTTACATGCATGAATTATGCTAACTGACTGACTGATATGAACGTAAGAGTACAAATATACATACATAGTAACTGAGATCTTGAGTACGTGATAGCTAAAGGTGTATGATAATAAATGGTTTACTGATAACTGACATGGCTGAAACTATAGTTCTGATAGCATGGACGACTGTGTCTGACAGTCTTGAATCTGATAGAAATCTCTGAGTCCCGTGCTATAACTGAATTTGACTGTATCTAACAGTTCTGGTATACTGATATCTGAAGAACTGTCTGAGTTCTTTTAAAGAGACTGAGTCTGAAACTGTGGGAGGTAGTTTTCTAACCGACATGCCTTATGTGTGCCATTATGGCTAAGCTGGGGTACAATCTCTGCCCCGACTAAAGAGATGTCAATACCGCACCACTGGTAAGGACAGTTGTGAGTGACCCTTAGCTGGCAGGTACTCAAAACTAGAGTGGTGGGAATCTTGAACTGAAAGGTTAACCCACCTCATCAACCCTAATCTGACAGGTTAATATGTCTCAACCTATGCTGGCTACATAGTTCTAAAACGCAAGGATGACTGCTAAGAATTATACCCTAAACTGGTAGGTGAGTTCCCATCCTTGGTTTTACTTGGTGCTAACTTCTACTCCCATCTGAAGAGACTGAACATGATTCAACCGACTGTACATGGACTGATTAACTGACTTTCGTTGACTGAAGGAATAGCACTACTACCTGAGAGTTAACTGAGATCATGAGATTTCTGAGGTTTCCTGAGTCACATGACTGACTGAGTTCTATAGATTATAGGTTGACTAAGTTATCGGGACAACATGACATGGCTTTAGGCACACAACTATATTTTTTGGGTACGAATATCCCCAGGACTCGATAGAAGGAAACTGAAAAGCATGACATGACTTGATCACAAGATTGGAGTCCAGAATTCATAATATCATAAGTAGGGGATCTTATACTTCAAGTAGTTATTCAACATCTTAATCATTGTAGGGATTGCATGGATATATTTCGTGTACATATTATTCATATCCATTATCATACATGCTTCATACCACAACAATAGCAAAACATCAATAGCATGGAATTCATATTTAAGTATATAACTAACACAGACTTGTCATTTAGATATCATGGAACCATGTAAACATAAATTCCTAACATCCCAAACATTTTATCAAACACCTAGCATGCATTCTTTAAGGCATAGGTGTGTTTCATAACTTGCACCATATTACACCACCTAAAGTTCATAGTTTTCAACTAACAACGTTATATATTCCATGAAAACACCTTTAGATATCATCTTAAAACTTAAACATCAATCATCAACATGTACATGATCATATCACTACAAAAAGCTCACAAAATAGTATTTAAAACATGGTTCTTAAGCTCTATGAATGGATTGTATCCATAGATGAACACTACGCATACCTTCGATTAATAATCCGTGAAGATAGTAGTGAAATAAGCTTGGAATTTGAAACCTTCAATTGAACCCTAGACTTGTTCTTGGTTGTTCTTGAGTGAATTTTAATAAAAAGTAATGTAAAGAGCTGATTTGGGGCCTCAATCCTATGTTTGGGACTTATATAGGGAGGGGGGAAGATGACCCAAATACCCCTCTAGATGGGTCATTTAATTTCTATGAAAATTACCCGATTTGGGCCCCCGGCGCGATGCGAAGATATCTCATTTCCACCCATTTGTGACCTGGACACTCACCGCGACGCGCTGGAATTGTGGAGTGACACTGAAAATTGACGAACGTCATTTTGGCTTACGGCGCGATGCGCCACTGACTGAAATGACGCTGCTGAAACTTTAAATCACCATAACTTCTTCACTGAGTGCCCGTTTTAGGCGAATTTGGTATCAATGGAAATCTTATTCAATTATCTACAATTTGTAGGGTATATATCTTCCAAAATACCACCTATAAACTAAGTTATTCTTGTTGAAAGATGAGCTTTATGAAATCACACACGAAAACTTTGTGGATTCAAAAGTTCTTAGCTTAGCTTACTCTAAGTGACTCTTATGAACATGCTTAACACATCATAAGCTCTATTATCACTAGGATACTCATCTTAATTCATGTACTCAAATATGAATCATAGGATAGGAGGTTTCATGTGTAGGAACAACAGTTTATTTTCTAGCTTAGAAATATATGGGGTATTACACCTACCTGTTTTAGAAGTGAATTCTTCAAATTGCCTTGCATGTCAATATGGGAAACAAAGAAGACTTTAATTTCCAAAGACAACTTGGAGAGCATTTGGAACTAATTCATACCGATATATGCGGACCTTAAAGGACTCCCTCACTAAAAGGTAGTCTTTACTATATCATTTTTGTTGATGATCTAACTCGCATGTGTTGGATTTACTTTCTCAAGCATAAGTCAGAGAATGCTAATGTCTTTCAGAAGTTCAAACCAAAAGTATAAAATGAATCTGCTTGTAAAATTCAGTCCATACGAACAGATAATGGAAAAGAATACACTTCTCAACAATTCAACATTTTATGTGAAGAAGCATGGATTCATCATCATTTTACTACTTTGTATACTCCTAAAAAGATGGAGTAAGTGAAAGAAGGAACAGATACATAATGGAGATGACTAGATACATCTTGCACGAGAAGAACTTGCCAAAGAAAATTTGGGCAGAAGCAACACATACTTTAATTTTTCTCAAAAATAGACTTCCCAAAAAGGTGGAGAAAGGTCAAACTTCTTTTGAAGCTTGGTATGGTTTCAAACCATCATTAAACTTCCTTATAGTGTTTGACTATCTCTGTTTTTCCTATGTTCCTCAAGTTAAATGAGACAAGCTAGATAAGAAATATGTTCTAGTCATTTTTATTGGATACAATGCAGTTTCAAAGGCGTATAAAGTCTTCCAACAACAAAATGAAAGTATAATCTTCAGTAGAGATGTGCATTTTATGGAGAATGAAGAATGGTGTTGGGAAGACTTAAAGAAATCTGTCCTGAACTCTTCGGACTCAGCAGAAAAGTTTCCTGCCAAAGTTCCTGAAAAACAAATATCACTCTCATCACAAGATGAAGTGGTGGATCATTCACCGGTTAAAGGTACTCGACTACTCACTGATATATATTAGAGATGTAATGTGGCAGTATGTGAACCTGTTGGGTACTTTGAAGGCAAAAATGATAAAAATTAGGTAACTGCAATAAAAGAGGAGTTGTTTATGATTGAGAAGAACATGACTTGGGAGCTTGTTGATCAACCTAAAGACAAAAAAGTAATTGGGTTGAAATGGATCTTTAGAACAAAGTTAAATGCTGATGGTTTAGTCAACAAGGATAAAGCAAGACTTGTTATTAAGGGATATGCTCAAATTTTTGGTTTGGATTACTTTGATACATTTGCACCAGTGGCTAGGCTTGACACGATCAGCTTACTTCTTGCTCTTGTGCACAATTGGGCTAGAAAGTGTATCAGATGGATGTCAAATCAACATTTCTTAATGGTTTTCTCTGGGAAGAAATTTATGTTGAGCAACCCAAAGGCTTTGTGACGAAAGGAAAAGAGGATAAAGTTTACAGGCTAAGGAAGGAACTTTATGGACTTAAACAGGCACCAAGGGCCTCGTATGATCGAATAAATGATCATTTGCTTGGGTTAGGCTTTGAAAAGAGTCTATCAGAATCTACTCTTTATGTTAAACATAATGGCATTGATATTCTTATCATGTCTATATATGTTGATGATGTACTAGTTACAGGGAGTAATACAAAGCATATTGAGGATTTCAAGCAAGAAATGATGCAAGCCTTTGAGATGACTGATCTTGGTCTAATGTCCTATTTTCTTGGAATGGAAATCAAACTAGGACAGAATGAAGTTTTCATTTGTCAGAAAAAATATGCTAAGAAAATTCTGAAGAAGTTTAACATGGAAGATTGCAAGGAGATAAGTACTCCTATGAACCAAAAAGAGAAACTAAGCAAGAATGATGGAGCAGAGAAAGTGAAGGAAATATACTTCAGAGGCTTAGTCAGCTGTTTGATGTATCTCACAGCTACAAAACCTGATATTTTGTATGCTGTAAGCATTTTATCGAGGTTCATGCATTCTGCTAGTGAGCTGCATCCAAAAGCAGCAAAAAGAGTAATCAGATACATCAAGGGAACCATTAATTATGGTGTCAATTTTAAGAAAAATCCAAATATGAAACTACTTGGGTATTCTGATAGTGATTAGGCTGGATCAATAGATGACATGAAGATCACATCTAGATATTGCTTTAGTATTGGCTCCAGAATATTTTTGTGGTGCTCAAAGAAGTAGGATATTGTGGCTCAATCCACTGCAGAGGTAGAATTTATGGCTGCAACAACAACAACGAATCAAGCTCTGTGGTTGAGGAAAATATTTGCTGATTTGGACATGAATCAAACAAAAGGAACTAAAGTATTTGTAGACAACCAATCTGCGACAACAATTTCTCATAATCCTGTATTTCATGCCAAAACAAAATACTTCAATATCAAGCTTTTCTTCTTAAGGGAAGTACAAAAAACTGGTGATGTGATTCTACTTTATTGCAAAACCGAGGAGCAGCTGGCTGATGTCTTCACCAAACCTTTACCAGGAAGCAAATTCCAACGTCTCAAGAAAAAAACTTGGAGTTTACAGCTCTTAAAGCAAGGAGGAGTGTTAGAAAAATGCATAAGTGCTGCAATAGTCTTATTTCTAAGTTATCTAAATAGAAGTTGTTATCTGTAAGCAGTTATTTGGTTTTTATCTTATCTGTAGTTGTTATCCTTATCCTTAGGAGTTGGTTACTTAATTTCAGTTAGGATTGTAACTTATAAATAAGTTTAAATCTGCAATAAAGATGTAGTTTTTTTCTTTCATCAACATCTCTCTATTAATTTATCAAACTCATGTTCCACTTGTTCATCAACAAGTAAAATCAGTTTCTTATGTTCTTCACTCTCTAGAAACTTACACAGATTATGAAAGAGGTCTAGAATGCTCCTATTACAGGCTATAACATGTTTAGAGTGGTAAAGAAGTTTAAAACACTGAATAATAAGCTGACTCAGTTACATAATCATCACTTAAGTAATGTGGTAGGGAAGGTAAACAAGAATAGAGATGCACTAAAGAGAATTCAAAGTCCTTTACAGACTAAGCCACTGGATAAAGTATTGCAACAAGAAGAGAAATGGTTGGGGCAAGAGTTTAAAAAATCCTCATTCCTAGCTAAATCAATACTGGTTTAGAAGAGCAAGGAACTTGGATAACATTAGGTGATGATAATACCAGGTATTTCTTCTCTCTGATCAAGAGGAAGAAACTATTACATTCAGTAACTCAACTAAGACATAAATCTAGTAAGATGCAACATGATTATGCCCAAATTTCAACAATCTTTATGAGGTATTATCAATACTTATTGGGTGATACTGGCGGCTTAAGGACTAAGTCTATAACAACAACAACAAACCCAGTGAATTCCCACCAAGTGGGGTCTGGGAAGGGTAAAATATACGCAGTCCATACCGCTACTTTCAAAAAAGTAGAGAGGCTATTTCCGATAGACCCCTGGCTCAAGATTAAGAATAGTTAACACGGTCATAGTAATACCATAAGCAAAATAGATGGCATAACCGAGATACAAAATGAGAAATAATACAAATAGAGCTAAGAGAGCCATGAAAATAAGAGCAATATGAAAGTGAAAAACAGTAAATAAAAAATAATAAAAGGCCACCCCCTTCATAGTAGCATACACTAACGGCTCCTACCAGTGAGCACAGTCATAAGCTTACTAAGCCAGCTACACTAGAGCTCCCTAACTACTAGCTATAACCCACACACGCATTAATCTTCTACCCTAATTCGCGACCGCCACACCTTCTTATCTAGAGTCATATCCTCAGAAAGCTGTAACAGCCCCATGTCTTGCCCAATCACTTCTCTCCAATATTTTTTTGGCTTACCTCTACTCCTCCTAAAACCATCCAAAGCTATCCTCTCATACCTATGAACTGGGGTATCTGTTCCCCTCCTTATTACATGCCCAAACCATCTCAGCCTTTCTTTCCGAATCTTATCCTCCACTGAAGCCACTCCCACCTTCTCCCGGATAATCTCATTCCTAACTCTATTTACTCTAGTAAGTCCTCACATCTAATGCAGCATTCTTATTTCCGGTACCTTCAATTTTTGGATGTGGGAGTTCTTGATTGGCTAACACTCCGCACCATATAGCATGGTCGGACGAACTTCCACTTTGTAGAACTTGACTTTAAGCTTTAAGGGCACCTTCGTATCATATATCACTCTCGAGGCGAGCTTCTACTTCATCCAACCTGCTCCAATACATTTAGAGACATCCTCATCAATATCACCATTCCCCTGGATCATAGACCCAAGATACTTAAAACTATCCCTCTTACAAATATCCTGGGAATCGAACCTCACCACCACTCCATCCTCCTGCTTTGAGTCACTAAACTTGCATTCCAAATACTCCATCTTGGACCTAATCAACCTAAACCCCTTAGATTCGAGGGTTTGCCTCCAAACCTCTAATTTTTTATTCACACCCCCCCGCGTCTCATCAATTAGCACTACATCATCTGCAAATAATATACACCAAGGCACCTCATCTTTAATACTCTATATCAACATGTCCATCACCAATGCAAACAAAAATGGGCTGAGAGTCAATCCCTGGTGCAACCCTATCTCTACCGAGAAATGATCAGAGTCTCCTCCCGCCGTCCTCACCTGAGTGTTCCCTCCCCCGTACATGTCCTTAATCACTCTGATGTACACCATCGGGACCTCTCTTACCTCCAAGCATCTCCAAAGAACCTCCCTCGGTACTTTGTCATAAGCCTTCTCTAGGTTGATGAATACCATGTGTAAATCCCTCTTCCTTTCCCTATACTTCTCCACCAATCTTTTCACCAGGTGGATTGCCTCTGTCATCGAGCGACTAGGTATAAATCGAAACTGATTCTCCAAAATGGACACGACCCTCCTTCATCTCCGCTCAACCACCCTCTCCCAAATCTTCATAGTGTGACTCAACAACTTAATACCCCTATAGTTGTTGCAACTCTGAATGTCACCCTTGTTTTTATTCAACGAAATCATCGTACTCCATTCCATGCCTCAGGTATTTTTGCATATTTGAAAATGCCGTTAAATAAATTAGTCAACCAGCTTCACTAGTAAACTTCTAAAAATCCACCGAAATTTCGTCAGGCCCTGTCGCCCTGCCCCTCTGCATCCTATGAATAGCCTTTCTGACCTCCTCAACCTTAAAACGGCTACAATAACTGAAATCCCAATTATCCTTTAAGTGCTCCATCTCCCCTAGCTCAATGCTTCTGCCCTCCTCCTCGTTCAATAAACCATGATAATACTCCTGCTATCTCTTCTTAATGTGGACATCCTCCACCAAAACTCTCCCATTCTCCCCCTTAATGCACTTCACTAGATCGAGGTCACAACCCTTTCACTCCTTAGCTTTAGCCAGCCTATACAATATCTTTTCCCCACTTTTCTCCTCTAACCCCGCATACATGCTCTCAAACGCTGCTGTCTTAGCCACCGTAACTGCTAACTTGGAATCCTTCCTTACTACTTTGTACACCTCCCTATTCACCTATTTCTCCTCCTTATCCTTACTCTAAATAAACTTAACATACGCCCTCTTTTTACTCTCCACTTTCTTTTTAACTTCTTCATTCCACCATCAGTCCCCCGTATGCCATGCTGCCTGACCCTTCGAAACACCCAACACTTTTCTTGCAGTCTCCGTGATGCAACTGGAAGTCTTATACCACATAACATCCATGTCCCCCCTGCACTCCCATACCCCTCTTTCCTCCACCTTCTCCTTTATCTCCTGTGCACTAACTGGCGTCAAACCTCCCTACTTAATCCTAGGTCGGCCCTCCCTGACCCTTATCTTCTTGCTCTTCTTGATTATCAAGTTCATCACCAGAAACCTGTGCTGGGTCAAAAGATGCTCACTTGAGATGACTTTACAGTCCTTACAAAAGTCCCTATCCCCCTTTCTAAGAAGCAAAAAGTCAATCTGAGTCTTGACTATCGCGCTTCGGAAGGTAATCAAGTGATCCTCTTTCTTTGGAAAACTAGAGTTCACAACCACCAACCCAAAAGCCCTTGCAAACTCCAATAGCACAGCTCCTTCCCCATTCCTTTCACCGAAACTAAAGCCTCCATGCACATCGTCAAAGCCTCCCAGTAAAACCCCAATGTGCCCATTAAAGTCCCCTACTATGACAATCTTCTCTGAGATAGGAACTCTTCTCACCACCTCATCCAAAGTTTCCCAAAAACTCGCTTTCACCTCCTCATCCAGGCCCGCCTGCGGCACATAAACACTATATATATGCAAAGTAAACCCCCCAACGACCAGCTTAATG
The DNA here is from genome assembly GCA_030864215.1 of Capsicum pubescens. Taxonomy (NCBI): domain Eukaryota; kingdom Viridiplantae; phylum Streptophyta; class Magnoliopsida; order Solanales; family Solanaceae; genus Capsicum; species Capsicum pubescens. The sequence continues at coordinate 87,327,463 of CM061547.1, forward strand.
GTTATTAGTCTATCACTGACCCTCCTAACCTCCACTACCTGCCCTCTAAAATCTTCGTCCACTAAGATTCCCACTCCATTCCACCGTCTCTCACTCCCTGAGTACCACATCTTGAACCTATCCACATCCTTAGCCTTAGATCCTACCCACTTGTCTCCTGAACACACACAATATTAATCCTCTTCTTCTTAAGGATCTTCACCATCTCAACGGACTTACCCTGGAGGGTCCCTTTATTCCAAGACCCTACCCTCAACCTATCCTCTCTCGCCTCTCACCTACCTCTGCCACCCCTCACCGAACCAGCCTTATCGCTCATCCTAGACCCCACACCCGCCCCTACCCTCCGCTCTTCACCCCTTTCAAAACTAACCCCTGCCCTAGCCTCTTTGGACATGACCCTACTCTACCATCAACCCCCAAAGCCACTACACAAAAGTCAGAACAAAGTCACAAATATATAAGCAAACAAATAAGGCAAAAATAGGATAAAAAACCATTATGCACAAAACACCCTATCTGGTCTAGCAGCTAGAACCACACACAATATCCACCAAAAGCTAAAACAGCCAATCACAGCTCAAGTCACAATAAAGGAATAAAACCAAGGAACAGGATAATAAATAAAACTAAATTAAAGGAAGTAACTAAAGGTCGAAGTTTAGGTGTCACCGGATACTCCTTCTTGCTGCTGATTCCGGCAAAATCTGTTTACAAAATTAGTTTCTGGAGATGTATCACCGGACCAGAACCGCCGGAGCTTTGCTTGAATTTAGCCTGAATATTGCCGGCGCTTTCAGTGGAATACTTGTTGGAAGCTATATGTTGGCTCCTTCGTGTACCAACCTGTTCCGATCAGTGCACCGCCCATACCATCACCTGAAACAAGTCGAGTCGGTGGGGACCTTAACTCTCCAGCAAAAGTTAGTCTAAGTGGGGACAGAGGGGATAAGAGGGGAAGGGGTAGAGATGGGAGAGGAGAGAAACTGGGAGAGAGAGAGAAACGAGGGAGAAAGAGCCACTTACCTAATTCCGATGTTATATACACCATCATCGATGTCTTGACAGAGGCGGTCAGTGACCGTTTAGCAAAGAAGAACGTTTGAGAGATGAACATTAGAGAGAGAGAAAGTGGAATAACGGTTTCAGAGCAACAAATTGAGGACAATGAGTGGACGACTTCAAACCGGAGTTTTTTCAAGGATTTTTTGGTTGCGTAGGATTAGAAGCACGCACCTCCTGAATCCTTAATTTTTTCCCAAAAGATCCTCCATTTCCCTCTTCCTTCAACCTCTATTTATAGGGGAAAATATTTAGGGATTTTCAGACTTGAAAAATCTGAATTTAAGTTAATTTGTTCTTAAGGACTAAGTCTAATAGGAAGATATTTGAGCAGGGTCCAATTTAAAATACAGACCAAAAAATGCAGATGTTGTTGCTTATATAGATCAAGAAGGTAGTATAGAGTATTAATACTAACAAGAGCCCGTACCTAGGTGGATATGGAGGTGGCTTCTTTAGAGTAGCCTGGGACATAATAGAGTAAGATGTGTGTGATGCTATTTATGATTTCTTTCAAAATGGTCAATACTTGAAGTAGTTGAGTGCAACTATGATTTCACTTATACCAAAGACTGAGAAGCCTAAATATGCTAGTTAATCCAGACCTATATCATGATACAACACTTCGTGTAAGTGTATTTCAAAACTATTGCGCAACAAATTGGATAAGGTACTGCCAACTTTATTAAGAACTACTCAGCCTACTTTTGTTCAAGATAGGTTCCTTGGATATTTTAAAGTCTTATGATCTCGTAAGGAACTACAACAGAAAGATAATTCCTAGGTGTTTAATGAAAATTAATTTGAGGAAGGCTTGTGACATGGTCAAATGGAAGTTTGTGCAGGAAATATTGGAGGGGTATGGATTTTCATCAAAATTTATTCAACTGTCATGGTATGTGCGACTACTACTAGCTTTATTGTTAAGGTTACTGGGGAGAGATGCGTCTTCTTTGCATATAGAAGAGGACTAATACAATGGGATCCTATATCCTCTTTGCTCTTTATCTTGTTTATGTAGTACTTACTTCTCTAGAGTTATGGTAAGAATGAGCCAGCGTCCTGACTTTAGATTTCATCTCATGTGCAAGAAGCATAAGCTGACACATCTTACTTTTGCAAATGATCTTATGATCTTCTATAAAGAAAATGAGCTATCAATTACTAGGATCATGGAAGCTATAAATTATTTCTCAAAAAGACAACTTGCCTGTTTGTAAATAATGACAAGTAAAATATTTTCTTAACTATGATGTTTGATGATGTTAAGAGAAGGTTACTGAAGATTTCTGGATTTATCATTGGAATACTTCTTATTAGATATTTAGGCTTTATTTTAACACATAAGAAATGGTGTAAGCTTGATTTTCATCAATTGAGCATCAGGATCACTGAAAAGTTATAAGCCACTGCTACTAGGCACCTATCTTATGCTGGAAGACTACAAATAGTAAATTTTGTGATTTTTTCGTTGGAGAATATCTAGGGACCTGTCTTTTTTCTCCCTTTGAGTGTGATAAATCTTGTAGAGGTTAGATGTAAAGGATTTCTATGGGATGGAATTGAAGACAAGAAAAGGTGTGCGACACCTACCTTTTTGTTTGTTTCGAAGCTGTCTCCTTTATTCCCGACATGCTATAGTTCCCTCGGGCTGACGGGAATATAACCGATTGCTCGAGTTCGAGAATAGGGATCTCTAGATCTGGAAGAACTAGTCAAGTGGTATAAAATATGTTGCTCAAAAGCTCAAGGAGGTTTAAACATAAAATTTTATTTGGAACATTGTAGTTATTGGTAAATTATATGGTGGATGTAGTAGAGAAAGGACCATATGTGGGTCCAATGGGTCCATAATATCTATACGGAAGAAGGAGAGGATGTCTAGACTCACCAACCTCCTAAAGACTACATTTTGTTCTTGAAGCAGCTATATAAAATTAAATTAGGCATGCAAAATTGGTATAGTCAAGGTAGATACAACCTTACAACAACAAACAACTATTTCATATCTAAAAGTTGTTATGCTTTGTTGCGTGATAGGCCTCCATGGAAAGGTTCTAACATAGTATGGAGTAAGGAGTTACTTCCTAAACACGCGTTTATACTATGGATGTCAATATAGAGCAAACTACTAACTAAAGAGAGAATGAAGAGAAAAGTATTCCTTATGACAATGATGTATGTCATTGTGTGATCAGATGGTTCAAGAAAATATTTTTCACCAGTTTGCAACTTGTGATATGGATCAAGTAGTTTGGTATAAACTGACTACTTGGCTGGAAGTGAAGATGCAACTTAGAGATGTGCAGGCAATAATACACCTAATAAAGAGTAAGCAGTGGAAAGGGTTCAAAAAAAAGATTGTTACAACTTTTAATGGGGGTTTGGTACACAACATTCGGATAGCTAGGAATGTAAAGATCTTTAGAGGACATACTGTGAATGTTGATTTATTAGTCCAACAAATTCAATTAGTAATGAGGGAGAGAGTTAGTATGTACAAAGGAGCAAAAGTTGCAAAAAAATGTGAGGCTTATGTGGATAGAATTTGTACTTAGAACTTCTTTGAGGCTTAGGCTAGCTTAGCATCCTTCTTAGAATATGATTAGGAAACTAAGTTCTCTTCAGGTGTGCAAAGTTTATTGGTATGATCATATTTACATTTCATTGTAAAAAAAGAAATAGAAAAAAGTTTGAAACAACAGAGCATATGTAAATATGTCGGGTTCTATGCAATTTTGATGATTGATAAATTGACATGAAACACATAAGTCAAGTTGGTTCCACAAATACAATACTTAAAGAAGCTAAATATACAACACTAATATAAATAAACCCACAACACTAGCATAAATAGATAAAGACAAGGGTGCAATAATCAAGAAATGGATAGTGATTACTTCTAATAAATTCAAGAAATTAAACATGTGTTGGATTGAAGAGTTGGAGTTTAACTATAATACAAAAGAGGAAAGAGTTTGATTTGAAGAAGATTTACCTGAAGTAGAACTCCAACAAAGAGAGTTTGATTTTGTTAGGGAGTTCCAATTGAAGAAGAAGTAACTAAAGAGTAGTGCTTAAAAAGAAGACTAGTCACTCAAAGTGACTCACGCACTTACAAAGAAAAAAAGGCAATTAGAAAATTAACTTGTTAGAGTGCTACTTGAACTCAAAAGGAATACATCGAAGAACCAGGTCCTAGTGTAGAGTCTAGCTAAAGAATTTCAGCCTTCAAGTATTAAGCGTTATTCATTGAGTTCTAATGTTTATGTAATCTTAGTTCAGTGTATTATAAACTAAGTTAGGTTTGTTGTTTTTAAGTTGGGAAAACTCAAAGACTTTGAAACATCTACCCTGGGAGGTTTATGATTCATTAGGAAATAGAGTTTATAATTTTTAGGTTACATAGGCTTATAATCTTTTGTTGAAAGATTGTGGTTTATTGAAGTTTGGGTTAAATCCTATAGAGATACAAGTTCTGTCTTTTTACATCTTTTGTGAGCTGGTTGTTTTTCAAATAAAAAAAATATTGTGTCCTTTGCTTACTATTTTACTACTAGCTAGAACATGTAAGGCAACTTATTTCGCACATAGACAATTAGTAATATAAAGTAACTAAAATACTAGGTCATGTGGAATATCAATTGGTATCAAAATGGGTTATCTTGTAAAGGCTAACACCTAAAATAAGATCATGATGAATTTTGGACCACCAATTAGGCACAATGAAGGATAATCAACAATTAGATCTCCTCTTTTCAATAGATCTCAATTCATCTGGAGGAAGACTCGTATAGACAACTTTTTTCAGGTTGAGGTCTATGCGCTATGGGATAGAATCACCAATAGGTACAACAATTCCTATGAAAAATGTACAAAGAGAGTAGGTCTAGGATTTTATGAAGAAACTATTGTCACGAGTGACTAGTGATGTATCTATTGACAACTTGGACATTCCACCACTGAATGTCCAATTATAACAGGTTTTAGGAGTAAGAAAACAAAACTGGAAAAAGAAAATAGTTTCAAATCTGGACACAGAAATAGGTCCACCAACTTGTTTCCTAGATAGGCATAAAGATATTTAATTCACCCTTTTGATCATAAGAAAGGACCCTAGAATTTCTAGGCTCCTAAGACTAACCCCTAGACCATTTTGCAGGTGAAAGTAAAAGGAGACAATTGATTGGTATATGGATAGTGCTTGCTCAAGGCATATGACTGAAGACAAACAAAAGTTTTTTTCACTCACCTCATTCAAAGGGAAAAATATGTTATTTGGAGATGATAAAAAAGGTACAATTACTAGAGTTGGAAAGATTGGAAGATTTGAAACAAAAGCACTGGAAGTAGTGTATCATATTGATAGATTGAAGCATAATTTGCTTAGTATATCTCAACTGTATGACAAAGAAAACAAGATGACCTTTACTCCTGTAGATTGCAAAGTCAAGAAGTTGGATACAAAGAAATTATTCTCACTTCCAAAAGACATAAAAATGTGTACAAAGCTGATATCATGGGTGTACCAGGTACTAATTTAACTTGTCTTAGTGCAATTCATTATGACTATCTACTATGGAACAAAAACTTGGTCATGTAAGTCTAATATAGTTGAACAAAATTGCTTCAAAGGGCATAGATATAGACATGACTAAAACTAAGTTCAAAGATGAAAAAGTTTGTAGTACATGTGAAAGGGTAAAATAAGTGAGATCCTTATTCAAAATAAAGAGCCATGTAAGCACGACCAAGTGCTTGACCTGGTCAATCTGGATGTTTGTGGACCTAGAGGGTAAGAAGCAGAGGTGGAAAAAAGTTTGTCTATGTCATTATTGATGATTACTTCAGGTTTATTTGGATATTATTTTTAGCTACTAAATAAGATACCTTTGATTTCTTTTCTATTTTGGTCAAGAAAATGGAAAAGAAGTTGGATACTGCCTTGATTTCCATTAGATATGATCATGGAATAAAATTTTAAAATGTAAAATTCTTGGAATTATGTTCATCAAATGGTGTATATTATTATTTCACTGCTTGTAGAACACTACAACAAAATAAAGTAGTGAAAAGAAAAAATAGGACTTTAAAAGACATGGCTAGAACAATGAAGATTGCAAAAAATCTTGCAAAAGATCTTTGAGTTGAGGCCATAAGTAATGCACGTTACATAGTGAATAGATGCCTGACCAAGCCTCTCCTAGAGAAGACTCCCTATGAATTGCTCAAAGGTAAAAAACCTAACATAGCTTATTTTAGGATTTTTAGTTGTAAATGCTTTATTCATAATAATAATAAAAAATGATTTAGGAAAATTTGATCCATGGAGTAATAAGGAAATCTTCTTAGGATATTCTCAACATAATAAATCATATTGGGTCTTAAACAAAAGAGCAAACTATGTTGAAGAAAGTGTGCATATTATTTTTGATGAATCTAATTTTATCCTTGAAACTATCATTCAGGATGAAAATAAAACTGATGAGCAACAGGTTACAAGACCTGGTCCATATGCAAAACAGACCCAAGGCACATTGCTAGAGGGAATATCTAGTCAAGAAACTAATTCACAAACAATACTAACACAAGCCATTGTAAGTACTGCTAGAGTCTTACTAGGGGTAGTGTTTAAAAGCTCTAAGTACCAAGGATCTCATCCAATTGAAAATGTTCTTATATATCTAACATCTGTAATTACCACCAGATCAGGTCTAAAGAATTTGTGTCCCTTCAAAGCCTTTTTATTGATGATTAAACCTAAAACAAAGGAGGTTATCCTTGATAAAGATTGGATACTAGCTATGTATGAAGAGAACAATCAGTTTAAAATAAGTAAGGTATCACACTTGGTTCCACCTCTAAAAGATAGAACTATGATTGAAACTAAATGGGTGTACTAAAATAAGATGAATGAGAATGGAACAATTACAGGGAACAAGGTAAGACTGGTGGTTCAAGGGTACAACTAAGAAGAAGAAATAGAGTATGCTAAAACTTTTGCACCAGTGAAAAGGCTTAAATCCATTATACTATTTGTTACTTTTGCAAATTTTAAGAAAATTACTCTTTATCAAATAGATATGAAGAGTACATTCTTGAATGGGAACTTAAAAGAGGAAGTCTATGTGAAACAACCTTCTAGGTTTGAAAGCACTGAGTTTTTTTGATCATGTATACAATCTATATAAAGCTTTTTATGGTTTGAAACTATCCCCAAGGGTTTGTTAAGAAAGATTGTGTCACGACCTAATTTCTCAGTATATTATGAGACCTACCCCAACACACCAATAGGTAAGCGAAACCATATCCCGAAATATTAGTAATGGGCTAATTGGTGGAAGGTATAAGAAATACTAGAAATAATGCATACGACTGAATTATAAGTAGACACATACAAGTGAAAAATACTAAATAATAGCGAAGAGTGAGAAAAGTGTACAAAAGAGTATCTTGTTACGTAGTAAGGTCGGTACAACAACCACTAATTACAAAATATAAATCCTAAATAATGACAATATACAGGCAGTCTCAAAAGTAAAGACTATCCAAAAGAGTAGAAATAGAGAAGATCAACTCCTTCTTTGAAAGCTTACCCTATCTCCGAGTCCTAAAAGAATATTAGATATGTCGTCAATGATAGTTACTAGTACTCAGAACTACATCAGAAAAAGATGCAGAAGTGTAGTATGAGTACCAAAACAACAGGTACTTAGTAGGCATCATCCACCAACTAAGCTAAATCGTAATAAAATCATAATAAGATGCAAGAATGTAAACTACAGCCAGGGATAAAGGGGCATATCAAAAATAACATTTCGCCAGATAGATAATAAATAATGCTGTGAATAAAGTCAAAGGAACACAAGCTAACTACATTATAACGGATCCCTATAAACCCAAAAGGCATAAAAAGAGAAATATAATCCAATTGAGCCCCTATAAGCCAGATGGATACAATCAAGGGAGAATCACCGACAATAATAATAATTACAAAGTGACCAACAACCAAAATCATATCTATGAACCCCTTTTATACCATAACCACTAGACTTAAACTAGATCCTTAATCATCATAAGTGCCATAAATGATGGACTCAAACTTTACTCTAATATCATATATTTTGGACTCAAAATGGGAATTCAGAACATAGATGAATAGTAAGTGTCAGACTCAAATCATTTATAAAGTAAGTACAAGGTAAGACATCTAGTCAAGCGTTGTAAATATGTCTAAATCATAATAAGGCTCAAGAATATATGTATGACGATGAAATAAGGCCTCTTAGGTCTGCTAATTAGGATATTTGACCTTAAATAGGACCGATGCAGTCTGCTACTAATTCCAAAAATCTATACTTAGGCAATTTCTATCAAAAACTAAACTAAGGCTTCTAAGTTCTACTACAAGGTATTAAATAAGTCTAAATAAGTCCTAAGACAATAATTTAACTCAAGGAAAGGAGGAATGAGTCAATTCTACCTAAAAATGAATCTCTAACCGGCTAAATATTCTAAACTTCAATAAACATGTAATCAAGCCATAAGTTCTAAACCAAATCTAGCATAATACTATACTAATACCATAATAAACTCAATCTATGAGAAAAGTAAGGCCAACTTACCTAGATGTCGACGAAGCTCAAGAAAGTCCACTAAATTAAAGATTTTCCCTTCTGAGAAGTCTTCTCATGATGTCATGTTATAAAATCATGATCTACACATTAATATGAGAATAACAATACTCATATTATATATAAATGCTTTGAATCCAAAATTGAGCTAAAATTTCATATGGGTTTGCTTGCGAAATCACAACTTTAAAATCGTCAAAATATCTCTTTAAGCTCAAGGATCATTTAACCTAAAAATGAGTGAAATTCGAGTACAATTACTTCCTAAAATTATCCTGCCAAGTATTAGGAATTTGGGTTTAAATCAAAGAATTAACTAAGAAATTAGAGAAATCTTACATAAATTTAGACGAGAAAATAATTCCAATAAACTCTCTAATTCACTCCGAACACCCAATGACCAAACTCTATAATCTCTTATCTTTCTAGGGTTTTATGGACTTGTGAAATGAAATAAATTAATAAAAGGTCAGGATTCACATCTTTAAATATTATTCCAATCTCAAGAACTGATTGCTCAGATGCTTTCGGAGGCTGTGAGGCATGTACTTTTTCAAGAAAACCTTAGAGAATTGAGTTCATGTAAAAGTAAGAGATAAAACTAGCCTGGAATCAATATAACCTCTTACCAAGGTCTAGTTGCCAAGACTAACTGAAAAGTAGTGTAGTCAACCCCACGAGTCTCAACTAGATTCTAATTATGGAGTCTATCCTCACAAGCAATCAAGAACTCAAATGCACCCGCACCCAGAGACTTTTTTAAGCCCTCCTTATAAATCTTGGTCGTTTTGCTTATTTGGTATTTGGACTCATAATCTTAAGGTCGAAATGCAGTTTAATTATAATTTGTGGTGATGATTTCCTTTCGAATCCTGTGATTTCAGGATCTGTATACCATTCGTCAAAATTAGATTATGGTTGGTATAAGCTAATTAAAATTCATACATTCAAACTATAAGTTTAGCAACAACTATATGTCAGAGCATAGATATGAAATCACTATTAAAATAATATGTAGAAATTAGCAACGGAGAATTCTGTAGCTAAACGTTAAATATGCTGCTGATCCTAATTAATGATGAATTAGTGATCAGAGGTAGAATCAAAATTTTCACTAAGATGTTTCAAAATTCAAATAAGTAAACACGTGAACTAGCCGAAGGAGATTCGAAGTTTACTGTATATACATCAAAATAATTTTCACTATGTATAAATAGTATAGTTTTTCTTCAAATAGGGTTGGGATGAACCCTTGACTCTAAGCTGGTTCCACCATTATTAGTGATATATTATCAAAATATTTTGTTAGTTACGATTAATTTAGCAACAAATCACTAAGGAAATTGATAGTTATTTTCATTTTTTCCGTTTGTTGTGAACACACATAATGATAAAAGTATAGAATTATAATATATTATCATTTGAATTTCTTTATTATTATCCTTACAAAACAATGTGATCTTACTCGAAAAAAAATGAGATTACTTGAGAGGCTTTCAAATTGAGCAAAAGCAAGTAAGAAAAATAAAATATAAATTAAAATACATACAAAGAAAAGTAAAATTTACGTAAATACCGATCAGTTTACTCATATTTACATCTTATCTCAATTTTTTTTAAAATCTCCTAAAATCTCAATTTTTTAATTTTCAGATACATGTTAGTGTAGTGAGATACAAGTTACTGATATATCTTCAAAATTAACTAATTAGCTTGAATTAAGGAATGTAACTATAACTACAATATTAAATTAGCAATTAACCCATTCAATCATCCAATTAAGTAAAACAAATCCCCAAAATACGGTATATAATTGCTAATTCAATTTTTTTTAATTTTTATCTTCATAATCAATTTGCAGTTGCAAGTTTCTTCTATTTTTTTATGCGTGCTTTTATTTTTCTCATCACTATTTCCAATGAATATATGTGTGTTGTTACGTTATTCTTCTTCTCTTTTTTTGTGCTATTGATTCTTTTCTAACTAATTGCAATGAATATTCTGTGTTATTACGTCATTCCGGTGATTGAATTAATGATGTCAAATACGCGGACTATAAAAGTGATAGCACCGTTGTAGGCGAACCTATTATGTATGAAAAATTAATTATTGTCATTATCGTAAAACTTGATATTGATGAAAGTAGAAAAAATTGAGGCTCGATACGTTGTTGATGGTAATGCAACTCCATTATTGATTCGTAATGATATGTGTGTGAAACTTTATATTGAGGTTAAGAAAAGTGTGCTTGCTTTTGGGATATATCCACTATGCATCATTGCAGTCGATAAAAATGAAAGGGTGATGTTGTTTGAGGGTGAAATTGGGGCAGTTATGTGTTTGGAGAATTCTTGTAAATAAGGTGCAGAATTAATTATTGATAATTCTAATTGTTCGGATACGTTGTCTTTGGTCGATGTGAACTTGATTAATATTATTTCAGATTGCAACAATAGTGATGTTAAGGTTGGTCAAATCTACAAGGACAAAAAAACTCTAGTTTCTGTTATGACAAGGTATGCCATTGAGCATTCTTTCAATTTCAAAGAAAAAAGATTTGACAAAAAAATGTATATATCATGTTTCAATTATTAGAAGTGCTTATGTAACTCATGTTCTATAATTGTGTATCTCATGTATTACATTGGCACCTTAGAATTGCTGAAAGTATCTATGCCATAGCCAACATACAAAGTAAAATATTACGCTGATATGTGAAAACTAGTTTTTGTTTTATGTATCTCTTTTTGTACTGTTAATCTATTACTTAAGATACATGTTATTAAATTGTTATTAATAAGAGATACATAATTAAATGACTAGATGTTTGGTCAATACTAATGTTAATATAAAGTTGATTTATTTGTTAAGTATCGATGTTTTCAATGTTAGATAAGAAAGATTGAATTGTACCAGAGAAAATTAAAAACAAAATAGTGTTACATCAAAATACAAAAGACCACCGAAAAACCCAAAGAAAGGGAGGAACAAAAATCAAGTAAAATTCTAACATTGAGCAGTAATTATTTTGGGAGATGTGGTAAAAAAGGTCATAACAGACGTATTTGTAATTTCTTTTCAAAAGAGGAGTGACCTTGCGGTAGAATTATGAATAAGAGAGACTAATTCTTAGTAGTTTATTGATTTTATTTAGATATTTAGATTTCATTGTTTATGAACTTTATGCTTGTTTTGAGACTTTTATGAATAACATTTAGCTGAATAAAATCTTTGTTTTACTTTCGTAAATAAATTTTCATATATGTAAACATGTTTTACAGTATCATGTTGAACCATACAAAACCATGTGTTTAATTGATTATTTATCACGTTTTATTACTTATATAACATATATTTTTTTGTTTACGGATATTAGATACATTACGTTTTTAAACAATAAACATTTCTCCATTGAATTGTACTATAATTATGTATTAACTTGAGTATGCAGAAAGATAAATATTTATAATTATTTCATTCAGATTAATAGTTTTTTTCAAGAGATAGATAAAATCCTAATAGTCACATGCATGTGTAAATACTAATAGGCACATGCATGTGTAAATCCTAATAGGCACATGCATGTGTAAAATCATATGCATATATAATATGTAAAAGAGATACAAAATATTTAGCCAATATAATTAGATGTATCTCTTACATTGCTAGTATCTCTCTCATATACATGTAACATACAACACATTTATTTAAGAGATACATTTAATAAATGTGTTGAAAATTCAGAGATACAAGTTATCAAAACGTATCTCTTTTCATTAAATATGCAGCTAAATAAATATGCATAACTGAATTATTATTGTATATGATATATTAGATGATGTAATGATAATGTCACCTACTTGTTTAATTTATATGTATTTGTTGTCATATAATCTTGTATCTCTTTTTGTTAATACATATCTAATAATATTTTTTGATATTTTTTCGGATGTATCTCTTATGTATTAATAGATGTATCTCTTTTTGGTAATATGTATCTCATAGAAATCTGTAATATTTATACAGTAGTTGGAGCACTTATTAAAAGGAACAAAAGTTTTAATATCAAATAAAAAATCAACATAAAAAATCAACCACAACAATCACATATATACAACAGTTGGAACACTTATTAAAAGGAAGCAATTGAATTACTTCTTAATAAAATATAATCTTCAAATAAAACACGTCTACTTTAGTTCAACACAAAGAAACATCCACAAAGACAACTGAAATACTATTGTAGACAAATCTGTATCTGAAAAAGTTAAAATACTAATTAAAAGTTAAACATAACAAAGATAACTACAACTATTCAAGACTAACTACGTCTTCTCTTGCAATTGGTGGCATGATGGTTGGTTTAGACCTCGGTAGGTCGTCATTGTCACTTAAGTAATTGTTCTCTTCCTTATCGACTCCATACTTCCATAACAGGGATGCATATCTCAAATGATGGTATTCCGTCACAATATCAGAATATGATATTTCTAACCCATCGCTTAGATACTCAACAAATAAAACTATAAACAAGTCCACAGTCCCTGCATATTGATGTATTTTACAAGTAGTTAGTTGTTAGTGTAGCTACAAACATTTATCAAAGAACAAGAAAAAAATACATACAGAGTTCCACTATTTTGTTGTGCAATTCTTGATACATATTCCACTTCACATTATACGATTCAAGTGCTAACTCAGTTAGTACGACCCCGTTGTTCTAGAAAATTGCTATACTGAAGGTAAGTTGGCAAAATTATAGCCAACTTTTGGACCTCACTGTACTGATCTCTGTTTCTTGATGATATCATTGAATCATAGATGCGTATCCGCCTCTTCTTCAGTACAATTACTACCAGAACCTAATGAAACTTTCTGTAATAATTTGTATCTCTCTCACACATATAATTAAGCCCAGAAAATATATATCAAGAGATACATACTATACTTATAAGTATTATATATGTATCTCTTTCTTTATTAATATGTATCTTATGTATTTTTCACACAAATAAAGTAGTACGAGAGATACATACTTATACAGTTTTAGACACTCATAGATATAATATGAAAAAGTATCAAACGTAATAGAAAATGTATCTCAGACTAAAATCTTAATCAGTAAAAAATATGCAATATCTTTGGAAGGCATCTCTGATTGTAACTTTAAAACTCTTTTTTTTTCTGCACAAACTATACCTCCTGAAATGGTAGATTCTCTTTTTGAAAAATCACCTAACAATAGCTTGGTGGGATCCGCCATGAGGCAATGTCTTGGTAGGCTCTCGAATTAACTTTACTTTGTGAAAAAACGACCACCCAACAATGTAAAATAAATGACGAGCCTCTGAAATTGCATAACTTATATCTTTCCAGCATTTGTTGTGTTTAAAAATTATATTGTTTTTCAGCCATATATCCGACAATTTAAAGTTATCGCTAACATGAGCATCTTGGTATAGCTTAACAGAACTCCTTTTTATCAATGAAAAATACGTATGCCTTATCTCTAAATGCTGAGGATTTGAAGCAATTCCTCTTCTGTACAATGATTTTTTATCATACGAAATAAATTTCATCCATAGACGAAGAGTCATGTTGGGTTTAGGAGGTTTACCTGAAGCACCTGTAACGAAAAACCATACGAAAATAACCTCATCAGAGGAAATTTTCTCCGCTAGAATTATAACTTTATCCATAACTTGAGCACCAAAAACATCATTATCTTTAACACGAAACTCCAAAAAATAATTGAGTGAGCTAAAGAGATATGATGTTGTTTAATTTGATTTTTGATAAAAATCGATGAACATAAAGAAGAAAGTGAAGATGAATTTGGGGAGAAATAACTTATTTCAAAAATGTGAAGAAGAACAAAAAAATTATGGGATGAAACCGCTACAAAAATTCCGCCATTGATGTAGGAAGAGTTGGTAAAGTTAAAATCGGATAAAAAAGATGTTTTAGGATGTATCTCAACTTTTAACCTAAATTAATAACAATTGGGATATTTGTAGTTTTTTCAAACTGAAGGAATTATTAGTTATTTTAGAAACTAAAGTTGTGATTTTATGAAATTTTTTTTCAAAGAAAATACTAATGTGTTATTTGATCAAGATCAACCAATATTTCTTTTGAGGGAAAGTTTCAAAAGTAGCCAACTTTCAACAAATTGAAGGAGCCCATAACCTAACTTTCAAAATTATAATTTATAGCCAATATATCAACTGTATGCAATTCACTGTATTCAATATAAAATACAAATACAATGAGTAATTACATGAACCAACTTTTTTTTCTCTTTTTCATTGTTTTTTACATTTTTTTCTATTTTCATTTTGTTTTTTCTTTCTTTTCATTTTTTTCTCTCTTCTATCACTAACTTCTATTTCTCTTTCTTCTTTTTGTCTTCTTTTCATTTTTACCTTCTTGTTTTTTTTTCTTTTTCTTGTCCCCTCCCCTTTTTCCTATTTTTTTTTCATTTCTTTCTTTTCATTTTTCTCTCTCTTCTATCTCTAGCTTTTATTTTTATTTATTCTTTTTTTTTCTTTACTATTTTTTATATTTTTTCTCATTCTTTTTAATTCTATTTTATATTTTTTATACTTTTAAAAAATATGGCTACGTTGAGCACAAGCCATGGATGATAACAAAAATACCACAATTGCTTATTGTATTTGTATGTGTACTATTATTTATATTTTGTATTCAATGATACAATTGTATTTATATTTTATAGTTCACACTATATTTGTATTCATTTATATTCTTATATTCGTTGATATAATTCTAATTATATTTGTATTTTATAGTTCACACTTGTATTTATATTTTATAGTTCACACTTGTTGTCATGACCCAAATGGCCATGAGTGACACCCACACTAATCTTCCAGTGGGAGAACCATCTAAACTGAACAATTACCCATTCACTTAGTCAATATTAAGATGGGATTATCATTAAACTAACTTAATAACAATAATCCAGAACTAATCATTATTATTCAAAAATCAAAACAAACTACTTATTGAAATCCCCAAGATTCGAAAGTCATCGTACAAGAACTTTTAAAATAAAGACCATGTCTAAAGAGATATCCAAAATAAAGAATAATAAAAAGTGTCTCATTACCCGATAGATGAAAAAGAACTAGTATGATCCATGGCAGCCTGGAGACGAAGTGCTCACCCTTGGATCGAGATCTTCTATCAAATGCTAGAGGTGAGGTCATGCCTGAGCTTTTGAAATACTTTTTGTACTCAACAATAGAAGAGTACAGGGTAGTATCAGTACAAACCACTATTTACTGATAGGTATCATAAATCAAATAAATTAATATTTAATGAATTGACAAATACATAAATAAAGGGACAACCAGTGCTTACAAACAAGCCACGTAACCATCCAGAGTATCAATCATACCGTAAACATCCACAGAATTAACAATAATACCATAAGTAACAACTATGTCCTCCTAAACCTCGCAATTAGAATACCATTGGCCGGTCATCAACTTATTAGCCACAATCTCTCAAAATCAACACTAATTTGTATACACATGCTAAGGGACTTATTTTTGCCCAACTAGTCATGACCTAAAGTGAACAATCTAGTCCATATACCGTACCACATGGTTCCCGATCCTCCATGATTAAGTAGTATTAATATTCATATCCATACCGGCGTGGTACCCGATCCTCTATAATCAAGTAGTATCAATATCCATATCCATATCCATATCGATGTGGTACTCGATCCTCCATAACTATATCATTTATATTTTATTAAATTCACACTATCTCCCAGGAATACAATACGATGTTCTAAATTTATAAATACACTTAAAATCACAGGGTAATAACATCAAGTTGATTTTTTATTAAGTATCCATACAAATTCAACAACCCAAATATCATCAAATTCAAGTATGTCTGAAAACCAATCAACAAACATCAAATTTAGGAGCATACACACAATTAAATCGAGTTTAAATTCTAATTAACTATAACCTACCTCAACCGAAGAACCCGATTGTCACTAGTCCACAAGTACATTGCCCATCCTCACAAATTCAAAACGTTCAAAATCTGCTAAAATATACATATATTTATATATATATATTCTCCGTAAAAGTATGCACTAATACGTTAAATTTCAACTAAAACGAATCATTATTCGAGCCTCCAATAAGAAATTCTCACTCTAACAATCCTAGAACTAAAGCTTAATTTGTCAAAAACAGTGCTTGATAATCATATGTATATTAATAAACCTGGAGTTATTCATGAAATTACCACCACAATTACTATACAATACATGGGTAGGAACTAGCAACATAACAACCACTTTGTCCTTATTAACCAATGATATCTATCATTTTTTAATATAAAACTAATTAATTAATTAACTACTATTGAATTCATCTTCTCCTATAGGTAAAAAACATGGCTTCTAGCTAACTTTTCTACATATCCACTTCACTGCCCACCGTTTTGACATAACACCATTGCTATAATTAAGATAACATAACACATAACACGTTAATGAATCATCTAATAGCCACAAATTCTCTCTAAATCATTTTTTAATTCACATTACACGACCATAATTTCCAGTAGCACCAATAATACTCCCAGCATCACTTTGCAATCATTGATCCTTCAATTTATGTAGTACCTATTTTAACACAGTAGAACTAAATAACAAGGTTGTAAATTCAATTTATACGGTTGAAAGAATACTATAAACTTATATGACCATTTAAATCATTCCACAACCACACCATTATAAATACCCCATTAAGAACAACCCGCCCAAAATATATACCTGAATTGGAGTTGTTGAGAACTTTTCCTTCTACGCTTTGGTGTGAAGGCTATAACTTTTGCGTTCAACTGCTCCTGGTTTAAGGCCTTTGATAAAATTCTTTAATATGTTAAACCCTTCCCACTTAAGTTTTATTCTCATACCTAAGTCTCAATAAATAAGAAAATATCAATTTGGCCCACTAATCACCAACTAAACTAATATCTAAAATACCCATTAGTTTCTCACATATTACTCGGAATTTCAAGAAAATAAACTAAATATGTATATCAAGTGAAAAGTTTATTTTGGACCTATTGAAAATATTACGACACTAACCCGAGGTCGTCTCTATCAAAGTTTGACTATTATCAGGTTTAACTTTCTCAAACTCAATAACCCCGTTAATGACTTAAGTTACTTTTGAATAACTCAAGAATCGATACTACTCATAACCGTAAGTCATAATTCGTGCATACAACTATAGGGAGAGATAAAATGAAAAAAACAAGTAAAATTTCACAAATAACCAGGAGGGTCGTTACATCAGATACCAATTAAACAATTGTTTGTCCTCGAACGGGCACACAAGATACAAGAAGGGAAAAAAGAAAATACCCGAATCAGTAAAAAGATGTGGATACTTACTACACATATCCACTTCGATCTCCCAAGTGGCCTCCTCAACAGGATGATTTTTTCACTGGACCTTCATCGATGCAAGCTACCTAGTCCTCAACTTATGGACATCTCTATCAAGGATAGCAACAGGTTCCTCTTCATAAGAGAGGTTTCTATCTAATAAGGCTGAATCCCAATGAATTATGTAGTTATATCACCATGAAACTTCTTTAACATAGATACATGAAACACAGGGTGGACTCATGACAAACTCGGAGGCAATGCCAAACTATAGGCCACCAGCCCTACCCGCTGAAGAATCTCAAACTGACCAATATATCTAGGACTATGCTTACCTCTCTTCCCAAAATACAGGACACCCTTCATTGGTAATAACTTGAGAAACACTTGCTTGCCCTCCATGTAGTGCATGTATCTCACTTTTCAATCTACATATTCCTTCTGCGTACTTTGAGCCACTATAAAATTCTCCTGGATGAACCTAACCTTCTCCAACGAGTCTCTCAATAGATCAGTACCCCATGATCTCATTTTAAAGGCATCAAACCACCCAACGGGTTATCTGTACCTATTTCTATACAAAGCCTCAAATGGCACCATATCAATACTCAAATGATAACTGTTATTATATACAAACTCAGCCAAGGGTAGAAACTGATCCAAATGACCTCCAAAATCCATCACACATGCTCAAAGCATATCCTCTAATACCTAAATTATTTGCTCGGATTTCCCATCAGTCTCAGGGTGGAAAGCTGTACTAAGGTCCAACCTTGTACACAAATCCTCATGCAGTTTCTTCCAAAAGATAGAGTTAAATTGAGTACCCCTATCCTAAATAATAGAAATTTTGACCCCATGCAATCGAACAATCTCCTTAAGATAAATCTTGGCCAATTTCTCTGCATTATAAGTCACCTGAACTGAAATAAAATATGCAGAATTAGTTAATCTATCCATAATAACCCATATAGAATCATACTTCCCCAAATTTTTGGGAAGACCAACAATAAAATCAATAGATATCCTTTCCTATTTCCATTCAGGAATGGACATCCTTTGAAGAGTACCACCAGGCTTCTGATGCTCGTACTTTATCTGTTGGCAACTCTAACATTTAGCAACAAAATCAACTATATCACGCTTCATTCGACCCCACCAGTAATACTATTTCAATATGATACATCTTAGTCACTCTAGGATGTTTAGAATACTTCAAACAATGAGCCTCATCTAGAGTAGTAGGAATTAAATCATCAACACGGGGCACACAAACTCACCCCTTAATCCGCAACACACCATCACCATCAAGAATGACCTCCTTGGCCTCACCCTGCAAAACCTTATCACGAATCTTGCCCAACTTAGTATCCTCAAATTATTTTGCGTTGATTTGATCCAAAATATGGTCCTTGCCTCAATACTGGCTAGAATTCCTCCTTTCTCAGTCACCTCAAGTTGAATAAACTTGTTAGATAGAGTATGGATCTCTTTAGACAATGGATGCCTAGTAGCATTCAGGTAACCCAAGCTACCCATACTTATTGACTTTCTGTTCAATGCATCAACTACCACATTAGCCTTCCCCGAATGATATAGAATAGTGATATAATAATATTTAAGTAACTCCATCCACCTACGTTGTCTCAAATTCAAATTCCTCTGTATGAACACATACTATAAACTGTGGTGATAGGTGAACACTTCACAAGAACCCTATACAAGTAGTGCCTCCATATCTTAAGAGCAAAAACCACACCATCTAACTCTAAATAATAAGTGGGATAATTCTTCTCATTGGGCTTCAATTGCCTCAAATCGTAAGCAATAACATTCCTTTCCTACATAAAAACAACACCTAAACTAGAACATAAGGCATCACAATAAATGATAAAATCCGTACCCTCTACTATCAAGGAGAGAATAAGAGTGGTAGTCAACAAGATCTTGAGTTTTTGAAAGCTCTCCTCACATACATTAGACCAAATAAAAGGTATATCCTTCTGAGTCAACCACATCATATGTGTAGCAATAGAATCAAACCTTTTTACAAACATGTGATAATAACTTGCTAATCCCACAAAGCTACGAACCTCCATCACTGAAGTAGGCCTAGACCAATTTTTAAACTCTTTAATCTTCTGCGGATCTACCATTAACTCTTCCTTCGAAACCACATGCCCCAAAAAGGATACATAAGCTAACCAGATTTTACACTTAGAAAACTTTGCATAAAGCTTTTTCTCTTTTAACAAACCCAAAGCAATCCTTAAGTGATTCTCATGTTCCTATTTACTCTTAGAATAAACCAAAATATCATCAATAAAGACAATCACGAAAGAATCCAAGTAAGATTTAAATATCCCATTCATCAAACTTATAAAAGCAGCTAGGGCATTAGTCAATCCAAAAGACATTACAAGAAACTTATATTGCCCATACCTGGTTCAAAATACAGTCTCAGGAATATCGTTAAGCCGTATCTTAAGTTGATGATACCCGAACCTCAAATCAATCTTAGAATATATGGATGCACCCTGCAACTGGTCAAATAAATCATCGATACGGGGAAAATGATACTTATTACAGATTGTAACTTTGTTCAACTGCCTATTCTCTATACATATACGAAGACTTCCATTCTTTTTCTTCAAAACAAGATAGGAGCACCCCATGGAGAGGTACTCAGATGAATAAATCCCTTACTTAACAAATCCTGTAATTGAGCCTTTAGCTCTCTCAACTCAGTTGGAGCCATTCTATAGGGAGGGATAGAAATAGAATGAGTATGTGGCTCTAGATTAATACAGAAATACATGGCTCTAGATCAATACAGAAATCAATGTCATAGTCTGGTGGCATGCCAGGAAAATTTATAGGAAAAACCTCTTTAAACTGACACACCATAGCAACTGACTCAATAGATGGGACCTCTACAAAAGTATCCAAAAGATATGCTAGGACGACCATACATCCCCTCCCAATTAACCTCTTTACACATAGAAAATAAATAAGTTTTATTGGAGTAGGACTATAATCACCCTCCCACTCAAGTCTATCCATTCTTGGCATAGCCACGATCACTGTCTTAGTATGACAGTCTAATATAGCATGATACGGAAACTACCAACTCATCCCCAGTATTATGTCAAAATCTACCTTGTCTAGAATGACCAAATATGCCCAAGTTTGATACCCCATAAACATAATAGAATAAGAATGATAAACTCTATTAACAACAACAGAATCACCAACAGAATTAGACACATGAATAGGAAAGTCAACTATATCACACACTGTATTCAATCCCACAGCAAAACTAGTAGATACATATGAGAAAATAGATTCAAGATCAAATAATATAGTGGACATCCCGCCACAGACAAGAATAGTACCTGTAATAATAGTGTCTGATGTCTCTAGCCTACCTGGAAAAGCATAGATATGAGCCCTACCACCAGTCTGAGTGTCATTCCTGCCAAGATGAGGACCACCTCAAGAAGGTTGATTACAAACCCTACCTGCATGGTGACCACCATGACCACCTTATGGATGACCTCTACTATTACCACCACCTTATTTACCTATTGGATCTAGAGCTTGAGGATCCTGTTGCTGGATAGACTGACCATACAGCCTCAACATAGGACAAAACCTTCTGATGTGACCAACTCCACCACACTCATAACATATACGATCCAAGGTAGGTTATTGAGATGACAAAGACGAAGACGAAGTGAGGTAACATTAAAAGTCTGAAGATGGTTGGCTAGCTCCTGACAAACCCCCAACAGATACCTGCATCGCTGACTGAATGGGGATGGGAAGGGTATCCTTGTGAACTCTGACCCTTGGAATAAAAACCACTGAAACTGCCTCCTCTGCGGGCATTCTTTTCTGCTGCCTTGGCAAAACCCTCTTGCCTTACACCCTTCACCTTCTTAAAAAAATCAAACATCTCCTAAAAATACTGACCTAAAGATACATCTAAAGCAAATAAATCTAGAAACCTGTATTCAGACCCTTCACAAAGAGACAAATCCTCTTCTCCTTAATTTTGTGCAAATAAGGTGCATACTGAGTCAAATAATGAAATTTGGCCTCATAGGCTGTAACTGACATATTCCCTAGTTTAAGATTAGTGAACTCATCCCTTTTTTATCTCTCAATTTACAAGGCACATACTTCTCTAGAAAAACTGAGTCTAAGTCAATTGAGACAAACCTGATCTCTATACTCTACATAAGCTCTCCACCACATCTTGGAACCCCTATGAAACTGTAAAATAATCAATTATACACCATACCTTTTAACCACACCTATCTTATGAAGCCTTTCATGACAGTCAATAATGAACTCATAGGCATCTTCAAACTCAGCACCATGAAAAATAAGAGGCTTCATCTTGATAAACTTGCAAAACAAATCATACTCATCTCCAGTCATCACCGAACCCACTACCTATCTCAGGAAAATATTCGACCCTAACGCCTTTTCTATTTGAGGAGCTACAACAGCAGCATGGTGTACCTCCAAATGCAGAACTGCGGGTGTTGCAGGCATAGTCCTGGTTCCTGTCAACCCACTTAAAAAACTTAAAATCTACTGAAACATAGAAAAAGGCATCTAAATCAGTGTTGTACCTCCCTGAACTTGTGCAACCCCATCATGAACTGACATACCCTCATTATGTACTAAATCGCTCCATCCTTTACTATCTTAGGAATATCCTCATGTGTGGGAGGAGATACTAGCCTCTCCTAAGCTGATTTTGTGGCCTGAGCTTTTCTCCTGGTGGGTGCAACTTTTCTTCATCTTCCTCGACCTCTCCTCGCCTATCCTCTACCCCAAACCACAGCCCCAACAGCCAGTTTGGGCACCATAACTCTTTCTCTCTTTGCTCGTGTTTTTACTATCTACAAGAATAAGAATGAAAGAAGCCTGATACCAATTGGAATCGCTAGATACCAATAGAAATCAAGTACTTGCATATTAGAAAGAAGAATTTGAATTTTCCTAGTGTCTTGTAGCCTCTTAAAGAAAAGTATATACGTCTTAATACCATTCTGCAAGACTCTACTAGACATGTTCTTGTATGATAAGATCAATGAACCTAAGGCTCTGATACCAACTTTATCATGATCTAAATGGCCATGAGTGGCACCCACACCAATTTTCTTGTGGAAGAACCATCTAAACCGAACCATTAACCAATCACTTAGTCAATATTAGGATGAGATTATCATAAAACTAACTTAATTACAATATTCCAAAGCTAATCATTATTAATGCAAAAATCTAAACAAACTACTTATTTAAATCCCCAAGACCCAAAAGTCATCGTATAAGAACTTCTAAAACAAAGACCATGTCTAAAGAGATATCCAAAATAAAGAATAATTAAAAGAGTCTCATTGCCCGAAAGATGGACAAGAACTAGTATAATCCATGGTAGCCTGGAGATGAAGTGGTCACCCTTGGATCAAGATCTTCTATCAAACGCTAGAGGTAAAGTCTTGTCTGAGCCTCTGGAACACTTTTTGCACTCAACAAAAGAAGATTACAAGGTAGTATCTGTACAAACCAATATGTACTGGTAGGTATCATAGGCCAACTCAATTTAATAGTATGTACACAACATAAATTAAATAACAAGTATTTAATAAATAAAAAAATACATCAATAAATGAACAAACAATGCTTACAAACAAGCCACATAATTATCCAGGGAATCAACCATACTGTAAACATCCACAGAATCAACAATAATAACATAAGTAATAACTATGTCCTCCTAAACCTCGCAATTAGAATACCATTGGCTGGTCATCAACTTATTAAACCACAATCTCTCAAAATCAACACTAACTTGTATACACATACTAAGGGACTTATTTTTGCCCAACTAGTCATGAGCTGCAGGGGACAATCTAGTCCATGTACCATACCGGCATGGTACCTAATCCTCCATGATTAAGTAGTATCAATATCCATATTTGTACTGATATGGCATCCAATCCTCCATAATTAAGTACTATCAATATCCATATCCATACCTACATGGTACCTAATCCTCCATAACCATATTATGTATGTTTTATTAAATTAACACTATTTCTCAGAAGTACAATACGATGTACTAAATTTATAAATACACTTAAAATCATAGGGTAATCACATCAAGTTAATTTTTTATTAAGTATTCATATAAATTCAACTATCCAAACATTATCAAGTTCAAGTATGTTCGAAGACCAATCAATAAGCATCCAATGTTGGAGAATACACATAATTAAATATAGTCTAAATTCAAATTAAACCGTAACCTGCCTCAACCGAAGAACCCAATTTTCGCTAGTCCACAAGTCTCTTGCCCTTCCTCACTAATTCAAAACGTTCAAAATCTGCTCAAATATATATATATATATATATATATATATTCCCTATAATATTATGCACTAATATGTTAAATTTCAACTAAAATAAATCATTATTCGAGCCCCAAATAAGAAATTCTCACTCTAACAATCCTAGAAATAAAGCTTAATTTGTCAAAAATAGTGTTTTATAATCATATGCAAATTAATAAACCTGGAGTTATTTATGAAATCACCACCATAATTACTATACGATACATAGGTAGGAACTAGTAACATAACAACCACTTTATCCTTATGAAACATCTTGGGTTTTGGCCATTGAAAAATTCCTGAGCTTTGAGCTCACTTTCTTTATAATGACTTACCATACAAGTAGTATGGTATGGGTATGGGTTAGGTAACCCAACTTATAAGGTTTCAAGTGAGTGGTGGTTAGGTTTCTATTGTGGTTATGACTTGGGAGTATGGGTCGTATGATTTGGTGATGGGTCGGTCCATCATTTAATGTAAAACTTAGTAACTTGACTTGGCTCTGCGTACAAGTGGCTCACTAAGAGCTGTGAGGATAGGTTATGAGTCATTGTGTGGAGTTGTATATTGTCCAGTATCATTTTCTTTAGATTTTATCTTGGTGATGACTCGATGGTAGAGTCATTTATTGTGGTCATGAGTCACGAGGTCGACTCATAACCACCTATGGTAATTTTTATAGTTTAAGTTGGGGGTATTCTGGATATTTATCTCTTTTAAATCCTTTGAATACCATGACATAAAACACCTTTTAGGACTTTATTAACCTATTATTCTCAATCAAACACTTTAAAAATCTCTCAAACTCTTTGTTCAAGCAAGAGGCTAGGGTTTCATCAAGCTAATCAATTAGGGGCTTTCAAGAGTAATTGTCTCTGTCTTCCTTGGTATCTAAGGCATGTTACTCCTCCCTTATTATTATTTTACCAAAGACATGTGTTTTAATATATGATTTTCTTGATGTTAATGTGGTTTGGAAATAAAGGTTGGGGGTTTTAATTGCTCATGTATGAATGTTGTTTCTCACGATTTAATTATGGTTTTTCCTTGTTTAATTTATGGTTTTGCACATGTGGGTGCATGGGAATGATGCTTTAATTGAGGGGTCATGGTTGATCCACAAATTGGTTGATTTTGGTTTTGATAATGGTATGCCTTAGATATGTTGGTGAAATTGTCTATAAAAGAACTTTTGTCATATGGTTTGACTATGCTTTTGAAACTTTGCATTGCATAAATGGTTATAGGCATATGAATTGGCTAGGCTAGTTTCAGATTCTTTTGGTAAGGCTTAGGTGTCCATAGTTTTGGTTTAATTGGAAACTTTGAAGTCAAATTGGTTGAATGGCTTTGGTATGACATAGATGGATAGACTTGCAAGCTCTAATTTTTAGTATGGCGATACCAATAGTTAATGCCTAATTAAAAGAATCCTTGGTAAATGGTAGAAATGTGTAATTTTTTTTAATATGGGATTAAAAGAGTTTGTGATAGCAAAGCCGTGGAAGGTAGAGGTTTCGGGGGGACCAATACTGGAAACTCACATTTGCCAATATGAGTTTTGGTATTAGTGATCATGTGCATGATGTCACACTTTTATGTTTGAAGCTGTATTAGTTATCTCAGGTTATTCTTCGGTTCGTAAGGTTAACACGCATCGAGACCCTTTCAGTAGGGGGAGCTGAACCCATATAACCTATGGGTAGTTTTAGGACGACCAAGATACACAACCCAAGTTAATGTTTTTAAATGCATGCTAAACTTGATTCCCTTTTTCTCGGCACTATATATATATACATGTGATTACATATTGGTTATTGATTTGGTTTTGAATGATATCATTACTTTATCCTTATTCCTAAGTTTTATGCCAGTATTCACTCGCTAACTATTTCCAGGTATTGTATCTCTATGCGATGCAAGAACCAGCCATACTACCATTCCTCCTGCTCAGTAACTTAGATTCGGGAGCAGCTGTTGATTCAGATTGAAGTGGTAAGCTTCTATACTTTGGAAGACTCCATTTAATGCTATGAACTTCTTTCATTATTATCTATTCTTTGATTTGGTTTTGGTTGTGGTTGGGGGCATGTCCTGATCGAATGTTATTGATTTTGGATAGAGGCTTTATCGAACTACTATAGCCATGGGCATTGTCGGTGTTGGAGTCATCCTTGGTATTGGTATTAGGATTAGGGTTTGCACTTGATATCGGATGATTGGTGGAGGTTGTTGGATTACAATTATAAACTTTATTTAATTTCTTTAAATTATTATTTTGTATCTTCTTATATATTCAAAATTCAGCCAACATAAGCTGTGGGGCGATTAACGATCAGGTATTGGGGGTGGTCTCTAGTCCCGATTGGACTTGAGATACCCGACACAACTAGGCCCTAGTTTGAGTCATGTCAGATTTGTATCAAAGCCTTAGGTTCATGATAAATTGGGAGTACGACAAAGCCGTGTTGAGTAGAATCTCTTTTAAGGGTGTGTAGTGTACCACACTTATAAGGGAAAGTCTACGAGGCATTCTGGTTATTTTATTTTCAAGCTGTAGAGTCTAAGGTCCTGAATCTTGTCTAATTTCGTTTGTTCACTTTTTATATTATGCCTTCTCGACGATCTGAATCTTATGGAACTCCTCTGTCCCACTTGGGGAGAATGGAAATAGGACACACTCTACTTATGGGGTACAAACTCTATTTTAAGGTCCAGTTCTTGATTGCCCTTCTGGAGTTGCACCTATCCCTTTCAGTCCTCCTGGAGCTCCTTAGGTTGATGTGATGAATGTTGAGTTTTTTTAGGCTATCCATATGTTTGATCAGTTGGTAGTTTCTCAGGATGAGCATGGTACTTCTATCACTCTATCCTCTGAGGCCACAAGGGTTGTCCAGTTCATAAGGTTGAATCCTTCAACTTTTACTGGTGTTAAGATAGAGAAAGTCCTTAAGCTTTTTTGGATGAGATGGAAAAGATTTTCCATGCTATGCATGCCACTAATGTAGAAGGTGTATAGTTTTCTGCTTACCAACTAAAAGATGTGTCTTATCAGTGGTACGAGGAATGGAATCATTCGAGGGGTTACAGTGACGAGTTAGCCCTATGGAAGGATATTTCTAATGCTTTCCTAGA
The DNA here is from genome assembly GCA_030864215.1 of Capsicum pubescens. NCBI lineage: Eukaryota > Viridiplantae > Streptophyta > Magnoliopsida > Solanales > Solanaceae > Capsicum > Capsicum pubescens. The sequence goes on from CM061547.1 coordinate 87,355,152, forward strand.
CCGATTTTTTTTAAATGAGTTATGGGAGGCAAAGGAAGAATAGTTTGTTAATCTAAAGCAAGGAAAGATATTAGTCAAGGAGTATGCCTTAAAGTTTTACCAGTTATCTTGGTATGCTCCGGAGTTAGTTTCTAGCATGAGGGAAAGAATGAGGAACTTTGCTTCTGAGTTGTACTGAGACTTAATTTTGGAGAGTAAGGCTACCTTGTTGAACAATAACATGGATATCTCCAGGTTGGTTGTGTACATACAATATGCAGATGAGGAGAAGAAGAAGCAGACGAAGATAGAAGAGAGTTAGAGCAAGAAGTTTAGATTTTCTAAGTAGGGTGGTGGAAACAACAGAGTGGCAGAGATGGTGGGAAGTGGTCCAAGAAGAAGTAGGGTAATTTTTGATCTCACTCGACAGCTAGTGCTCCTTACCCAAGGACATCAGGTGGCAGGAGTTTTTATGGTAGTGAAAATTATAGGGCACAGGGTGCCCAATCTCAGGCTAGCGGGCCCAGTCAGCTCCATTATATCCTTCCTACAGATTTTGTGATCGATTTTATTAGGGTTACTATAATAAAGAAAAGGATAAATAATTGAACTGTGCTCAGCTAGGGCACATGATTAGAAACTTCCCTGTTGGTAAGGTTTCTTTTGGGGAAAATAAGGTTTTGGTTGCCTCTCCCTCATCTCAGACACTAAAGAATGCACTATCTGGCTCTTGCATTGGTCGATATCATCTCTATTCCCTCGCTACCTGCTAAGAGTCCGAGGTATTACCTGATGTCATTACTGGTATGATAAAACTCTTCTCCCATGATGTGTACTATTTACTTGATTTGGGATCCACTCTCTCTTATGTGACCTTATTTGTGGATATGTATGTTGGTTTCAGTCTTGATGGTATTTGGGAGATTTTTTTATTTCTACCCGGTGGGTGACTCTGTGGTAGCTAGAAGATTCTATAGGGGTTGTATCGTATCTGTGGGTGGTGGGGAGACCTTGCTGGATCTATTTAAATTAGACAAGGTTGATTTTGATATCATATTAGGGATGGATTGGTTACATTCGTGCTATGCTTTTCTAGTCTATCATACATGTAAGGTTTTCTTTAAATTCCCTAATGAACCGATTATTGAGTGGGAGGGTAGTTCCCTAGATCCTAATTGGAGGTTCGTATCATATCTGAGAGCTCGAAGACTAATCTCTAAGAGGTGTCTCTATCATCTGGTCTGGGTTAAAGATTCTAACTCGGAGGGCCTTTCTTTACATTTCATCCCGGTGGTGAATGAATTTCCTGAGGTCTTCCCTAATGACCTTTCTGGTGTTTCTCCTAATAGGGAGATTGATTTTGGGATAGATCCTTTTTTGGACGTTTGTCCTATCTCTATTCCCCCATATAAAATCGCTCCGACTGAGTTAAAGGAGCTTAAGGAGCAACTAAAGGATATTATAGATAAAGGTTTCATCCGTCCTAGTGTGTCTCCATATGGTACACCAATTTTATTTGTGCATAAGAAGGATGGTTCACTTCAGATATGTATTGATTACCGACAGTTGAATAAGGTGACAATAAAGAATAAGTATCATCTTCCAAGAATAGATGATTTGTTTGATCAGTTGTGGGGTGCTAAGTTTTTCTCTAAGATTGATCTTTGATTCGGGTATCACCAGTTAAGGATTAGGGAGGTGGATATCCCTAAGACTACCTTCCGTACCCTGTATGGACTTTTTGAATATCTGGCTATGTCTTTTGGGTTGACCAATGCCCCGATGAGATTTATGGATTTGATGAATAGACTCTTCTATTAGTTTTTGGATTTGTTTATCATTATGTTCATAGATGATATTTTGATGTACTCTAAGAGCGAGGTGGATCATGCCAATCACCTCTCTATTGCATTGTAGACCCTAAAAGATCATCAGTTGTATGCTAAATTTTCAAAATGTGAATTCTAGTTGAATGCTGTCACTTTTCTAGGTAACGTTGGTTCTAATGAAGTGATCATGATGGATCCTAAAAGGTTGTAGTAGTCTAGAAGTAGCCTAGACCCACGACTCCAACTGACATTCATAGCTTCTTGGGTTTAGCTAGTTATCACCGAAGGTTTGTGAAGAGTTTTTACTCTATAGCTTCCCTGTTGACTAAGTTGACTCAAAAGAAGTTAAAGTTCTGGTGGCCTAATGCTTGTGAGGGTAGTTTTGAAAAGTTGAAGGATAAGTTGACTTCATCTCCAGTTTTGACTTTGCCTGAAGGTATTAATGGATTTGTGGTTTACTGTGATGTATCCTGAGTGGAGCTTGGGTATGTTTTGATGCAACATGGCAAAGTGATAGCTTATGCCTCTAGATAGTTGAAGGTGCATAAGAAGAATTATCTTACGTATGACTTAGAATTGTTAGCGGTGGTGTTTGCGTTGAAAATTTGGCATCACAATTTGTATGGAGTGCATATGGATATATTTTCTAATCATAAAAGCCAACAATATGTGTTTACTCAAAAGGAGCTTAACCTCAGGCAAAGGAGATGTCTTGAGCTGCTCATGGATTATGATATGAGTATTCATTACCATCCAAGTAAAGCTAATATGGTTGTTGATAATCTTAGCAGGTTATCCATAAAAATTGTAGCTTACGTGGATAAGGAGACGCGAGAGTTGGTGAATGATGTTCCCCATTTGGCTAACCTTGGAGTTCGTCTCTTGGACTCTGAGGATGGTGGTGTATTTGTGTAGGATGTAGCAAAATCATTTTTGGGTGCTGGGGTGAAGGAGAAATAAGTGTTGGATCCTATCTTAATGTGAATCAAGGATGATATAGGTAGGCAAGGTAATGGCTTTTGAGATTAGTGGTGATGGTAACTTATGGTACCAAAAAAGGTTGTGTGTTCCCAATGTAGATGGTCTGCGAGAGAGAATCTTAGCAGAGGTGCATGAGTTATGCTACACTGTTCATCTTGGTTTGACGAAAATATATCATGACATTAAGGACATACTGGTGGAACAATATGATGCGGGATGTGGCTAGTTTTGTGGCAAAGAGCATGATGTGCTGTAATACTCTGTATTTCCATAGCTCATTTTAACTCTCAGTACGTGAGTTATTCTATATAAATTTTTCTAAATGCTTAGTATTTTTTAGTTGAGAGCTTACCAATGCGTGGGAAATTCATTCAACTTTCTAACAATATAAAATTCACCAAAATTCGATACTCGGGCGAAGAGTTAGAGCTATTTTTGTAAAGCAGTGTGCCAAAATGCATGTCAGCGTGTCGCGGAGGCCAGCCAAATGGAAATTGGCAAATTCCAGTGTTGCTCCACAATAATAGCGTGTCTCACCATTGGCTCAGTTCAGAATTATCCTTTTCTAGTGTTCCAACGCGATCCACCGCATCGCGATGAGTCCAAAATTCAGAATCAAAAGGGGCACCACGATTCCACCACGTCGTACCAAGCCCCCAGTTTGCAGTTGTCATTTTCCATAGACATGGTGCAATGGTGCCACATCGCGCCAGCCTGCCAAATTGGGATTTTCGGCTAATTCTGAGTTTTAATTTCAAGGGCTTTTAAGTACTTTTTCCTTACCCCAGTTAGCCTTTAACACAAAATTTAACCTTAATAAATCTAGTTGCACCATTATTCACTCAATCTTCCCCCAAATCAAATCATTCTCTCTCAAAGAGGCAAAAACCCTAGTTTAAAAAATTAAGGTCAAGCTCAAGAATTTCTCCAAGAACCCTCAAGAATTAACATTCCAAGGTATGTTAAGTGTTCATCTATGGGTTCCTTTCACCCATAGAGTCCACAAATCTATTTTTAAAACTATAAGATTGTTGATTTATGAATTATATGCTTGAAATTGAATTGAATTCATGTTCATGTTATTGTTGGGTATCAGTCCATGATTAAATTACAAGCTTTCATGAAATTAATCATTATATATGTTGAATTACATAATCTTCATCATAAACCCTTCAATTTGCAAGTTGATTGATATAGCCATGATAATTATATGTGTTGATTATTGTATAACCTAAGCATGCACCCCATGTGTTTGATAAAATGCCTATGTTAATAAAATAGTGCCATTAAAACATGATAGCATGTATTCCCCATTCATGTACAAGTTATTTAATTACAAGTGTTTGATGAAATGCCTCTATGGATGAATTATGATAAAGTGAACATTGTTATGTTATTCAAGATTATGCTAAGCCTTTTTTTTATGCTATCGAGTCTGGGTGGTATTTAATACCTGACAATCTAGCTGTTTACCTAGAGCCAGTGTCAGTTACAGAATAGTATCAGTCATGTTACGATCAGTATAATTTAGTAAATTACAGAACTCAGTAGAACTCAGTCAGTTATAGAACTCAGGAAAACTCAGTAAACTCAGTATCAGTACAGTTTAGTCCAGTTTAGTATAATTAATTCAGTGTCTATTTAGTTGGGAGTAGGATTCAGTACCAAGTGAACCCAAGGATGGGGACTTACCTTCCAGTAGAGGGTGTGATCCTTATAAATAATCCTTGCATTCTAGAACTACATAGCCAACATAGGTTGAGACATCAACTTTCCAGTTGAGGGTTGATGAGGTGCTTTACCTGCCAGTAGAGGGTACGACCATTCTCGTTTAGGGCACCTACCAGTAGAGGGTGACTCTTAAGTGTCTTTACCCCTGGCATGGTACTAACACCCTTCCAACTGGGGTTACAAGTTTGTAAGACCCCACAAAATTCCTCGTCGTCTAAATCCCCTAAACGATGTCCAAAAAGTTCCTAGACTTAGAAAATCTAGCTAAGTGTTGGGATTTAGTCATTTCTAGACCCTTAAAACTTTGAGGATTTTATTACCAACCTTCTCGGCCTTCGATAGTTGATATTTTAGCTAATTCATGATTAGGGAAGTCAATAGGTGTTCCCGAACAAGTTTCAGAATTTTCGGTCTATGTTTAGACCACGTTTGGTGTCCCAAAATAGTGGACCAATGTGATCTTGGTGCGCCGTGTCTCCCATCGTGTTGGTCAATTTTATTGTAGGAATTTCCAGTCAAAAGTACTGAGGCTTGGAGTGATGTGTCGGTATCGCATCGATGCCATTGACGCGCCGCATCGCCAATCGCCTTGATGCCAGTTTTTTTAAGATTTTAAAATCTGTGTCCAAAGGGGCAACTTAGTCTTTTCCCCTCACCATCTATCTGTTATAAAATGGGATTAAGGTCCCCAAATACCAAAATATAGTCTCTTCTCTAAAGTTCACCAAGAACACTTTCTAGGGTTTCAACCCAAAGTTCAAGAGAACTCAAGGTTTAACCGTCACTTTTCAAAATTTCTTCAAGAATCGGAATCCCCATACCAAGGGCATCAAGAATATCCTTTTAAATTCGCGAATAGAGTCATAAAAGCGAGAGTTTTTTCAAAGTCCATAATCTAAGGTATGTGGGGTTTGAATTCCAGATTTTTAGTATTGATATCTCAGATGATTATTTTAGTTGTTTCAGTTCAAATTTGTTACGATATAGTGCTGTTTCTTAACTTATCTATCTTAAAGTAGGTGTTAGAAGTAGTAGCAGGGTTAAAGTGTTAGCTTGGGGCTACTTGTAGCTTTAAGCATCGTGTGACATTCCGAGATGAGATTTTGGGGCGTTACAAACTTGGTATCAGAGCCTAAGGTTTTAAGATTCCTAGGGAGTCTGAGAAGCTATGTTAGGTAGATTCTTGATCATTGGTGTGTAGCGCACCCCATCTATGAGCAAGAGGCTACAAAACATTTTAGGAAAAGTTATCTCTTTCTTTCAGAATCCGTCATGCGTATAGTTGTCTCTCTCTTCTATTAATTTATGCTTTTTTATGATATAAAATGCCTCCCTGAAGAGCCAATTCCCGTAGGAATGATAACCAGCAACCTCAACCTGTTGATCCCCTGACTGAGAGTGTGTCTCATGTTGAGTTCCGGGCAGATTTTCAGGCATTAGCCCAGGCGGTCACCGCGAATGTTCAAGCTAATAACCAGGCTGCATTCCCATATCAGCAAGGAGGTGATTTAGCTATAGCCAGGATTCAATATTTTATGATGATTAATCCGCCAGAGTTCCATGGGTCGAAGGCAGGTGAGGACCCATAGTTGTATCTTGATGAGGTGAAGAAGATCACAAAGTTATACATATTTTTAAAGAAAAGAGTGTAGAATTGGCATCTTATAGGCTGATAGATGTTGCATATGATTGGGTTGCGATATAGAGGAAGAGTAGAGAGGAGACAGAAGCTCCTATGACTTAGTAGGTATTTCAGGATGTATTCTTAGACAAGTTCTTCCCACTTGAGATGAGGGAAGCAAAGATAGAGGAATTCATGAACCTGAGGCAAGGCTCTATGACAGTAAAGGAGTATTGCCTTAAGTTCAACCAGTTATCCAAGTATGCTCCCAATTTGATGGATGACCCCAAAACTAGTATGAGTAAGTTTGTGATCGGTGTGTCTAGATTGGTTGTTAAGGAGTGTAGGACTGCTATGCTCAATAGAGATATGGATCTTTCCAGATTGATGATGCATGCTCGATAGATTAAGGTAGATAAGATAAAGGAGAGAGATAGAGTAAGAAGAAACATGAGGGCAAGATCAGAGCAACATGAGTATGGTCAGACTAGATCCCATGGAGGGAACCATCCACAGTTTCAAAGCCGTTCATCTATGCCAGTACCTTCATCAGCTAGTGCTACCGTACCCAGAAATATGCAGGAGCAGGGGAATAAGTCTTCTATGTCCAGATCCTAGAACAATGTGAGTAACAGGCGCAATTATCCCCCATGTGCTAAGTGTGGCAGAACCCATCCCGACGAGTGTCTTGCCGAACAGAGGGGTTATTTTGGTTGTGGCAAGTTGGGCCACAGACTTAGAGAGTGTTCTCATGCTAGGCAGAGGAACAGGGATGTTTGACCCCAGACTCAGGATACCAATGCACCAGCTCCTTTAGCCCATCCATCCCCTCCTCAGGGTGCTTCATCTAACACAGCTGGCGGTCAGCGCTAGAATTAATTCTATGCATTACTATTCCATCAGGAATAGGAGTATTCTCCAGATGTTGTTACTGGTATGCTCCGTGTCTTTCACTTTGATGTTTATGTGTTGTTGGACCCTGGGTCAAGTTTCTCTTATGTGACCCCATTAGTTGCTGTGAATTTTGAGATAAATCCCAAAAAGATCCCTGGGCTTATCCTGGTTTCTACCCCAGTAGGTGAGCCAGTTATTGCTAAGCAAGTTTATAAAAAGTTTCGTATTACTGTTCTTTATAAGGTCATATTCACTGATTTGATAGAAATAGATATGGTTGATTTTGATCTTATTCTGGGTATGAATTGGCTTTATTCCTGTTACACATCTATAGAATGTCGTACCCATGTGGTCAAGTTTCAATTCCCTGATGAGCTAGTTTTTGAGTGATCCATCAATTCTGTATCTCCCAAGAGTCATTTTATATCCCATCTCAAAGCCAGAAAGCTAATATCCAAAGGTTGCATCTATTATCTAGTTCGAGTTAAAGACAACCATCTAGTTAATGAGTTTCATGATATTTTTCCAGAAGATCTCCTAGGGGTACCTCCCAATAGAGAGATAAAGTTTGATATTAACCTTCTTCATGATACACAACTTATTTCTATCCCTCCATACCGCATGGAACCCACAGAACTTAAGAATTTGAAATAGCAACTCAAGGATCTTCTAGATAAAGGTTTCATAAGGCCCAGTGTTTCTCCTTGGGGAGCTCCCATCCTGTTCATGCAAAACAAAGATGGTTCTTTGCGTATGTGCATTAACTATCATTAGCTTAATAAGGTCATAATCAAGAATAAGTACCCTCTTCCTAGAATTGATGACTTGTTTGATCAATTGCAAGGTGCAACTTATTTATCAAAGATAGACTTTAGATCCAGCTATCATTAGCTTAAAGTAAGAGAGTGTGATATTCCAAAGACAGCCTTCTGAACCCTCTATGGTCATTTTAAGTTTCCAGTCATGTCTTTCAGGCTAGCCAATGCTCCAACAGCTTTCATGGATCTCATGAATCGAGTGTTCAAACAGTATCTAGATATGGTTGTCATAGTATTCATAGACGATATTCTTGTGTACTCCCGTTGTGAGGATGACCATGCCGGCCATCTTAGAATTATCCTGCAGACTCTTAGAGATCATCAATGGTTCGCCAAATTTAGCAAGTGTGAGTTTTGGATAAGGTCAGTAGCTTTTCTAGGTCATATTATTTTAGCCGAAGGCATTAGAGTTGATCCCCAAAAGACAGAAACTGTAAGAAATTAGCCTAGACCTATCTCTCTATCTAACATTAGAAGTTTCTTGGGTCTATCTGGCTATTACCACCATTTTTTTGAAGGTTTCTCTTTTATTGCATCTTCCATGACCCGATTGACCCAAAAAAAGTTAAGTTCCTGTGGTCAAAATCCTATGAGAAGAGTTTTCAGGAGTTAATTGACTTGACTTACTTCAGCCCCTATATTAACTCTGCCCGATGGTACGGATGGTTTTTTGGTGTATTGTGATGCCTCTAGAGGTAGCCTGGGTTGTGTGTTGATGAAGAAAGGTAAGGTTATAGCCTATGCCTCTAGGCAGTTGAAACCACATGAAAAGAATTACCCAACCCATGATATTTAATTAGCTGCTATTGTTTTTGCTTTGAAAATCTGGAGACACTATCTTTATGGTGTTCATGTTGATGTGTTTACTGACTACAAAAGCCTGTAGTAGATGTTTACTTAAAGGGAGTTGAATCTTAAATAGAGAAGATGGTTAGAGTTGCTAAAAGATAATGATATGAGTGTGTTATATCATCCGAGCGAGGCCAATGTAGTGGCAGACGCCCTTAGTAGGTTGTTTATAGGCAGTGTGGCTCATGTGGAGAAGAATAAGAAAGAATTAGCTCATGAAGTTCATCATTTGGCTAGATTAGGTGTTAGGTTATTTGATTCTACTGAAGGTAATCAGTGGGTTCAGAGTAGTTTCGAATCCTCCTTAGTTTCAGAAGTAAAGGAGAAGCAAGACATGGATCCTAGTTTGGTCAAACTGAAGGAGTCAGTTAAAGACCAAAATGTAGAGGTTTTCTCCCAAAGGGGAGATGGTGTGTTAAGGTTTCAGGGTAGATTATGTGTTCCTTGTGTTGGTGATTTGAGGTAGAGAATTATGACTGAAGCACATGGCGCGTGATATTCTATTCATCCCAACTCTACCAAGATGTACCGCAACTTATGGGAAATCTATTGGTGAAGAGGCATGAAGAAGGATATAGCAGAGTTTATGGTAAAATGTATAACTTATAAACAAATTAAGGTAGAGCACCAAGGACCTGGTGGTGCAATGCAAGAGTTTGTTATACCCACTTGGAAGTGGGAAGAGGTGAATATGGATTTTGTAACTGGTTTACCCCTTTCGCATCGTCATCATGATTCTATTTGGGTTGTTGTAGATAGGTTGACTAAGTCAACACATTTCCTGCCAGTGCATACATCTTATACAACTGAGGATTATTTTAAGCTGTATATCCAAGAGTTAGTCAAATTTCATGGAGTTCCCTTATCTATCATCTCAGATAGGGGTTCTCAGTTTACTTCCCAATTTAGGAGAGCTTTTCAGAAGGGTATGGGTACCCAAGTGCATCTTAGTTACACCTTTCATCCATGGATAGATGGTTAGGCTGAGAGGACCATCCATACTCTGGAAGATATATTGAGGGCATGTGCCCTTGATTTTAAAGAAAGTTGGGATGAGCATTTTCCATTGATTGAATTTGCGTATAACAATAGTTATCATTCTAGTATTCAGATGAACCCATTTGAGGCTCTTTATGAGAGGAGTTGTAGATCACCCATAGGTTGGTTTGAAGTAGGTGAAACTACTTTGATTGGACCTAATGCAGTGTTTGAGGCTATGGAGAAAGTCAAGCTGATTAGAGAGAGATTAAAGACAGCTCAGAGTCATCAAAAGTCATATACAGACGTGAGGAGAAGGTGAGTCGAGTTTGAGGTGGGTGATTTGGTATATTTGAAGATTTCACCTATGAAAGTGGTGAAGAAATTTGGCAAGAAGGGGAAGCTTAGTCCCTATTATGTTGGCCCCTATAGAATTCTAAGCCGTGTTGGGAAAGTAGCTTATGAGGTAGAGTTGCCCGCAGATTTCTCAGCCATTCATCTTGTCTTTCACGTCTCCATGCTTAAGAAGCACATTGGTTATTACGTTGTAGTAGATCCTTCAGAGAGCTCAGACATTCAGAACAATCTTTCATATGAAGAGATTCCAGTTGAGATCCTAGACCATCAAATTCGTAGACTAAGGAACAAAGAAGTTCCTTTGGTCAAAGTTTTGTGGCAAAACCAGTCAGTTGAGGGTGCTACTTAGGAAGCAGAAACATATATGCAAGCCATGTACCCCCATCTCTTCTCCATAAGTTTAGATCAAGATGAAGATACTATTCTTTCTTAATTCAGCTCCTCTTTAACCAAAGATTCAGCTATAAAGCTATTCTCATTATGAGTCCATGCATTCTCTGAAGTACTCAAAGTTTATGACAATGTAGAGTCAGTCTAGTAAATTATTTTAGTTGTACATCTTCAGTTTTCTCTGTTTTCTTAGCCTAACTAATGACATTCGAGGACGAATGTTCCCAAGGGGGAGATATTATAAGACCTCGCAAAATCCTCGTCGTCTAAATCCCCTAAACGATGCCCAAAGAGTTCCTAGACTTAGGAAATCTTGCTAAGTGTTGGGATTTAGTCATTTCTAGAGCCTCAAAACTTTAAGGATTTTATTACCAACCTTTCCGACCTTTGATAGTTGATATTTTAGCTAATTCATGATTAGGGAAGTCAATAGGTGTTCCCGAACAAGTTTTGGAATTTTTGGTCCACGTTTAGACCACGTTTGGTGTCCTAAAATAGTGGACCAACGTGATCTTAGCGCGCTGTGTCGCCCATCGCTTTGGTCAATTTTGTTGTAGGAACTGCCAGTCAAAAGTACTGAGTCTTGGCGCGACGCGTCGGTATCGCGTCGATGCCATCGACACGCCGCATCACCAATCGCGTCGATGCCTAATTTTTTTTCAGCTTTTAAAATCCACATTCAAGAGGGAAACTTAGTATTTTCCCTCACCATCTATCAGTCATAACACGGGATTAAGGTCCCCAAATACCAAAATATAGTCTTTTTCTCTAAAATTCACCAAGAACACTTTCTAGGGTTTCAACCCAAAGTTCAAGTGAACTTAAGATTTAACCGTCACTTTTCAAAGTTTCTTCAAGAATCGGAATCCCCAGACCAAGGGCATCAAGAATATTCGTTCAAAGTCGCGAATAGAGTCACAAAAGCAAGATTTCTTTCAAAGTCCATAATCTAAGGTATGTGGGGTTTGAACAAGAACACTTCTTCCGTTCTTATGCCCAAAGTTTTGATTTTTATTAAGGAATTTCATGCTTTTGCTAGTGGGATTTGCCCAATTTACTTTACTTTGAGTTTATGAATTTATAAATTGTTCAAGTCTTGAAATTGCACGTTATTTCACTTACTTATGTTTGAATTAGAGAAATTACACTATTAATTGCACATCCCTACCATGAATTGATGTTCTTGAGTGTTCCCAAGGTTGAAGTCAAGATTTAAGCTTCATTATGAAATTATGATTATTTGAGTATGTATATATACTCTAAATCAAGTATGAATTGTGATGTTTCTTGAAAATAATGTATTAGCATGATTTAAACAAGCAAGTACTTTGATTATAAAGAAGGTTGATCTTTGATCCAAAGTTAAGATAAGAATTCACTTTTATCTATGATTTAAAGCAAAGCGAAGCATAGTTAGCTTCCATTACACATTCTAGTATTATTTGAAGTGGATTTTCCTAAAAAGTTCTAAGCCTAAGTATAGGAGTAGTATTTAGCACCGAGTTGGTCTTGATTCCAAGGTTTCATACCCCAGAATAACGAGCCACTGTAGGATTTGATTTACCCTAAGTGGGTTAAGATAGTGATCACTAAAGTTAAGGTTCTTTTTCGATGGCAAGGATAGAACACCTCTCCCCAATGTGGGCAAGACGTTGGACTCCATGTTACTCACATTGTTTATGTTGGTTAGAAGAAACTCCCAAGTTTCCACAGTCTCCCAAAGTTCTAAAATCCCTAAGTTTCAAAAGAAGTTCTTTATTCTCTTTAAGATAAAAAAATAAAAGTTTGAAAGTTATTGTTTTAAGAATTTTTTTTTGGTTACAACTTTGAGAATAAGGGGAGAATACAGATTTTAGAACTAAGTATAATGACTCACGAGATTTAAAGTACATGATTTATTGTTCATGACTTATGAGATTTATATTTCGGACTTATTCAAGCTATGTAAGTCATTCATATTTGCATGCATTGTTTCATAAAGAGTAATGACATTGTTTACTTAATTGATACACCCCCATATACTCAGTACATCCTCAAAGTACTGATCCACATATATGTCTATGTGCTACATTGTCTCATAATGTAGGTTTAGGTGCTCATTCTAAGCCACGACAGTGATTCCCAAGTACCTTTGTCTACCATTCGCAGTTGGTGAGTCCTCATGGTTCGAGGACCTACTTCTCAGATTTTAAGTTTTTCTATCAGTTGTTATGGTTTTCAGTTCAGTCGAGTTAGTTGGGGGTTTGTCCCAATGACTCTCTAGTTCAGTAGTAAGTAGAGGCTTGTCGGACTAGACTAGTGGTTGAATTCTAGATTTTTAGTATTGATATCTTAGATGATTATTTCAGTTGTTTCAGTTTAGATTTGTTATGATATAGTGCTGTTTCTTGACTTATCTATCCTAAAGTAGGTGTTAGAAGTAGTATCAAGCTCAAAGGGTTAGCTTGGGGCTACTTGTAGCTTTAAGCACTGTGTGATATTTCGGGATGAGATTTTGGGGCGTTACAGGGTTGGACCCTAAATCTATTAAGAAAAGGGGAATGTTGGTTAGATGATTACCTCCCACAATTTTAGTTTTAGTCTTCAGAATAGAACTCAGTTCAATATTACAGAATCAGGACTGTCAGATACAGCCAATAAGTATCAGTAACTCAGCTATAAGTAACTTCAGATATCAGTTACTCAGTATCAGAACTCAGGAATTAACTTTAGACAAGCTCAGTCATAGTATTTATTTATATGCATGGTAGTGCATACTCAGTATTTACAACAGTATCAGTTATTCATGTACTCTCATGTTCAGTTACTCTATATCATTCAGTCAGTTATTGTTAATGCATATGAACCCTTGGATTTAGCCATACCTCATCTAGAATACTAGTACATTCCACGTACGGATGCATACTCTTTCTTTGTGTTATGATGTCTCATATCATAGGTTCAGATGCTCAGGTTCCTGACCGCGCATAAATAGACTCAGGTTCAGCCGGCAATAGTAGATTAGCAGTGAGTCCTCATCATTTGAGGATATTATTTTATTTCATTATTTTAGTAGATTCCATATTTCAGTAGATGGAGTTAGTTGGGGGCTTGTTCCATCAACTCTACTTTCAGACAATTCAGTTAGAGGCTTTTGGACTAGACCAGTTCAGACAGTGTTTAGTTTTTAGATATTTTACCAAATGTTGTTATTATTATTTATCAGTACTTAGTTTTTGAACCATATGGTAATTTATCCTAATTCTACATTTATTTCAGTACTATTATTTAGTTCTCACAACAGATATCAGTCATGGGTTAGTTTGTGGTCTTTCAAGGTTGTAAGGACCGTGTAGCATCTGGGGTACAGACTCAGGGCGTTACATGTGCCAACAAGTGAAAGTTAAGCACATGAGGCCCAGAGAGTTGTGCCAAAAGATTAAGTTGCCTGTATGGAAGTGGAAAGTGATTAATATGGATTTCATTACCTGTCTTCCTTGGTCTCGAAACCAGTTTGATTTAATTTGGATCATCATGGATAGGATGAAAAAGTTTGCTCACTTCTTGCTAATGAGGACAAATTTCCCAACTGGGGATTATGCAAGGCTGTATCTTCAAGAGATTGTGAAGTTGCATGGGGTGTATATTTCAATTATCTCATATCATGGTATGCTATTTTCATCTTACTTTTGGCGGTTATTTTAGAAAGGCTTAGGGACTAAGGTGAGCCTTAGTACTGCTTTTCACCCGCAGTCGAATGGGCAAGCAGAAAGAGATATTTAGACATTTGAGGACATGCTTCGAGCTTGCGTGACTGACTATGGTGGTAGTTGGGTTGACCATTTACCTCTAGAGTTTGCATATAATAATAGCTATCACTGTAACATTGGGATGGCTCTATATGAGGCCTTGTATGGTAGGAGGTATAGATCTTCTATTGGGTGGTTTGAGGTTAGTGAGGCGAAGATATTTGGCCCAAACTTGGTTTACCAAGCTATGGAGAAGGTGAAGGTGATTCGGGATAGGCTTATAGTTTCCTAAATTTGCCAAAAGTCCTATGCATATGTGAGGCATAGGAATTTGGAGTTTGAGGTTAGGGATAGGGTGTTCTTGAAAGTATCTTCCATGAAGGAAGTGATGCAGTTGGGGAAGAAGGGGAAGCTCAGTCCTCAGTATGTTGGTACTTACGTGGTTTTGAGAAGGGTTGGCAATGTTGCATATGAGTTGGAGTTTCCTTTTAGTTTGATCTATATTCATCTGGTGTTTTATGTTTCTATGTTGAGGAAGTTTGTGTGTGATTCATCTCTAGTAGTTCCTATCAAGGATATTGGTATTTCACATTCTCTGTCTTATGAGGATATTTTGGTTCAAATCTTGTATCGGTAGGTTGTAGACCAAGGACATATATTCGGTAAAGGTTCTATGGAGGAACCAGAAGGTGAAAGAGGCTACATGGGAAACTGAAGAGGACATGAAGTCCAAGTATTCATTCTTATTTCCCGTTATGAAAATTCGGGCTTAAGGTATGTGTTTTTCTTAACATCTTAGTTTTCTAACTTTGTTAAAAGAACGATTGATTTCCTTGGTGTCTCTGTTTCCTGTCTTAAAGGTAAGAGTAGAGACGTTTGGGGGTCTAATCGTTCTAGTCACTGCCTTGTCCATCATTTGAGGATGAATGATCCAAGTGGGAGAGAATTGAAACACCCTGGGTTTTGGCCCTTGTAAAATTCCTAAGCTTTGTGCTCACTGTCCTGGTAAAAACTCACCATACGAGTTGTATGGTGTGGGTACGAGTCAGGTGACTTAACTCATAAGGTGTCAAGTGAGTGGTGGTTGGGTTTCTGTTGTGGTTACAACTTAGGGGTACGGGTCGTATGGTTTGGTGACGGGTCGGTCCTTTATTTATTCTAAAACTTAGTAACTTGACTTGGATCTAAGTTCGAGTAGCTTACTAAGATCCGTCAGGATAGGTTACGAGTCGTTGTGCAGAGTCGTATGTTGTCTACTGTCATTTACTTTGGATTCTATCTTGGTGATGACTCGATGGTATAAGTCGTGTGTTGTGGTCATGAGTCACAGGGTTGACTCGTTACCACGTGCGGTAGTTTTTACAGTTTAAGTTGGGGGTATTCTAGACATTTCACTTTTTTAACTCCCTTGGATACCACGACATAAATCACCTTTTGGGACTTCATTAACCTATTATTCTCAATCAAACACTCTTAAAAACCTCTCAAACTCTTTGTTCAAGCAAAAGGATAGGGTTTCATCAAGCTAATCAATTAGGGGTTTCCAAGAGTAATTCTCTTCGTCTTCCTTGGTGTCTAAGGCACGTTACTCTTCCCACATTGTTATTTTACTAAAGGAATATGTTTTAATATATGATTTTCATGATATTGATGTGGTTTTGAAATAAAGGTTGGGGGTTTTGATTGCTCATGTATGAGTGTTATTTCTCATTGTTTAATTATGGTTTGTCGTTGTTTAATTTATGGTTTTGCACACGTGGGTGCATGAGAATTGTGATTTAATCGAGGCATCATGGTTGAGCCCCAAATTGGTTGATTTTGGTTTTGATAATGGTATGCCCTCAATATGTTTGTGAAATTGCCTATGAAAGAACTTTTGTCATATGGTTTGACTATGCTTTTGAAAATTAGCATTGCATAAATGGTTAAAGGAACATGAATTGGTTATGGTTGGTTTAAATAGTTTAGGTAAGGCCTTGGTGGCCATGGTTTTGGTTTAGTTGGAAACTTTGGAGTAAATTGGTTTAATGGCTTTGATATGGCATAAATGGATAGACTTGCAACATCTAATTTTTGGTATGACGATACCAACGGTTAATGCCTAATTAAAAGACTCCTTGGTAAATAGTTGGAATGTGTAATTTGTTTTAATATGGGCTTAAAGGGGATTGTGATAGCAAAGTCGTGAAAGGTGGAGGTTCCAGGGGGACCAATACTGGAAACTCATGTTTGTTGATCTGAGGTTTGGTCTTGGTGACCGTGTGCATGATGTCACACTTATATTTTAGAAGAGTAACTAGTCATTTTAGGTTATTCTCCAGTTCGTGCAGTTAATTCGCACCGGGGCCCTTTCAGCAGGGGAACTGAACCCATATAGCCCATGGGTGGTTTCAGGACAGCCAAGCTACATAACACAGGTTAAGCTTTTTTAAATGCATGCTAAACCCAGTTCCTTTTTTCCTAGCACTATATATACGTATACATGTGATTGCATATTGGTTATTTGATTTGGTTTTGAATAATGGAATTAGTTTATCCTTATTCCCGAGTTTCATACTAGCGTTCACCCGCTAACCATCTTCGGGCATTGTGTCCCCACGCGATGCAGGAACCGGTCATACTACTGTTTCTCTTACTCAATGACTTGGATTCGGGGGCAGCTGTTGAGTCAGATTGAAGTGGTGAGCTACCATACTCCGGAAGACTCCATTTCATGCTATGGACTTCTTTCATTATTATATTTTCTTTGGTTTGGTTTTGACTATGGTCGGGGGTATGTCCCGACCGGAAGTTATTAATTTCGGATAGAGGCTTTATCGAACTACTATTTGCATGGTAGTATCGGTATTGGTGTCAGCCTTAGTATTGGTATTGGCACCGGATGGATGATTGGTGGAGGTTGTTCGATTATAATTATAGACTTTATTTAATGTCCTTAAATTATTATTATTTTATCTTGTTATATGTTCGGAATTCAGCTGACATGGGGTGTGAGGCTGTTAACGATTGGGTATTGGGGGTGGTCTTCAATCCTGGTTGGACTTGAGATACCCGACATGACTAGGCACTGGTTTGTGTCCTGTCACCTTATTAACCAATGATATATATATATATATATATCATTGTTTAATGTAAAACTAATTAATTAATTAACTACTATTGAATTCATCTTCGCCTACACGTACAAAACATGGCTTCTGCCTAACTTTGCTACATATCCTCTTCACTGCCCACCGTTTTGACACAACACCATTTCTATAATTAAGATAACATAACACATAACACGTTAATTAACCATCTAACAACCACAAATTCTCTCTTAATATTTTTTTAATTCACATTGCATGACCATAATTTCCAGTAGCACCAATAATACTCTCATCATCACTATGCAATCGTTGACCTTTCAATTTATGTAGTACCTATTTTAACACAGTAGAACTATATAATAAGGTTGCAAACTCAGTTTATATGGTAGAAATAATATTATAACCTTATACGACCATTCACGTCATTCCACAACCACACCATTATAAATTCCCCATTAAGAACAACCCCCAAAAATCTATACCTGAATTGGAGTTGTCGAGAATTTTTCATTCAACACCTTGGTGTGAAGACTGTAACTTCTGCGTTCAACTGCTCCTGGTTTAAGGCCTTTGATAAAATTCTTTAATATGTTAAACCCTTCCCACTTAAGTTTTATTCTTATACATAAGTCTCAATAAATAAGAAAATATCGATTTGACCCATTAATCACCAACTAAACTAATATCTAAAGTACCCAACAGTTCCTCGCATATTACTCGGAATCTCAAGTAAATAAACTAAATATGTATATTGACTCAAAAGTTTATTCCGGACCTATTGAAAATACTACGACACTAACCCGAGGTCGTCTCTATCAAAGGTTGACTATTATCGGGTTTACCTTTTTCAAACTTAATAACCCCGTTAATGACTTAAGTTACTTTCGAATAACTCAAGAATCGATAGTACTCATCACTGTATACAACTACAGGGAGAGCTAAAATGAAGAAGACAAGTAAAATTTCACCAACGACCAAAAGGGTAGTTATACTTGTATTTGTATTTTATAGTTCACGCCATCATTTATATTTAATACAAGTCACACTTGTATTTTAAAGAATTATTTTATATTTGTATTTTATAGTTGACTATATAGTGTATTTGTTGTTTTGTGGTTTCATTTTGTTTGTATTTATATTCTATTTTCATCGAGGCACTTGTATTTTTAAAGAACTGGTTTGTATTTGTATTTGTAAGTTGGCTGCATATTTTTTTTTATTTATAATTTCATTTGTTTCATTTTTTGTATTTTAATTTATAGTTGACTGCATTATTTATATTTTTAAATAATTGGAAAATAATTGTTATTTTCTTTCTATGAACACTTGTATTTATATTCATTGATACGAATTATATTTTATCGATACAAATTGAACAATCCAAATATAAATTATACAAATACAAATGCTAAATTATGCAACTATAAATGTTACATTTGTATCAAATGATACATGTTTATACAACTTAAATAATACACTTACAAATGATACTTATTATATACAAATACAAATGATAAATTTGACATACAAATACTATTGATAAATTTGTATTTAATGATAGATGCATATTTGTATATTTTAGACTCAAGCAAATACAGTTAATTCATATATTATTTTGTATGCAAATACAAATGATACATTATAAATATTCACGTTTAAATTATTTAAATACAAATAATAAATTTATTTAAAAAATATAGTATGATACAAATAAATATAAAATACAAATATAAAAATACAACAATAAAAATGAGAGAAAAATACAAAAAAAATGAAAAAAAAAATAAATGAAAAAAAAATGAAAAAATAAAAAAAGGACAATACAAAAAAAAAAGGAAAAAAAGATGACAGAAAAAAATGAAACAAAACAAAAAATATAATAAAGAAGAAAAAAAGACTGCAAAGAGAAAAAAAGAAAAAATGGAAAAGAAAAAATGAGAAATGATGAAAAGGAAAAAAGAAAAAGAAGAATAGAATAAAAAGAAAAAAAAAAAGAGAAATAGAAGATAGAGCAAGAGAGACAATTAAAGGAGAAATAAAGGAGAGGGGCAATGAATTGTATTTAATTGACAAGAGAGGCTATGAATTATAATTAATTAAAATTTAGGCTAAATTAGATAATTAGAAGCTTATGTTTGCTAAGCTATGTAGTTTTTCAGTCCTTTTAACCCCTCCCTAGAACTCTCATTCTTTTTGCTCCTTTGACATTCGAACTCATAACCTTAGGATTAAATTTGGAACATTTATATTTTGTGGTAATAATCTCCTTTCGAATCCTGAGATTTCAGGATCTAGATTCCATCCCGCGCTGACTAAAATTCAATTATATAAATTTGTCAAAATTAGATTATGGTTGGTATAAGATAAAATGCACACATTCAAACAATAAGTTCAACAACACCTATATGTCAAGAGAGTATATATGAAAATCACTATAAAATGAGAAATTAGCGTTGGAGAATTCTGTCAAACAACAAATATACTAATCCTAATTAATGATGGACTAGTGATAAAAGAAAAAGAGCCAGTTCGTGGCACTACAACTCCAACTATGTATGAGGTCTAATGAAGGATCGAATTGGAAGGGTTTATTTTATGCAACTTACCTTACATTTCTGTAAGAGCTTGTTTTCCCGGCTTGAACTCATGACCTCCTCCTGGTCACATGATAGTCACCTTAATAATTGATTAGTAATATATTACTAAACCATTTAATTTTGTTAGTTACGAGCAATCTAACGATAAATTAATGACAAAATTCATTGTTACTTTCAATTTTTTCTTTTCTAGTGAATACATATAAAGATAAAAATACAGAAATATACTATAAATATAAGCAAGAAGGAATCTAACCATTGGGTGCCATGAGAAAAATAGTGAATATGAAGCCAATCTTTAACAACACCATGCTAGAAATGAAATGATTCATTGTGTAGTATATGACTATGTCACTGCTTTTAGGAGGCCCTAATTTATAGATCTTTGCATTATAGATTTTTATTTATTATTGTAGACATTGAATGTTTGTCACGACCTGAATCAGGGTCTGTCCGTGATGGGTATCTCAAGTTCCACGTGGACCAGAGATCACATCCGCCGCCTAACCTAACCAATATATCAGCCAGAAGTGTCTGATGACTTCCGAACATATAACAATTTATGCAAAATAAGACTATCAATAGCTTATGAAATGTCTAAAACATTCATCACCACAACACACTAAACCACCACACCTAAGTCCACAGTAATCCACAAAGCCTCTACAATCCAAAGTAAATAGAATGTCGGGACATGCCTCCGACAATAGCCAAAAACTAAGTCTAACAAAGTCTATGACAAATAGTAAAACACCATGAAATGAATGCCTTCGAAAGTATGGAAGCTCACCACTTCAATGTCAACTCACAAACCACTCGAACCCCTGGTCGCTATGTAGGAAAAGAAGTCACTATATCGCATAGGGATACAACATCCGAAGACGGTTAATAGTTGGAATGCTAGAATGTAACTCAAGGATAGAGGATAAAGTAATGCCATTAGTTAAACTAAGTCAAATCATCATATGCAATCACAAGTATACATATACATATACATATCATGCCGGGATAGGGACCAAGGCTTAGCATGTACTTTGAAAACATTAACCTGGGTTGTGTAGCATAACCGTCATAATACAAGGCACCCACGATCTATATGGCCCCAACACTCCCAAAGTTGGGAGAGCCCTAGTGAGTGTAGCCGCATGTACAAAAGAATATCCATATATTCCATTATGGGGGACTCAAACCTCCCGACATAATCAAGGTGATTAGATTCAATATATGCAATATAGGGGACTCGAACCTCCCATTCATAAATTCATTCAAGGGACTCAAACCTCCCAGTCTATAAGACACCCGCTAGTGCGGTTTCCAGTATTAGTCCTTCCGTCTCCACTTTCACGGCCTGGCTACACATCCCGATTTAAAGCCCATTTAAAATATTCTTTACACATACACATAACTATTAGTCCAATTACTTACCAAGGCATCCTATTGGTATCGTCATACCAACTCCACTTGCAAGCATACAACATGCCATAACCATAATTATTCGACTTTGGGACTCGAACCCATTGTCTATACAAGGTCATCAATTTAATACAACATTTAGGGACTTGAACCCATTTAGCCATTCAAACCACCAAGGTTACAATTCAACTCAATTTATGACCCACAAGGTCTTCATGAAACCATTTACAACCATTTACATTATTAGGCCAATGTCTTAGTTCAAATCACAGTCCAATTCAAATTGGGGTCATCAAGATCTTTACAAAAAATTTATCCTTCATTAACATTCTTATGCCAAGCATTAGCTCAAAACACAACTCATCATGTGATAAAATTCTTCTCATAGACATTATCACAAACAGGTTGAGGGCATACTATTATAAAACCACTATTTGTCAAAAACCATCATGTTAGGATTAACCATGACCCATTTATAAAACCACAATTTTCATGCACCCACACGCGCAACACCATCATCAAAACATGTATAAACAGAAGTGACATCATAAGAGAGCAATACTCAACAAATTACATTAAAGCCCTCAACCATGGATTTCAAAACCACCATTTATGATTCAAGAACAATGTTTAAAACACATGATTTTATGAACTAACAATGAAGTAAGAATCACATGCCTGAGTTACAAAGATTCACGGAGAGATTTTGATCCTTAAGTCTCTAGATAACCACCTTGAAGAAACCCTTGCCTAATCTCCTTGAGAGGTTTTTATAGAGTTTTTGAGATTGTTTTGATTTTCCAAAGTGAAGAATGAGGGACCAAATAGTGTTATAAGACGTGGGGTCTTAAGGGTTTTGGGTGGTAAATGTCTATAATACCCTCAACTTAAAAGCTATAAATGATTCGAAGGAGGGTACGGTTGGACCCCTCCACTCATATCCACATCATACGAGTAGTACCCTCAACTCATACCTTGATCAGAATGTTGAACACCATATTCTGTCCAATATACGACTCCTTAGCCTAAGTCGTACCCTACCATACGATTAGTACCCTTCAATTTGTACCCATAGCAGAATGTTAAGGCTAGACACTGAGCAACATACTGTTTGGGCCCTACTTCTCGTATCATGTATATACGACTCGTATGGAGTCTTCTCATACCAAGAACAGAACTTGGCCAATGTGACATTGACCAATTTATGACTAGGTTCCTTGTCCTATACCCACACCATACGAGTAGTATGGTGAGTCGTATGATGCACAGAAGGTCCAAGACTCAGGAAATATTTTAAGGGCTAAAGTTTTAGGTGTTTTAGTCTCCCCCCTTAGGATTATTCATCCTCGAATGATGGGACGAGGTAATACAAGCACAATTTAACCCCAAACATCTCTACTCTTACCCTTAAGAAAGAAAACAAAACACCAAGGAATCCACAATCCACATTTAATAAAGACATAAAACAAAGAAATTGAGAACAACATATACCTCAAGCACAATTTTCCAAAATCGGGAATAGGAATGGATATTTGGACTTCATGTCCTCCTCTCCTTCCCAAGTAGCTTTCATGAACTTTTGGTTCCACCATAGAACCTTCACAGAGGCTACATCCTTTGTTCGTAACCAACGAACTTACTGATCTAAGATCCTTACCGAGACCTTCTCATAGGATAAAAAATTCAAAATACCAACGTCCTCTAAAGGGACAATTAATGAAAGATCACCCACACACTTCCGCAACATAGAAAAATGGAATGCTGGATGAATAGATCTCATGCTAAAGGGCAATTCAAATTCATACTCCACATTGCCAACCCTCTTTAAAATCACATACGGGCCAACATATCGGGGACTGAGCTTTCTCTTCTTCCCAAACTACATCACTCCCTTCATGGGAGATGCTTTTAAGAATACCCAATCTCCAACCTCAAACTCCAAGTCCCTTCGCTTCATATCCGCATAGGAATTTTGGCGACTTTGGGTGGTCTTACACCTATTTGAATTACCTTCACCTTTTCCATAGCTTGGTCAACCAAATTTGAGCCAAGCATATCTTCTTTGCCAACCATGAACCACCCAATAAGAGATCTACACCTCCTACCATGCAATACCTCAAATGAGGCCATACTAATGCTAGAATAATAACTATTATTATAAGCAAACTCAATCAAGGTAAATGATCAAAAGAACTACCACCATTATCAATCACACAGGCTCGCAATATATCTTTCAAAGTCTGAATGGTCCTTTCAGCTTGCCCATCCGACTGTGGGTGAAAATCCGTACTAAGACTCACTTTAGTCCCTAAACCACACTAAAAAGAGTGTCAAAATGCGATAAGAACAGAGTACCACAATCCAAAATAATTGAGACAGGTGAACCATGCAACTTTACAACCTCTAGAAGATATAACTTCGCATAATCCTCGACAAAAAAGGTAGTCCTCACGGGTAAGAAGTAAGCGAACTTAGTTATCCTATCCACGAGGACCCAAATGAAGTCACACTAATTTTGCGACCCCTAAAGATCGATAATGAAATCCATATTAATTATCTCCCATTTCCAACAAGACAACTCAATCTCTTAAAGTAGCCCACCAGGCCTCAGATTGTCACGGCCCAAGACTACCCCCTACTCGTAACACGATGCTTAGAACCACAAGTGATCCCAAGCTAACCAATGTACTGACATACTGCTTGAGTAACTGATTTATAATGTAAATAAAAACTATATTTGGTGAGTAAAAACATGATCATGAGAATTCTAAACGAATATAATACAGAAAAAGTTTACAACATGATAAAATTGAAGAAAAGAACTTGAATTACATATCATGACTCTGACTGACTATCTATGAAGCTCTACTACACTGAATATAGATAACTAGGACATGCCTCCAACTTCCACTAATCATTATATATGAATAATCAAAATACAACACATGAACTGCAATGGACTGGAGTCCCTGAAATAAGGAAACTCATCACCTGCTGGCTGAATGTTGAGAACTGTCTGACCATGGTGTATGGATTACATTTGGTACCTATATCATGATGAAAACAAATGCATGCATGTGGTTAGTACACTGGAATGTACTGAGAGATATGCACTAAATCATGGAAATATCTAAAACATGCTTTACAACTGAGGATATAAGCTATTTACTGAAATATGCATTTAAAATATGGTTGTACATAAAAATAGTAAGTCATAGTGAAATTTATAAGTTCATGAGCTGAAAACAATTCTGTAAGCTGGGAAACGGTAAAAATATAAATACTGTATGTAAATCTCATGTAAATCTGAGCATTCTATAAAACTGAATTGAGGATCATGTATGGATACCGAGCATAAAAACATGAACATGCAAAAATGAGAATAAAAGACCAAGTATAACATGTACTGGCATGATTGAATAACTGAATAATTGATTTTTGAATAACTGAGAATCTAATTACTTGGTCAAGCAAACCTGAACTAATATAGACTGAATACTGACTAAAACTATGGGAGCTATCATGTAATTGACATTCCCCAATTTGCTAATCGAGGTCCAACCTATAACCCCAGTTGGAAGGGTGTCAGTATCTTTCCACGGGTACTAATACATGGCTGTGTGGATCCACTAATCGTGAGTCCCAAAGGACTAGGGAGTCAGTTTTAAACTGGTGGGCGACCCCTAAGAAAGTGTCAATCCTAAACTGATGGGTGACATCTCATAATCCTACACTGGCTACATAGTTTTGGAACTTAGGGACTGTTACTAAGGACCCATTCCTAACTAGTGGGTGAGCCCCTATCCCTAGGTTCGCTCGGTGCTAAATCCTACTCCAACTGAAAGACACTGAAACATACTGAAACACAAGCTGGTGCATGTACTGATAAATGATAAGCTCAGGTCATTGTATTCTAAAAATAATAGTGCATGCATAATCTTGAAGAAATCATGAACATGCGAACTAATATATTTAACATAAAATAATACTGGTGAGTTCATTATAAAAATAATGATCTGAACATGGTGATAAAATCATGATTTGGACCAACTTATTACTTGAAAACAAAAACATGCAAGGTATTGGGTGTTCCTAACCCACCAGCACTGGATGATACAAAAATAAGATAATATCACTTAAAACATTAGTAGAAAGTCATAGTTCAGAGTCCCAAAACACAATACATTTCAATGAATGAATGAGGTACATGAATTTGAAGATGAGGATGAATTGAACTTGGGAGGATATAATGTTCACATGGTTTAATACATAAATCCGTGAATTTAACATGATATTGACTAAACGTGACATGGGGGCTTGAAACTTCAAACATATGGGAGCATGGTTCACATGGGATAGAATCACTAGCATGGCTTAAATATAAATAAATGAGGAAACATGGATAATTTCATAAATTCATTGAATATTACATGGGTACTTGAAATTTAAAGCATGGAATAACCTAATTTACATGGAAAACATGTTGACATGGTTTGATTTTAAATTTATGATAAAAAAGCATGGATTAATTCATCTAGAACATGTATATTTTCATCAAAAGAGGAGAAATTCATACTTTAAGCCAAAAAGAGGGTTTTTGGGCTTTATGGGTGGAAGGAACCCATTGATGAATACCCTACATACCTTACTTTGTTGAATCCTTGAAGAAAAACTTGAACTTGGAGCTTGGATACTTGAATTCTTGGAGAGAAAGTTTGAATTTCTTGTTTTTGGAAAGAGGAGAAGGGTTTACGTGAGTTAATCTTATGAAAGGTGCACAATAACGTGTTTTGAGACCCCTTAATTCGTTTAAGAATGATTAGAAATGGTTTAAGGGTGTGAAAAGACCTCAACACCCTTAAATTAAATCAAAATGGAGTAACTTTTGATGCTTAGCTTTTGTTTGGCGGGGCACAGCCAAAGCCAACCTCTGGGTTGGCGGTGCACAACCCAAAGCTAACCCATTCCAGTGGTATTTGCGAATCCCTCCACGACATTGAGCCTTTCCTAAAGGTCCATTTGGCGACGCACACCCATTTCCAACATCCAAAAATACCCCCAACACAACCCCAAACAACTAAATATGGTTTACCATCAATGTAGGGGTCCTAAGGGTCATTTTAAGGCATTAATAGAGCGTTAAAATCATGGGGTGTTACATAAGTGCTCCACCTTCACTGTTGACATACCATGCACTTAGCCACAAAGTCGACTATATCCCATTTCATGCCATTCCACCAATACATCTACTTAAGATCATAATACATCTTTGTTGAACCAGGATAAATCGTATACCACAACTCATGGGCCTTGACCAAAATCATGCCTTGCAACCCATCCACATCCAAAATACACTACCTACCTTGGTATCTCAAGATACCATCTCCACCAATCTCAAAGGTCATCACCTTTTTCTTACCAACATCATCCTTGATTTTTAAAAAAGAGAGGATCTAACACCTGTTTCTACTTTATTTCTGAACCAAGAGATAATTGCGCCACTTATTGTACAAGCACACCACCATCCTCAGAGACCAAGAGATGAAGTCCAAGATTAGCCAAACGGTGAATGTCCTTCACCAATTCCATCTTATCCTTATCCACATGCGATAAGCTACCCATGGACAACCTGCTAAGAGCATCAACAACTATATTAGCTTTACCTGGATGGTAGTGAAGACTCATATCATAGTCCTTCAGTAACTCTAGCCACGTCCTTTGCCTTAGATTAAGCTCCTTCTGGGTAAACACATACTGTAGGCTTTTATGATCAGAAAAGATATCAACATGGATCCATACAGATAGTGACACCATATTTTCAATGCGAATACCACAACTAACAATTCCAAATCATGAGTTGGATAGTTCCTCTCATGAACCTTCAACTGTCTAGAGGCATAAGCAACCACCTTATCATTCTGCATCAACACACAACCCAAACCAATTTGGGATGCATCATAATAAACCATAAAACCCTCGGTACCCTCAAGAAGAGTCAAGACTGGAGCAGAAGTCAACGTATTTTTTAGCTTCTCAAAGCTACCCTCGCAAACATATGCCCACAAGAACTTTACCTTCTTCTGAGTCAATTTGGTCAATGGGACAACAATAGAGGAAAAACTCTCCATGAACCTTCTATAATAACCAGCTAAACCCAAGAAGCTCTGAATATCGATTGAAGTCGTGTGGATCTAGGCCACTTCTTAACCACAACAACTTTATGAGGATCCACCATAATCCCCACACTAGACACGACATGACCCAAAAAAGTTACGACATTCAACTAGAACTCATACTTGGAGAACATAACATACAGTTGCTGATTTTTCAAGGTCCGCAACACAAGATGGAGGTGATCGGTATGATCCTCCTCATTATTGGAGTACACTAAGATGTCATAAATGAAGACAATGATGAAAAAATCCAAAAATTGACGGAAGACCCTATTCATCAAATCCATGAATGCCACCGGGGCATTGGTCAATCCAAAAGACATAACTAAAAACTCAAAATGGCCATACAGGATATGGAAAGCTGTCTTAGGAATATCCACCTCCTTAATCTTTAACTGATGATACCCGGATCAAAGATCAATCTTAGAGAAGAATTTGGCAACTTGAAGCTGGTTAAAGAGATTGCCAATCCTCGGAAGGGGATACTTATTATTTACCGTCACCTTATTCAACTGTCGATAATCAACATACATATGAAGGGAACCATCCTTCTTACACACGAATAACACTAGTACACCTCATGGGGACACACTAGGATGGATGAAACCCTTCTCTAAAAAATCCTTTAGTTGCTAATTAAGCTCCTTTAAATCAGCCGAAGCCATTCTTATGGGGGAATAGAAATTGGATGAGTGTCCAGAACAAGATCAATACCAGAATCAATCTCCCTATCAGGAGGGACACCAGGAAGGTCATCAGGGAAGACCTCGGGAAACTCATTTACCATAAGAACAAAATACAAAAAGAACCCTCCGAGTTAGAATTATTAACCTAGACTAGATGATAGAGACACCTCTTGGAGATTAATCTTTGAGCTCTAAGATACGATATAAAATTTCCCGTAGGAGCTAGGTGACCACTCTCCAAATCAATAATTGGCTCATTAGGAAGTTTAAACAAGACCTTATGGGTCCAACAGTCTAGGGAAACATAGAACGAGGGAAACCAGTCCATTCCCAGAACATCAAAATCAACCATGTCCAAATCTATCAAGTCTACTAGAATTTATCTACTACCAACAACTACCGCATACCTCCTATAGACTCTTTTGACAACCACAAAGTCTCTTACCAGGGTAGAAATAGAAAAATAGTTTGATAGATACTCAGGATCAAAACTAAAATACACAACCACAAATGAGGTCACATAAGAGAGAGAGGATCCCGAATCAAATAAATAGTATAAATCACTAGAAAAGAGTTTTAACATACCATTTTAACATCCAGTGACACCTCGGACTCCTGAAAAGTAGTGAAAACATAAAGACGGTTTTAACTAGTGCCAGAGCCACAGGTGGGACCCTTCGGTGCACGAGATGATGAAGAGGCAACAAAAATATTATTTTCCCCAAAAGTAACTCTAGAAGGAAAATCCTATTACATGTGTCTAATATGACCACACAGAAAATATCAGTTCCTTCCTTTTTCACACTGATCACGATGATACTGACCACAAAATCTGCAAGGAGGGTAGGATGGTGTAACTGGACCCTACTGTCCTGAGAATGAGCACCCTATGCCCTGGAAGCATCACCAACCTAAATTTTTTTATCTCCCGATGACCTCAGGTAGGGTGCACTAGCCGTCAAATAGGAGTTAGGACTCCCCAAACACTTCCTCTCAGGCTACTTCCTACTATGTTGTTGTCCCCCACTCTGTTCTGAAAATTGAGACCTCTTATTCTGCCTCTCACCAATCTCATCATATTTCTTTTTCTCCTTTTCGACCTATTGCATATACATAAATAATCTGGAGATTTCCATGTCCTTGATCAACAAGGCAACCTTACTCTCAAGAACTAACTCATGAGACAATCCCAAAGCAAACTTTCTCATTTAGGCCCTTATATTAGATACCAATTTAGGAGCATATCGGGACAATTAAGAGAATTTCAAAGTATACTCTTTGACTATCATCCTTCCTTGTTAACAAATTCTGCTGATTTAGCTTTCCTCAACTCCCAAGGAAAGAAACGGTCCATAAATATAGTAGAGAAATCATCCCATATGGCAGAACTAGCATCCTTACCTCTTGACTATTCCCACTCTTCATACCACTGGGATGCTACATTCTTCAATTGGAAGGCAGCAAACTCAACACATTCATTCTCCAAAGCATGCATAACCTGGAAGATCTTTTCCATTTTATCAATGAAACTTTGAGGACCCTCCTCAACCTTTGTACCAGTAAATATTGAAGGATGCAACCTCTTAAATTAGCCAACTCTAGTGGCCTCATATGAACCCATAGCAGCACCAGCAGAACTAGACTGTTGTGACTGAGATGTCACTGACTGTGTTAATAGGGTAATAAAGAGATGAAACTCAGTATTAGAAACCTTCATAGGAGGCGAAAGAGTATGAGTGTCACCCTCTGGAGTAGGATTTGTGGGGGTAGGTAAAACCCTATGAGGACAGTTAGTTGCAATAACTCTTGACTGGGTCTAGACCTCAGAAGTTGGATGTGGTCCATCCATATTTTCCCCAAATGAGACAGAAGAGTTTGCATACACATCAGATATTTATAGAGGTATGATCTGAAAAACAAGCAAATAAAAATCAGTAGAATCCAAGACATTAGATTCTATAGCTCGAAAATAAGACAATAAGAAAGGAAAATATTCCTAAATATCTCATAGCCTCCCCCTTATAAGTGTGGCACACTACACATCCATAAAAGAGACTCTACTTGACATGGCTTTGTAGACACCAATTGACCATGAACCTGACTTTGATACCAACTTTGTCATGACCCAAACCAGGGCCTGACTATGATGGGTATCTCAAGTCCCACGTGGACCAAAGATTATCCCCTCCGCTTAACCTAACCAACATATCAACCATAAGTGTC
Organism: Capsicum pubescens; assembly: GCA_030864215.1. Classification (NCBI taxonomy): domain Eukaryota; kingdom Viridiplantae; phylum Streptophyta; class Magnoliopsida; order Solanales; family Solanaceae; genus Capsicum; species Capsicum pubescens. The sequence continues at coordinate 87,385,488 of CM061547.1, forward strand.
AGATGACTTCCAAACATATAACAATATATGCAAAAGAAGACTATTAATAGCTTATGAAATATCTACGCAATTCATCACCATAAAACACTAAACGAACACACCAAGTCCACAGTAATCTACAAAGCAAATACAATCCAAAGTCAATAGAATGTCCGGACATGCCCCCGACAATAGCCAAAAACCAAGTCTAATAAAGTTTATGATAAAGAGTAAAAGACCATGAAATGAATGCCATTTGAAGTATGGAAGCTCACCACTCCAATGTCAACTCACGACCACTCGAACCCTTGGTCACTACATAGAAAAATAAGAAGAAGCTCTGATCCCTGTATCGCATGGGGATACAACGTCCGAAGATGGTTAAAAGTTGGAACGCTAGCATGTAACTCAGGGATAGAGGATAAAGTAATGACATTAGTTAAACCAAGTCAAATCATCATATGGAATCACAAGTATAGATATACATATACATATCATGACGGGATAGGGAACAAGGCTATACAAACTTTGAAAATATTAACCTGGACTATGTAGCATAACCGTCATAATACAAGGCCCCTTGGGCTATATGGGCCCAGCTCTTCCCTAGCTGGAAGAACCCTAGTGCCTATTGTTGTGTGAACCAAAGAATATCCATATCCGTCTATGCCATTATGAGGGACTCGACCCTCCGACATAATCAAGGTGACTTAGAACCAATATATACAACATAGGGGACTCGAACTCCCATTCATATATTCATTCATGGGACTCAAACCTCTCGGTCATATAGATACCCACACCTACTAGTGCGGTTTATAGTATTAGTCCTTCGAACTCCACTTTCATGGATCGACTACATATCCTTCTTTAAATCCCATTTAAAATATTCCATACACATGCACATAACCTGTTATGACTCGAGCCGAGGCCCTGGCCGCGATGGGCATCCCAAACTGCAAAGGCCTATGAGACCCCTGAACTCCCAAACCCACTAGTGATATTGTCCGCTCTGGGCCCAGGCCCGTATGGATTTAAAATGCATCACTAGGTAGTAAGGCTTTCTAACTTATATACCAAGAATCCCTCTTGTATTTTTGTAATACCCCAAAAGTTCAGACATTTTTAGGATCATGCTTCGAACTCATGAGTAATAAATTTTAGTGCTTTGGTAGTGATATGATCAAGGTTGATGCCTTACCGATTGAATTATTGAGAAGGATATTGGTATAGTCAGCTTCAAATGAGCATATAGCATTATGCTATGAATCTATAATATCATCACCCACCAAAAGATATATAATTGAATTATATTTCCAACGATATCAATTTCACCTATATCCGATATCGAATCAAGGAGTTATGCCCATTTTACTCTGGCATGTCAGGCTGGAAAACTGAGTGACGACATTAGTGATAAGCTGTCACACTCGTGACGGCCTATCACCAATGTCGTTATCCCTGGGCAGATTTTCACCCCCAGTGATGACATTTTGTGATAAGACATCATGCCCGTGATGGCCTTTCACTAATGTCGTCAACCTTAACCAGAAAATCAATATTTTACCCTTTTGTGATGACAATTCGTGACAGCTTATCACCAGCTTGACGATTTGTCACAAATGTCATCAGCTATTTTACCCAATAATTGAGGGATGTTTTGGTAAGGGTATTTTGGTCTCTTTCCTTCACTTTACATGACTTATAACCCTCAAGGAGCGTATTATCTTCCATTCTCTTTAGTTAAACATCTCAAAAAGCTCTCTCATACACTCTCAACCACAAGATTAGGGTTTTCTCTCAAGATCATCTCCTCAAGAGCAAGCCTAAGGAATTCTTCAAGAACCTACAGAAACATTAGATCTCATTCAAGATTCAATCACTAAGGTATGCGTAGTGTTCATCCATGGGTCCCTTTCATCCATGGAGCTCAAGAATCATGTTTTAAATTATAAATTGTAATTTTCTTATCATGTTATGACTATTTTAATGTTGTGATTGTTGTTTGTATTCAAGGTTGTATCTTGATGTGTTTTCATGAAGTATAAGAATAGGTTAGTTGAAACCCATAAATTTTGGATGGATTAAGATGGTCGAATTGATAAATATACCTATGTCTTAAAAGAGTGCATGCAAGGTGTTTGATAAAATGCCTAAGGAACTTAAAATCATGCAATATAGCTAAATTGTGACTAAGTGAAGGATTCATGATATGCCTCTATGTTCCAATGAATTTTATATTGATAGTGTGCCACGTAAATGTTGTTGGATTGTTCATGAACTAGCCTTACAAGATTATGCTATACTTGCAAATCCTACTTATGTACAAGATGTATGAAAATCATGTACTTCATGAAATTCCCCAAGTTATGATATTATGAATTGTGAACTCCAATCTTGTGATCCTGTCAGTCATGTGTGTGTTAGTTACCTTCTATCGAGTCCTGGGGGTATTCGTACCCAAAAAATATTGTTGTGTGCCTAGAGCCATGTCATGTTTCACGATATCCAAAATCAAGCCATGATTCAATAGAAATCAGTCATTCATGCGACTCAGGAAAACCTCATGATCTCAGTCAGTTATCAGATATCAGTAGTATTCCATCAGTTAATAGAATTTCAGTAAGTTCAGTTCACGTACAGTCAGTTAAATCATGTTTAGTCTCTTTAAATGGAAGTAGGAGTTAGCACCGAGTGAACCCAAGGATGGGAACTCACCTGTTATATGAGGGTGTGATTCTTAGCAGTAATCCTTGCATTCCAGAACTATATAGCCAGCATAGTTTGAGACATCGCATCCTGTTATATATAGGTAGATAAGGTGGCTTAACCTGTTATATGAGGGTTCCCATCGTTCTCACTAGATTTACTTGTTATATGAGGGTTGCTCACACGTTGTCCTTACCAGTGGCGCGGTATTGACACCCTTTCAGTTAGGGCAGAGGTTGGACCCTATCTTATCCGTAATGACATATATGGGGTATGTTAGTTAAACAACTACCTCCCACAATTTCAGCATCAGTCTCAGTAAAATAACCCAGATAGTTCTTCTGATTTAGTATATCAGGACTGTAAGATACAATCAATTTAATTACAGTATGGAACTCAAATAGTTCCATCAGATTTAGGACTCTTAGATACAGTTACCCATGTTATCAGAACTACTATATCAGTCATGATTAGTTATTAGTAAACCATGTATTAGTGTACAGATTTAGCTATCACGCATTCACGATCTCAGTTACTATGCATGCATGTTTGCTCTCTCACGTTCATATTAGTCAGTTAGTTAGCATTGCTCATGTATGTAAACCCTTTTGCATTTAGCCTACCTCACTCGTATACTCAGTACATCCCTACGTACTAACGCATTTGCACTATGGTTCTTTCTTTTTATGTTACTCCATAGGTCCAGAGACACGAGCTCCAGATCCACAGTAGCAGTAGTATTCCAGTAGATAGAGTTGCAGTGAGTCCTCTTCATGATGATTTAATTCATTTATTATTTCAGTTAGCTTTCATTTTAACGGAGTTAGTTGGAGACATATTCCTTCAACTCTTTATTCGAACAATACTTAGAGGCTTTCAGATTTAGTTCATATTTATATTCAGTTTTGATTCAGATTCAGTTATTTTGGGTATTCGTTACCCCACATGGATGTTATGTTTTGATAGATTCTTTATTCAGTTGAACCTTATGGCCTATTGTTCATGTTTTCCGCATTTTTTATGTATATTATGCAGTATACAGGTAATGATATCCGTCATGGGTTAGCTTGTGGTCCTTCGGGGTCATAGGCACCGTGTAGAGTTTCGGTTCAGAAAATCAGAGCGTTACAAACTTGGTATCAGAGCCTAAGGTTCAATCGAGTCCTAGGAAGTTTGAAAGCCACATCTAGTAGAGTCTTGTACATTGGTGTGTTGCACGCCACATTTATGTATATGAGGCTATGAGATGTTTTAGGAACATTTTCCTTTATTTCAGTATTCATGTCGGGCTAGTGAGCATAATCTCAAGTTAAACTCTCAGTCTAATCCGTTCTTCTCTTATTTCAGAATATGCCTCCAAAGATAAGAAACCAGCCAACTCCTCATCCCGAAGATCCTTTGGGAAAACATGCTTCTTATGAAGAGTTTAGATCCGTATTCACCACACTTGCTCAGTCTGTGGCTGCCCAAAATGAACGGCCACCAATTATTCCGGCAAATCCAGTGGCCAACTCAGTCATAGATAGGATTCGGGATTTCATCCGGATGAAACCTCCATCTTTCTTCGGGTCTAAGTCTGATGAAGACCCTCCAGAATTCATTGACCAAGTACAGAAGGTCATTGACATCATGGGTGTTACTTCTGTTGAGAGTGCTGAGTTAGCCGCATACCAGTTGTAAGATGTGGCTCATACTTGGTACAAATAGTAGAAGTCTGAGAGGGTAGAGAATACGCCTTCTTAGACAAATTCTTTCCCCAATAGCTAAAGGAGGCCAAAGTTCTTGAGTTCATCAACCTCATATAGGGAAATATTACAGTTAAGGAGTATTCTCTTAGATTTACTCAGTTAGCCAGATATGCCCCTCATGTGGTTACAGACACCATGGCTAAGATGAGAAAGTTCGTGTTAGGGGTGAATGATAGGATGGTAAATGAGTGTAGGTCTGCGATGCTGAACAGTGATATGACTTTAGCAAGACTCATGACCCATTTTCAATAAATAGAGAAGCAGAAAGTTAGAGCTAGGGAGAGGCAAAACAAGAGACCAAGATTAGGCAGTTTCAGTTTTTCTCAGCCCAAAGCAGAGGGAGTAAACCATTTGCAGTTTCGTCCTAAGTCAGCAGTTCTAGCCCCTTTCTCCGCCAGTGCTCCAGGGCCAAAAACTAGAGATAGCAATAGAGAGAGAGAACCAGGCTCTAAATCTCAAGGCAGTGTTAGCAGTGCCCATACTTATCCTCAGTGTCAGACTTGCGGTAAGAACCATCAGGGTGTGTGTAGAGCGGGTAGTGGCATTTGTTTCGGTTGTGGCAAGCCAGGCCATAGAGTTATAGACTGTCCTCAGCCAGGTCCTCAGGGTATGTAGAATCATTCCACAACTCATTTCGGTCGCCCAAACCAGCAGGGTACCACTTCCAGTGCTACTAGTGGGCAATGCCCAAACAGACTCTATACTCTTTAGACCCGACTGGATCAGGAAAATTCTCCTGATATTGTTACTGGTACGTTACAGATTTTACATGTTCATATTTATGTTTTTCTAGACCCAGGTGAATCCTTGTCTTTTGTTACTCCATACATAGTAGGAGATTTCGGAATCAATCCTAAAATTTTAGCAGAGCGCTTTTCAGTTTCTACCCCGGTGGGTAAAACAATCATAGCTCGGAGAGTATGCATGAACTGCCCGATTATGATATTTTAGAGATCCACGTCAACAGATTTAGTCGAATTAGAGATGACTAATTTTAATATCATTCTCGGCATGGATTGGCTTCATTCCTGCTATGCCACAGTCGACTGCAGAAATAGGATAGTTCAGTTTTAGTTCCTAAATAAACCCGTCTTAGAGTGGAAGGGCAGTACTTCATTATTCAGGGGTCAACTTATTTCCTACCTTCGCGTAAGGAAAATAATTTTTAAGGGGTGTGTGTATAATCTCGTGCATGTTAAGGATTCCAATTCTGAATCTCCTAGCTTGGAATCAGTCCCAGTGGTTAATGAATATTCAGATGTCTTTCCTGAAGATCCTACAGTCATTCCTCCCAAAAGGGAAATCGACTTCGGCATTGATCTGCTTTCAAACACTCAGCCTATTTTTATTCCGCCATATGGAATGGCACCAATAGAACTCAAGGAAATAAAAGATCAGTTGAATGATCTCTTAGAAAAGTGATTCATCAGGCCCAGTGTATCCCCATGGGGTGCACCAGTCTTATTCGTGCGCAATAAATACGGTTCTCTCAGGATGTGTATTAATTACCGTCAGCTCAACAAAGTTACGGTCAATAACAAGTATCCACTTCCTAGAATAGATGAATTGTTTGACCAACTTCAGGGTGCTAGTTATTTCTCCAAGATAGACCTCATATCAGGCTATCATCAGCTCAGAGTTAGAGAATGTGACATCCCGAAGACAGCTTTCCATACTCGGTATGGTCACTTCAAATTTCTAGTTATGTCCTTTGGTCTTACCAATGCTCCAACCGTTTTTATGGACTTGATGAACCATGTGTTCAAGAAGTACTTGGATATTTTCATCATAGTCTTTATAGATGATATCATATTCTATTCCCGCACAGAGCGTGATCATTCAGAACATCTCAGAATTATTCTTCAAACTCTCAAAGATCATCAATTATTCGCCAAGTTCAGTAAGTGCAAGTATTGGCTAAGATCAGTAGCATTCCTTGTCCATATTATTTTCGGTGATGGCATTAGGGTAGATTCTCAAAAAATTGAGGCGGTAAGAAACTGGCCTCGCCCTATATCTCCATTAGATATCACGAGTTTCTTGGGTTTGGCTGGCTATTACAGACGATTTGTTGAGGGGTTTTCTTCTATTGCATCCCCTATGTCCAGATTGACTTAAAAGAAGGTCAAGTTTCAGTGGTTATATTCTTGTGAGAAGAGTTTTCAGGAGTTGAAGACTCAACTCACCTTAGCTCCAGTTTTAGCTCTTCCAGATGGTTTAGACGGTTTTGTAGTGTATTGTGATGCATCCAGAGTGGGTCTAGGTTGAGTCCTTATGCAGTATGGTAAGGTCATAGCCTATGCCTCCAGACAGTTAAAGCCCCATGAGAAGAATTATCCTACTCATGATCTTGAGTTAGCAGCCGTAGTATTTGCCTTAAAGATATGGAGGCATTATCTATACGGAGTTTATGTAGATGTCTTCACAAATCATAAGAGTCTCCAGTATGTCTTTTCTCAGAAAGATCTCAATCTTCGTCAGAGAAAGTGGTTAGAGCTTTTGAAGGATTATGACATGGGTGATCTTTACCATTTGGGAAAGGCCAACATTGTGGCCGATGCTGTCAGTAGAATCTCCATGGGTAGTATTTCTCACGTTGAGGATAGCAAGAAGAAGATAGCTCAAGAGATCCATCAGTTTTCCAGACTAGGCGTTTGCTTAGTCGACTCTTCAGAGGGGGGTGTATGTGTTCAGAGTAGTTCAGAGTCATCTACAGTTTTCGAGGTGAAAGAGAAGCAAGAAAGGGATCCTAGCCTTGTCAAACTAAAAGAGTCAGTTCAGAATCATAGAGTAGAGGTTTTCTCCCAAGAGGGAGATGGTGTTCTTCATTGTCAAGGTCGTATGTGTGTTCCAGGTGTAGATGACTTGAGGCAGTGAATTCTTGCAGAAGCGCATGGTGTACCATACTCTATTAATCTAGAGGCCACTAAGATGTACCACAACTTGTGGGAGATCTATTGGTGGAGTGGGATAAAGAGAGATGTTGCAGAATTTGTGGCTAAGTGCTCTACATGTCAGCAGGTTAAGATAGAGCATCAGAAACCTAGTGATTCCATGCAGGAGTTCACCATTCCTACTTGGAAGTGGGAAGAAGTGAACATGGAATTTGTGATGGCTTTGCCTCTCACTCGTCATCAGTATGATTCAATTTGGGTTATTATAGATAGAATATCCAAGTTAGCTCACTTTCTTCCAGTTCGTACTTCTTATTCAGCCGAGGATTATGCCGAACTCTATATTAGGGAGTTTTCAGATTACACGGTGTTCTATTATCTATCATCTTAGACAGAGGTACCCAGTTCACCTCTCACTTCTGGAAAGCATTCCAAAAGGATCTTGGTTCCCAAGTCCATCTCAGTATAGCATTTTATCCTCAGACAGATAGTCAAGAAGAAAGGACCATTCAGACTCTTAAAGATATGCTAAGGGGGTGTGCAGTTGATTTCAAGGAAAGTTGGGATGACCACTTACCTTTGATTGAGTTTTCATACAATAATAGATATCATTCCAGTAATTAAATGGCTCCATTCGAAGCTCTCTATGGTAGGAGGTGTAGATCTCTAATTGGTTGGTTCGAAGTTAGTGAGGCCTCAGTCATAGGTCCCGACTTGGTATTCGACGCCTTCGAGAAGGTTCAGTTGATCAGAGAGAGACTCTGGGCTTCTCAGAGCTGACAGAAGTCTTATGTAGATGTTCGTAGAAAGGATCTCGAATTCAAGGTCAATGATTATGTCTATCTTATGATCTCTCCCATGAAGGGAGTGAAGAGGTTCGGTAAGAAAGGGAAACTCAGTCCCTGATATGTCGGTCCCTTCAGGATTCTCAGTCACTTCAGCAAGGTAGCTTATGAGCTCGAATTGCCTTCAGATCTAGCCTCAGTTCATCTAGTCTTCCATGTCTCTTTGTTCAAAAAGTGCATAGGTGACCCAGCAGTTGTAGTCCCTATTCAGAGCATTGACATTCAGAACAACCTCTCTTATGAGGAGATCCCAGTTAAAATCTTAGACTATCAGACTCGTCGTTTGAGGAACAAAGAAGTGCCTCTAGTCAAGGTTCTTTAGCGAAGTCATTCTCATGAGGGAGCTACTTGGGAAGCAGAAACAGATATGCGTACCAAGTATCCTCACCTCTTCTCCACCAATTCAGATCAAGATCAAGGTAATAGTTCTCCTTAAGCTTATTCAGTTTCATGTTAATGTTCCAATCATAAAACTTGGTACCTATTACCATTGCATACTCAGTCATGAATTCATGTATCAGTTCAGTTATAAGATCATGCATCAGCTATGCATTCTCATCTTGAGAAACTCAGTTTATCAGATTACTCAGTTATGCATTCATGTATCAGTTATCCATGCATCAGGTATGCATGAGTTTAGTACATTTATCATGTCAGTCATGAGATCAGATTTTAGTTATTCAGGTTCAGTTATGTTAAGTTTGTCTTTTATACCCTCTCAGTTGATTCTCATTCGAGGACGAATGTTCCCAAGGGAGAGATATTGTAATACCCCAAAAGTTTAGACATTTTTAGGATCATGCATCGAACTCATGAGTAATAAATTTTAGTTCTTTGGTAGTTCTATGATCAAGGTTGATGCATATTAAGTCCTCACAAGTGTCCTATCTAATATACGAATCAAAACATTTCCTTACCGATTGAATTCTTGATAAGGATATTGGTATAGTCAGCTTCAAATGAGCATATCTCTCGTTATGTTATGAATCTCTGATCTTATGACCCACCAAAAGATACATAATTGAATTATCTTTCCATCTATATCAATTTCTCCTAAATCCGATATCGGAGCAAGGAGTTATGGTCATTTTACTCCGACATGTTAGGTTGGGAAACTGAGTGACAACATTCGTGATAAGCTGTCATGCCCATGATGGCCTATCACCAATGTCATCAGCCATGGGCAGATTTTCACCCCCAGTGACGACATTTTTTGATGATCCGTCATGCCCGTGATGGCCTATCACCAATGGCGTCAACCTTAACCAGAAAATTAAGATTTAACCCTTTTATGACAACAATTCATGACGGCTTATCACCAGCTTGACGACTTGTCACAAATGTCATCAGCTATTTTTCCAAGAAATTGAGGGACGTTTTAGTAAGGGCATTTTGGTATTTTTTCTTCACTTCCCATGACTTATAACCCTCAAGGAGCATATTATCCTTCATTCTCTTTAGTTAAACATCTCAAAAAGCTCTCTCATACACTCTCAACCACAAGATTAGGGTTTTCTCTCAAGATCATCTCCTCAAGAGCAAGCCTAAGGAATTCTTCAAGAACCTTTAGAAACATTAGATCTCTTTCAATATTCAATCACTAAGGTATGCGTAGTGTTCATCCATGGGTCCCTTTAATCCATAGAGCTCAAGAATCATGTTTTAAATTATAAATTGTGATTTTCTTGTCGTGTTATGACTATATTCATGTTGATGATTGTTGTTTGGATTCAAGTTTGTATCTTGATGTGTTTTCATGAAGCATGTGAATAGGTTAGTTGAAACCTATAAATTTTGGATGAAATAAGATGGTCGAATTGATAAATATACCTATGTCTTAAAAGAGTGCATGCAAGGTATTTGATAAAATGCCTAAGGAACTAGAAATGATGCAATATATCTAAATTGTCACTAAGTGAAGGATTCATGATATGCCCCTATGTTCCATTGACTTTCATATTGATAGTGTGCCTCGTAAATGTTGTTGGATTGTTCATGAACTAGCCTTACGAGATTATGCTATGCTTACTTGCAAATCCTACTTATGTACAAGATGTATGAAAATCATGTACTTCATAAAATTCCCCAAGTTATGATATTATGAATTGTGAACTTCAATCTTGTGATCAAGTCAGTAATGTGTGTGTCAGTTTCCTTCTATCGAGTCCTGGGGGTATTCGTACCCAAAAAATATAGCTGTGTGCCTAGAGCCATGTTATGTTTCACGATATCCAAAATCAAGCCATGATTCAATAGAAATCAGTCAGTCATATGACTCAGGAAAAACTCATGATCTCAGTCGGTTATCAGATATCAATAGTATTTCGTGAGTCAATGGAAATTCAGTAAGTTCAGTTCATGTATAGTCAGTTAAATCATGTTTAGTCTCTTCAGATGGGAGTAGGAGTTAGCACCGAGTGAACCCAAGGATGGGAACTCACCTATTATATGAGGGTGTAATTCTTAGCAATCATCCTTGCGTTCTAGAACTATGTAGCCAGCATAGGTTGAGATATCGCAGCCTGTTATATGAGGGTAGATGAGGTGGCTTAACCTGTTATATGAGGGTTCCCATCGTTCTCACTAGAGTTACCTGTTATATGGGGGTTGCTCACATGTTGTCCTTACCAGTGGTGCGGTATTGACACCCTTCTAGCCAGGGAAGAGATTGGACCACAGCTTAGCCATAATGGCATATATGGGGCATGTCGGTTAAACAACTACCTCCCACATTTTCAGCATCAGTCTTAGTAAAATAACCCAGATAGTTCTTCTGATTTAGTATATCAGGATTGTCAGATACAATCAATTTAATTACAGTACAGAACTCAGATAGTTCCATTAGATTCAGGACTCTCAGATACAGTCACCCATGTTATTAGAACTACAGTATCAGTCATGATTAGTTATCAGTAAACCATGTATTAGAGTACAAATTTAGCTATCACGCATTCACGATCTCAGTTACTATGCATGCATGTTTGAAATCTCACGTTTATATCAATCAGTTAGTTTGCATTGCTCATATATGTAAACCCTTTTGAATTTAGCCTACCTCACTTGTATACTCATTGTATCCCCACATACTGACGTATTTTCACTATGGTTCTTTCTTTTTATGTTACACCATAGGTCCAGAGACATGAGCTCCAGATACGCAGTAGCAGTAGCATTCCAGTATACAGAGTTGTAGTGAGTCCTCTTCATTTGAGGATGATAGGATTTGATTCATTTATTATTTTAGTTAGCTTTCAGTTTTATGGAGTTAGTTGGAGACATGTTCCTTCAACTCCTTATTCAGACAGTACATAGAGGCTTTCAGATTTAGTTCATATTTATATTCAGTTTTAATTCAGATTCAGTTGTTTTGGGTATTCATTACCCCTTATGGGTGTTATGTTTTAACAGATTCTTTATTCAGTTGAACCTTATGGCCTATTGTTCATGTTTTCCGCATTCTTCATGTATATTATGTAGTGTACAGGTACTGATATCGGCCATGGGTTAGCTTGTGGTCCTTCGGGGTCATAGGCACCGTGTAGTATTCCGGTTCAGAAAATCAAGGTGTTACAGTTTTACCGATGTGGGACTCCTTCCTAAGTTTGGGTGTTACATACCCCCTTATAGACTCAGTATCCTCACTGAGGTTTGCCTCACCGAATGGGATACACTCAGGACTGAGGTTTACCCCACTTTATTGGGATTTACCTACATTCAGTTTGAACTCTGTCTCACATCGATAGGGATGATACAAGAGCGACTCTGATACCATTCTGTCATGATCCGATCTGAGGCCCTGGCTGCAATGGGCATCTCGAACCATCATGGCCTGAGAGACCCCTATAACTCCCCTGAGCCATTAGAGACCAACGTTCAAGTATCCTAGGGTGTCTGTGAAGCTGTGTCTAGTAGAGTCTTGTGGAATGGTACGGAGATGTCTGTACTTTTCTTCGAGAGGCTACAAGGCATTTAGGAAATATTTCCATTCTTTCAAGTCTAAGATTGTGCTATAGAAAGGTTATCTAAGAAACTTATATAGATTCTCATCTTACTCTATTCGGGCCATCTCTACCTTATTTTCATGGTATCAGAAATAGTCAAGCTTAAACCTTTACTGCTAGGGCTTTCTCAAATAGTCTCTTCAGATAGTTATGGGATTATAAGGAGGCTAGAAAGTATCCCATCAGTGCTTTTAAGTTCCAAATTTTGAAGGGCTTTATTCATGTTCATGGAAAGTCGTGCACTAAGACCAAGTCAGGTGTACTTTCATATTCCTCCTCAGAATCCATAATGATAATCTATACTTCTCTATTTATGTACTATTCTTGAGGTAACATGATCAACAAGTTCCAATTACCTCCCCTGATAATGCTCTCAGACTTGCTAGCAAGAAGTTTTAGAAGTCTCACAAAGCGGCTTGAGAGGAGCCTTCTAGTGTGTTATAAGTCCCTCAAGTTTAAAGTTATGTCCTCATTCTTATGATCCATTCAGCTAAGACAGAGTAAGATGTGTATTCTTAGATCATTGAATATTATGTGGCAAGTTTCCATCTCTTGTAATCTTGTTATCATTGTATTATTGAAACTAAAAGTCTAGTGAAGCCATGTGGGGCTCTTTCGATTCACTAGCATAGTTTCTTTGTTATTCATCTCATTTTTTAGTTCAAAACACAAAATCAAATTCTAGTAAAACTGTGTGAGGCCTATTTTGATTCACTAGCAACTTATTTATCTTGTTGTTCTTGTGTTGGTTGAAACTGGGGGTTTAGAGGTGTAGTGACGAGAAAATTAATAAGGGAGATTTATTGAATATATGTATAGCCAAATCTTTTTGCATAAGATTGAGTTAGTAATGAAGTGATATGTCCTTGTGTGTTAATTTAGTAGAAGGTAGAGAATGAGTCATTAGTTAAGGTGAATTGTTGTTGCTTGGATCATGAAAAGAGTTGTTGATGGTGTTTGTTGTGCAAAAAAAGTATAGGTTATTGATGAAGGTACTTGTGTGGATGGAAGAAAGTAAATGTGTTATGGTTGGGAAGATTGTTGTATGTTTGTTTTATGTAGGTCTGTAAATGAAGGAATATTGAGGTGAAGCTTTTTGTGTATGACTTGGTTAGTTGGAAATATTTTATGTGTGTATTCTTAAGAATTGAATAGTGAATGGAAGTTGTTATTGATAGAGGTATTGGAGAATATGAGAAAGATGCTTTCATGTGTGTGTGTTAGAAGTGCATACGTGGTTATAAAAATAGGCTTGAATATCATGTTTGTATATATGTGGATGGATATATTGTGCGTTAGTGAGATCCTAGTAGAAGGTTGAATATAGTCGTTGAAGTGGAATGTACAGTATGAATTAACCCGTTTAGCCAGTAATTCAGTCTAGCAGCCATACTGACAAGTTTCTATGGTTTTCAATCTTCCCGTCTAGTCATATCATTCTAAGAGAAAATTTGCTCACTTCGTGTACCTTGCAAATTCAGCTCAGTTTTTGCATCAGTTTTAGAATCTAGATGATCAGTCATGATTCAACTCGTAAGCTTACCGTTCGTCATCTAAGTCTTTTTCTAGTATTTCAATCAAATCAGTATCATTCGGGGAAGAACGATCCCAAGGAGGAGATGTTGTAATACCCCAAGTTTTTCATGTCAGTAACCTCTCGTTCATTTTCTTATGAAATCAGATCCATCCTAAAGTAATGGTTACTCATAAGTTGGCGCCCTCGTTTCTATATCAGCCATATAGCTATTTTCATGACAATTTATGCATTCGCAGATCAGTTCAGTAACTCATTATGTTTAAGATTCAGTTATTCAGTTTATTTCAGTTGTGTATGATAGCTTATAACCTATTATTCCTCAGTATTTTCAGCTTAATTATCCATATTCGAGGACGAATGTTCCCAAGGGCGAGATATTGTAACACCCTATGTTTTTTCTAGCTTAAAATTTGTTTCTAAAATGTTAAGAGTTGCTTCAAAATGGAATAACCTTTATTTCATACAGAAATTTCGAGATTTAAACCTTCCATTGTGTGGGAAATTGAATAAGCTTTCCATCAATATCAAATTCGCCCAAATCCGACACTCGGTGAAGAAGTTAGAGCATTGTTAGTAATGCAGTATTCCACCTGGGCACTCACCGCGTTACGGTGGATGCCAAAATGGAAATCGTCACATTCCAGTGGACCTCTGTGATGTTGGTGCATCACGGAGATGTCCAAATTTCCAATTGTCAATTTCCAGTGGCGCAACGCGATAGCACCGCATCGCGCCATAGTGCAAATTTGAACTCATCCTTTCCAGTAGCTTAACTCAATTTCAACGCATCACAGTGAAGGTGTAATTGTCGTAATGTTGATCCATAATCCAAATTCTTGTGTCATGACTTTAATTCTAAGTATGTGAAGTCCTTATTAGGTGAATAATGTTCATAGAAGTCACTTAGAGCCAAGTGGAGCTAAGAGCATTATATTCAACCAAAAATTTGGCATTCAACCCTACAAGGGTCTACTTTAAACATGTATAACTTTTTATATACATGGAATTTTCCATCCCAAAACCCACAAAACTATATATAATTGAATTAGCTTTCTAACGATACCAATTTTGCAAATATCCGTTACCTGAGTCAAAAGTTATGACATTTTTTAGTTTGAGGCAGTGAGTTGCTGCGATGGTAGTGCGTCGCGCTAAAGGGTAAAATCGGGATGCGGGTTACGAATTTCTGCTTTAAATTAATAAGTGGCAATGGGGTCTTTTCCCACCTCAACCCAGGTCGTAAAAACACGATCTAAGGCTTCAATTGGGGCATTATTTGTCCCCATTCTCTAATTTTTCCCTCAAGAAGAACCCTAATTAATTCGCTCAAGAATCATCAATTCCATCTTCTTCTCTTTAACAAAAAGATCAAGAATTTAGGGGAGTCTAATCCAAGAACTTCAAGAATGATATCAAGATCATCTCCAAAGGATTCAAAGTTCAAGCTTTTCCATTCAATTCATCAAATTCAAACTATTAAGGTATGTGGGGTTTCAACAAGGACAATCCTTTCATCCTTGTGCCCAAAACTTATTTTAAATTACAAATTAACTGAATTTTTAGTGATTTCTCATGAAATTGAAGTTAGGGTTTATACCCGATTTATATTTTTTGAAGATTATGAGTTTACAAGTGATTGAATATTGAATTGCATGACTATTTTCATGTATTTATGCGCATAACACAATTTTTCAGATTTTCGAAAGTGAGTTTAAGTATGATATTGAGATTCTTGATCTTATTATGTTGATATTGTTAAAGTATGATTCAAGAAGAATATTAAGCCTGGTGTTTTGCTATTATTTTGAATGTTTATACATGGGATTTAAATTGGGATTTATATCCATTATCACTATTTACAAGATTATGATTTTTGAGAGATTTTGAAGATAAGTTTCATGTCTATTCTCTTATTTTCATTCCTATTGTAGAAATTTTCAGATTTTGAGTTATATTATTATTGAGTTCATTAACAAGCATAAATGCAATGATTTTACATGAGTTTGAGACATGAGTTATTAGGCCCTAATTTGAGTATTGATATTTCAAGAACTTGTGCTTTAAGCACCCTGAGAGTTGCATATTTTGAGTTATATAATAGTATTTGATCTTCGAATCCTCAATTGAGTTTTGGAATCCACTTTTCAGAGTTTATTACAGATTACAAATATGAGTTTGGTCTTCATTATAGACCCTTGAGTTACTTTAAGGTGGATTTCCTAAAAGTTCCTGAGCCTAAGTATGGGAGTAGTATTTAGCACCGAGCGGGAAGTGTGGGTTTAGCGTATCCTACTTCTCCAAAACTATGTGCCACCGTAGGATTGAGATTTATGGGCCTGAGTCCGAGATAGTGATCACTTAAGTTAAGGTTCTATTCCGATGGCAAGGATAGAATAACTCTCCCCAACGTAGGTAAGATGTTGGACTCCATGTCAGCTCACATGGTTTATGTCGGTTAGAAGAACCTCCCAAAGATGTCTCCCACCCTTGAAATAGTTTTATTAATTTAAAGTATTGAGATAAAGAGTTTACTATACAGAATGAGTTTCAGATTTCATCTAGCTTACAAGTTTTGAGAATAAGAAGAGAACACAGATTTTAGAACTAGCTGTAATGACTCACGAGATTTATATTACATGCTTCCTTATCTATGATTTATGAGCTTTAGATTTTAGTTTTTGCTCAAGCTATATGAGTCATTTATATCAGCATGCATGATTTCTAAAAAGATTGATGATATTATTTAACTATTTCATACACCCCCATATACTCAGTACATCCTCAAAGTACTGATCCACATATATGTCTATGTGCTACATTGTCTCATAATGTAGGTACAAGTTGTAGTGCATATACCATATTCAATCAGTCTGCAGCTTCCAGTCAGCAGGTGATGAGTCCTTTTGATTCAACGGCTCGAGTCAGTTATATAGCTTGAGAAGTATTGTATTTTCTTTATTCAGTCGTATTGAGTTGGGATAGTTGGGAGTCATGACCCAGCTACCTATAGTCAGTACTAGTAGAGGCTTCATAGATAGTCAGCGGTGTTAATGTATTAAATTTCAGTTTTGTTGGTAAAAGAAGAGTTGTAATTTTGTAAATTCAGATTTATATTGCTCAAGTTCAGAGAAGTTTTATATTTCCGCTAATTTTGTTCAAATTTTTGTATTTTATTCAGTTGCTTGTAAGTATGCCAGTAGAAGGGTTAGCTTGGGATCACTTGTGACCCTAAGCACCGTGTGATATCTCGGGGCCCATTTTCGAGGCGTTACAAACGCGAGCCGAGGCCTTGGCCGCGACGGTCATCCCGAACCACAAAGGCCCGAGAGAACCCTGAACTCCCAAACCCACTAATGATATTGTCCTCCTGAGCCCAAGCCCGCACGACTTTAAAACGCATTACTAGGGCGTAAGGCTTTCTAATATTTATACCCAGCATCCCTCCTGTATTTTGCCGATGTGGGACTCCTTCCTAAGTTGGGGTGTTACACAACCATTAGTCCAATTACTTACCAAATCATCCCGTTGGTATCGTTATACCAACCTCACTTGCAAGCGTACATCATGCCATAGACATAATCATTTGACTTTGGGACTTGAACCCATTGTCTATACAAGGTCATCAATTCAATTCAACATTTAGGGACTCAAACCTATTTATCCATTGAAACCACCAAGGTTACAATTCAAATCAATTTATGACCCACAAGGTCTTCATGAAATCATTTACCACCATTTACATTATTAGGCTAATGCCTTAGGTCAAATCACAATCCAATTCAAATTGTGGTCATC
Organism: Capsicum pubescens; assembly: GCA_030864215.1. Taxonomy (NCBI): domain Eukaryota; kingdom Viridiplantae; phylum Streptophyta; class Magnoliopsida; order Solanales; family Solanaceae; genus Capsicum; species Capsicum pubescens. The sequence goes on from CM061547.1 coordinate 87,402,996, forward strand.
AAGACCTTTACAAATCATTTATCCTATATTAACATTCTTATGCTAAGTATTAGTTCAAAACACAACTCATCATGTGAAAAAATTCTTCTTATAAACATTTTCACAAATAGGTTGAGGGTATACTATTATCTAACCATTATTCAAGCAGAAAATCATCACGTTAGATTTAAACATGACCCATTTATTAAACCACAATTTCCGTGCACCCATATGTGTAAAACCATTATCAAAACATGTGTAAACGCAAGTGAAATGATGAGAGAACAATACTCAACAAATTGCATTCAAACCCTCAACCATAGATTTCGAAACCACCATTTATGATTCAAGAACAATGTCTAAAACATATTATTTGTATGAACTAACAATGAAGGAAGAGTCACATGTCTGAGTTACAAAGATTCATGGAGAGATTTCAATCCTTAAGCCTCTAGTTGACCACCTTGAAAAAACCCTAGCCCAATCTCCTTGAGAGTTTTTTAGAGAGTTTTTGAGAGTATTTTGATCTTCTAAAGTAAAGAATAACGGAACAAATAGTGTTATAAGACGTGGGGTCTTAAGGGTTTGGGGTGGTAAATATCTAAAATACCCTCAGCTTAAAAGCTGGTAAAGACTCACAGGAGGGTACAATTGGATCCCTTCACTCGTACCCACATCATACGAGTGGTACCCTCTACTCGTACCTAGATTTAATTATTCAACACCATATTCTATCCAACATACGACTCCTTAGCCTAAGTTATACCCTACCATATGACTAGTACCCTTCAAGTTGTACCCTAAGCAGCATGTCAAGGTTAGACACTGAACAACATACGATTTGGACCCTACTTCTCGTATCAGGTACATACGACTCATATGGAGTCTTCTCGTACCATGAGCATAACTTTGCCAATGTGATACTGACCAACATACGACTAGGTTCCTTGGCCCGTACCCACACCATACGAGTAGTATATTGAGTTATATAATGCATAGAAGGTTCAAGACTCAGGCAATTTTGCAAGGGCCAAAGATTGGGGTGTTTTAGTTTTTCAGGGATTTCACAAAACTAGCCCAATCATATTAGGTTGTTGGAGGATACTTTATTTTAAACCCGACTTACGGTTACATAAAGGGTATAATATATGGAAAAATTACTTAAAACTATAACTTTACTTTCTATTATTACATAATATCTCAAATATCAAAACTAATTACAAATATCTCATTTTTACTATTTCTCTCTGTATAATTCATATACATAACTCCATCTCCCAACTTATATGCTTTTTTTCCTTAGAAAGTGTCTAAAATAAAGGAATCTCAGAGAGACCAAATTACCTAATATATCATTACGAATTGGTATTTTTTTTCTAATATATCTTTATTTTCTTACCTAATAAAATGCAGAGATTTCGTGAAGGTACTGTCCTCTCTGCAGGCGGCAATGACTTTGCTCTGTCATGGTTGGGGGTGGCAGCGCTATTTCACTACTACTGGCAATCCACAGTGCAACTGGAGATGTTCCTTTTGCAGCAGTGTTCAAATCAATTTCTAATGGTCAATGGGATAATATTATTATGTTATCTAATAAGTACCTCTAGTGTGTGAGAATATGATTAGTTTTTAAAGGCTCACCGCAACAAGATTCTCCGTCACTGTCATCGTCGCCATCTCCATATCGTGACTATGTATATGTTTGGAAGCAATCGTTTGCGATTTATTGTTACTTCATCCTATATACCATTATTATGTATATGAGTCCATATACTTTAGATTTGTTATGTGTATGTGGTGAAATAAATATTGATGGGTTGTTTATTTTAGCACATATACATTACAGAGTTATGTATATGTTATGTATTAACAGTGTTATATATAACACAGTTATGTATATCAACCCATATACATAATTCTGTTATGTATATGTGTTGAAATAAACACTGTTGGACTGTGGTATTTTTTGAACATATACATTACAAAGTTATGTGTATGTTATGCATTAACAGTATTATACGTAACACAGTTATGTATAGAGTTCTGTTAGACATGCTGAGATGTGTTTATTTTAGTTTATATACATAGCATTGTTATGTATATGAAAGAATATTAGGCATGATTTAAGCATTGTTTTATGTTTTCAAGTTTTGAAAAATTTTGTTTAAGTTTTGTTGTATATTAAACTAATATTGATTTGCAATGTATATTATTACAGAGGATGCAATTCAAATGCAATTGTTGAAATCAACTTGAGATTCTTCAATCTCTAATGCTAATAGTTTAAATTTATTTGGTGTTTCAAAATTTTAAAATTGAAAAGCTGTTACTGAATTGAAGAGATCTTTAAATATAACGTTAATTGCGTTATGTATTTAAGGTGGGTGTTTTATTTTCTTAATTATAGTTAAATTAGTTAGTTCAGATACATAAGTAGTAATGTATATCAACGTTCAGTTATGTATATGAATAATTAAATTTCAAGAGAGAAAACTAAATAAGAAAATTCGAAGAGGGTAATTAAGGAGCAAACTAGTGAAATTTATGTTATTTACCCATAATATATTTCCTTGAAGAGACATCTTCGATTTCTCATAAACTCCTAGATATTCATAAAAAGATCAAGACATTAAAAGCCGCCTTTCTTAAAGTCTGTCCGATGTTCCTCACGCTCTAATATAAATCTTCCTATATTTGAGAAATACTCTAATAACAACCCTCAGAGATAAACAAGAGCTTGATTTTATGTTCTACTTGCAATTCTTGAACTCTCTTTAAAATAATGGGTTTATAATTTAAAATTCCTTTCTAGAAGGAAAAATTGGAACTAGCTATATGACCCTCATCGGTAATTTATCATTAAATAATTTTTTTATAATCTATCCAGAAATACGATTAATGACGAATTTTGTTGTTAGCTATAGAATTTTTATCGCACGTTCCTCTTTTACTACATGTTATTTTAAAAAAAAATAAAAATACTTAGCTATTTTTTAGCTATAATCTACATGTTATTTTTTTACATGTAGATTATTTTTACTACTGTGTTATTTTTACTACTGTGTTATTTTTTTAGCTATTTTTTACATGTAGCTATTTTTACTACTGTGTTATTTTTTAGCTATAATCTACATGTTATTTTTTTTAAAAATAAAATAAAAATAAAAATAAAATAAATAACTTAGCTATTCTACAATTCTCAATAATGAAAATTGCATTAAATTACTAGAAGGTGACAGTATTAACTAGGTTGTCATGTAGTAAATTGCAATCCACTTCTCAATTGGTTCAATTGTCATGTATCATCTCCCTAAATTGAGTATGCAACCTAAAGATGCTATTCAAAGTTTTAGACTTAGCTGGCCTCCCATTTTACAAAGTTCAATCCATAATTTAAAGCCACTTTCTGCATAAAAAAGTTCAAAATAATTCATATAGGTATAAGGTATTTCTATCAAAAAGTAACGTAGAATGGTGCTCATTCTTGGTGCCCAGTTTAAAAATATTGACTTGATGTTATAAATGAGAAGTGGTTGGGGGAGGACCCAAATAAAAAATTTGCAAATTGCGTATGTGACCCGGGGATAGGAGCACACATAGGCGTATTCAGAATTTTGAGATGATTGATGGACTATTATAAAAATATTTTGATCGTGAGTTTATACATTTATATTTAAACTAGATATGGAGGAGTCCGTAAATTTTGAGATGATTGGTGCACTATTATGAAAATACTTCAAGCGTGGGTTTATACATTTATATTTAAACTAGATATGGAGGGATCCGTGCTAGCACAGACCCAATAAATGTTATTTTTTTGCCCCAATTCATGTGACACAAAAAAAATTTAGATAATCAATCACATTTTTAATATGTTTTTAGATATTATAATTTGTTAACTATTGTAATTTATAATACTTCTATGTAATTTTTAAATAATATATGTTACTCTCCTTATCCAAACTTTTATAGTACTGATAGTCAATTATATTTTAAAAATAATTTAAGTTCTTAATTATTGTGATTTATAATATTTTTTCCTCTATTCCAATTTAAGTGACATTGATATAATTTTGAGAGTCAACCAAATATTTTTTATCTTTTAAATTTTTTAAGTTGTTAATTGTTGTGATTTATAATTTTTTTATGTATTTTCTAAAAATATATAACAAATTATTTTTCTTTTTATATTTTAAGTTGTTAACTATTGTAATTTATAATAGTTTTATTTAATTTTCAAATAATATATGTTACTTTCCTTGTCTAAACTTTTGTAGCATTAATAGTCAATCATATTTTAAAAATAATTTTTCTTCTATTCCAATTCAAGTGGTACAATGCTTCGATGACCATAATAACTAATTAGGGGTGATATAGTAAAATCACGATTGAAGAAGAGAAACAGACATATCTTAAAAACTTATCATAACTAATTAGAAGCAATATAGGAAAATTACTATAAAAAATACTTGTGAAAAAATTTAAGTGCACCTCATATAAGACGTCAAGTTAATTTAAAATATCAAGAGTTAATTTCATTTTATGTCTATTTTACCTTTTTTTATTAAGTATTATTAATTATTTAAATTTTAGATGACTTATAATAATTAATTAGAGGGTGATATAGTAAAATCACTGTTGAAGCAGCTAAAGCAGATATGTCAGAAATGTCTATTTCACTTTTTTTAATTAAATATTATTAATTTTTTAATAAGTAAATGACTTATCATAATTAATTAGGGATAATATAATACAATCACGATTGAAGCAGTTGAAGCAAGAAGCACAAACAAACATATCGACCTGCTGTGTGCTTATTGACACTTATTATTAAGTAGAATATCTTTAGAAAAATATAACACTACTATATATGATTTAGGGAGGAGAGCATGAGTTCACGTGAATCCGGTGACCCCACCTAGATACGTCCCTGACACGTCATTAACGAATTGATCAACAAGAGCTAAGGTTTCTCATCAAATTGCTTCAAATTTTAGTTTTACATTTAGGAATTGATTACAACTGCTAGATCCATGAGTTGATTCTTCAGTTTCACATTTGCAAGTTGTTTTTCCTAACACATCTAAGTTAAGAGGTTGCTTAAATTATCAAACAAAAGATACCATTTGATTCCTTTCAAGCAACAATTTTTGCACGACAATATTATGATTGAAATCATCCAACTTCTTTTCTCTTCACCAACACTTTCTTTTTTCCACATTAGAAGAAAAGAAAACTATAATGGCTTTCCAGAAAGAGTACCTTGATTTGTTCTTGGTACCAAGTGGTCTAATTATTATGTTTGGCTATCATCTCTACTTGCTTTATAGATACCTAAAAGTTCCTCATACTACTGTCATGGGGTTTGAAAATAATGACAAAAGAGCTTGGGTTGAAAAAGTGATGTTGGTAAGTAGTAACTATCAATATATTCCTTAATTTTGTTCCATAAAAATGTCTTGAAATTACATATTTCAATTTTAGGTTTGATTCTTTGTTTTCACTTTTTATGTTATTTAGTATGATGATGATACGAAATGTGCTAAAATGAAAGGCGTAGGACTGAGGTGTAGTTATTGTTACTTATTCTCTTTTCATTATCTATTTGTATTAACGCGTCTGCTCTGTCTATTTAATTTGGAAGTTTATTAATGCTTATCAAAGCCAGACAACCAATTTGTAATAAAGGGAGTTATAACATTTGATCAAACTTTATGTTGAATTCTTGCAGGATGATAAAAAGAACATTGATACAGCTCTAACTGTTCTAGGATCTAGTCTAAATGGAGCAACATTCTTGGCATCTATTTCACTAAGTTTGAGTTTTCTCATTGGAGCTTGGATGGCTAACAATAGTGTTTTCAGCAGTGAACTAATATATGGTGATACAAGACTAGAAACAATGTCCATCAAATTCATTAGCCTTCTACTTTGCTTCATGTTGGCATTTTCGTGCTTTGTTCAATCGTCAAGGTGCTTCATTCACGCGAATTACCTAATCAGCACGCCTGATACCGATATACCAGTTAGCTACGTTGAATTGGCTGTGATAAGGGGAGGTGATTTTTGGTCACTAGGACTTAGAGCACTCTATTTTGCTACTCCTTTGTTGTTGTGGTTTTTTGGCCCAATTCCTATGTTTGCTACGTCGATAGGAATGGTTTTCCTACTCCATTACTTCGACAAGAACACGAAGCAATTGCATAGGCATCGATCATCAGTTAAAGGAAAGAAGCCATATGAGAGACTTGAGGAAACAACAAGTACGAAAGTTCCTATCGAGCGTTTAGTTATGTGAAATATCCTGATCATATCATAGAATGAGCCATGTATTTAAGTCTGTACAAAATATGAGTTCTACTCTGGTTATCTAAAGTTATGTAAACAATTGTATGTACTTGGTGGCACAAAAGCTCTGCTTATTCATTGTGTTTGAAACAAAAAAGGTTCTATTTGTTATTTTAAAAATAGATCATAACAAGAAAGAGTACTCCAAAACAACAATAGATTTCAAATTTAAACGTTGTGAGTTTTGAGTTAGAGATCGAGTTCTAGATGTACAACTAATTCAATATATGCTTGTTGTTCACACACATATATAAAGTTCGACCCTAAAGCTCTGAATTCTCTACTTGCTTGTTATTTACACACACATAGGGTTCAACCAAAAACTTGAGTTTCACTGAAATCGCAAACGTACATTTGATTCCGCCATTTTGCTACAAAGACATCAATGTTGTTTTCCGAGCTTAGTAAAATTTGTATTTTTCAACAATAAATTTAAATACATGTTTAAACTAATATATGAACAATCAAATAAAGTTGTAACTTTGTATTCACAACTTTGAACTTCAACATAAAATTCAACCCAATTTATGAACATCAACAAAATGAAGTCAAACTATTTTTTGGAAAATAACAAAACCAAAACATTTAGAAAGAGATGAAGATTGAGAGATTTAAATCCACCGAATACACAATATATCCTTAAGGAAATTATTACCCTCAAGTACTCGAGGTTATGGAATATATCCTCCCAGGATAAAATGAATCACATCGACAGAATATGCAAACTCTGTTGAACAATGAACTCACTCAATGATTAGTAAATCACGCATAAGTTTATTGGAAGAAGAAGATGTTTTTTACTTCAAAATTTTATCACTATACTTGAGAAAAAAAATCAGGTATTTATAGCCAAAAGATGGTGCTTCAGAAAAGAAGCATTGGTTTTGTAAAATTGCTTTGTTCCGAACCGTCGGGACTACCTGCGCCCGCAGGTTGTCTTTTGTCCCAAAAATAGAAACTTCCATACCATCTATGGACCCATCTGCATCTGCAAATGATGACCTGCACATAGGTCGCATTTCTATTTTCAACAATGCCTCGAAGGGTTGTGTTCCTTCGAGGTGCAATGTGACATGCGTCCGCACATGCTCGTGTGCGTATACAAATGGAGAATATTTTCGTATCGGATTTTTGGATTAACCAATCACTACTCTCAAGTTTCAAATGAATTTTGTCCAAAAGGATAATCTCTCAATCAATCATTTGATCAATCCTGTCACGACCCAAAAATGAGGGTCATGATGACACTTGTCGCGGTGTACCTTGAAAAGTAAGCCTATCACCCAAACTAATACAAAAAGAGGAAAAGACAGAAATACCCCAAGGTAAGGCTTCTAGAACGAAGCCTAACCATACAAGTAATCATAACATTGCAGAAAGAACTTATCCAAAATATCAATCATGCCCAAAATCAAGTGTTAATAGTGTAAGAACTACTAATACAATCTAGGAATCAAATACATCAGAAAAATAACCATAAAGGAATAATATTTGTTTCTGAATACTAATAAAGACATAACTACTATAGAAAGATAGAGGTGAACTCCGGACACATAAATGTCCAACCGCTACCTTGGAAGCTCCAACAATCGCCCGAGTCAAGTAAGCTGAGGCGCACTTGAGCTAGGACCTGTACCAAAAAGGGTGCATTAGGTATGAGTATGGTCCACTTATACTCAGTAGGTATCATAGGCTGACCAAGTAAAGTAGTAATAAAACATACAAAATATATACTAAGGGCACGTCATCTGCAATTAAAAAATATCCCACAATGGTATCCCACACCACTTGCACTAACAGTTCTAATATATCATATATATTGCAACATTACACTAAGTTAGAACATAATTATGCATTATCTCACATATACGTAGAATAAGGGGAAACATGCATATACAAGATCATTAAATACAAGTAAAAGAAGATAAGACAATTACATAGATGACAAGTCAATATGGCAATACAAAATAATATAAACACAATAAAGTAAGTTCACTGTATATTATGATGATAATGATGATGCATGAGGTCGTCGCACAACCTACGGAATCATCGCACAATTCCCGTATACACCTACGGAGGTAATACTCCCAATGTAGGATCCACGAGGGGTTCGTCAACCCTATAAATCCACATATCTCATATCTACTTTTCGGCACATCCGTCAAAAAGGATTTTATAAGGTGTTACAATATCTCTTTCCCGGCACATCCCCTGAGGAGTTTTTTAAAAAAAGTGTTGCCAGTGTTACTCATGTGTTGTCAAGGTGGTACTAATGTTTCATGAATGCGTATGATATGAGGATGTAATTCTTACAACCAATCACAATGAGTATTTCCACAATCAACCACATGATATGTTTCACAACCAACCATAATGATACATTTCCACAACCACGAGAGCCAATATCCACTTATTATTTTTGTTTCATTCGTGAATTTCCACTTGTCTCATATACCAATAAAGTATGAATATAATTACAATACACCAATGGTACCATAATAAGAATTTTAAAAAAAATACAATTATTCACATATATTCAAGGCTATCAATAACATAGGATCCCACACAGTCACACATGTCACATAATATCTCAATTTTGATAATGACATCACATATAGCTCCCCCACACGGGCACAACACATAGATAACCATTTTTTCATGATTAGTTTCCACCTTTAACATGCATTTTATACTATCATTTACTACCCTACTCAGTTTGAAAGAGTTAAGCCATAACCTACCTTAAAAGCCGAAATACTGCAATCAAGACTTTGCTCCCAAAGTCTTATTCCTGACGAACGACCACAAACTCGACTAAGAACACCAAATATGAAATCTAAGCATCAAAACAAAATCAACGACACCCATATTGACTACTTTTAGTTTGGGGTCAAAATGGACCCTTGAAACGAGTTTTCGCAAAAGAAGGCAAAATCGTAACTTTAACTTAAAAATGTGTTATCCATAGTTTTAGGAACCTACAACTGAAAACCAAGTGAAATTGAGTCAAAACGAGGTTCAAATCGAAGAAAAATCATTTTTAAGCTTTATCGGGTAAAAATCTTTAAAATTCGGATTAAAAAATCAAGAATCAGAGTTGGTTTGAAGGTTAAATTGATAAAAAAAAAAACTAGTAATTATTAGATTAAAATATTATTCAAGTGAAAAGGAGTTAAATTGGAGTTTAAAATAAAGCCCTAAGATTTTTGGAGTTTTGAGAAATTAATCAGGAAATTAATAAGGAAAGAGTGAATTCTTACCTTAAATCCATAAGAGAATCAAGAAATAGATGTTAATTTAGCTTCCCAAGATCCCATAAGCTTCACTTTTAAGCTCTCACACTATTTTAGGATTTAAGTCTCAAGAGGTAAGGTGAAAGAATGGACAAAATGGGCCAAAAACAGGGGTAAAAAATTGCTATATATAGCAAAAAGATCTGCACTATAGCAGATTTTTCTACGTCCAAATGGACTTCGACGTGGTGTCCGGAATTCATTTAAAGTCCAATATATGCAAACGAACTGTCAAACCACACTAAATTCGATGTTTCAAACTCAATGACGATATCATATTTTCAAAAATATTATCATTTTCAAAAAATTGATCCCTGAAATCTGAAATTATAATTTTCCAAATCGAGGGTCGAAATGAGATTTAATAGCCGTAAAATCACACCAAATATGTTACCACCCTAAAATCAACATTTTAGATCTGCTGGCGAAGTTGAATTTTCCATTCGAGGTTGTTTTGGTCAAATGTGGGTCCCACATCCATACTTCTAATTTTTCAACTTTTCAACCAATATGTCGAAATGAGATCAGGTGCATCGGGACCCAAACCAAAGGTTTACCTAGCCTAAAATCAATATTTCGGAGCTGCTGGTGTAGTCCGTTCTTCCATCCATCACACAAATCAAAATATATCCACATAAGTCCAAAATAAGGCTCTCAAAGCCATCAAAAACCACAATATCGCATAAATGGTATCAAAATGCATCAAGAATTATGCCAATCACGCACACTCCAAAAATATCATAATACAACTACGGGGAGGGGTAAAATAGTCAAATCAACAAAATCATAAATTACACATATTTCATAAAAAAAAGGTCATTACATCATCCATTACTAAAAATCTAGTTCGGCCTCGAACTAAGGCAAAGAAATACCTGAATCAACGAAGAGCTAGGGATCAGAATTACGCATATCAGACTCGAATCCCAAGTGGCCTGATCTATAGATCGATATTGACACTGAACCTTATCCACAGGGATCACTCTAGATCGCATCCACCTAACATCCTTAGCGAATATAGAGACCGGTTCCTCAAAAAATGACAATCACTCATCTAACTGAACTGACTCCCAACGAATAACATGAGACTCATCCGAAATGTGCGAAGCATAGAAATATGAAAAACTGGATAAACAACTGATAGATCAGGGGCCAAAGACAACTCATAAGCCACATCACCAACAGTCCAAAGAATCTCAAATGGACCAATATACCTGGGGCTAAGCTTTTCCCTCATCCCAAACCTCATCACACCCTTCATAGGTGAAACTCGAAGTAAAACACGATCACCAATACCAAATTTTAGGGCACAAAGTCTATGATCAGCATAACACTTCTCCCTACTCTAAGCCACTCTAAGTCTATCCTAGATGACCCAGACTTTATCCAAAAACTCACGAAGCAAGTTTGTACCTTGAGGTCTCACCTCAGAAACATCAAAGAAACCCATTGGGGAGTGACAATGCCTACCATACAATGCCTTCAAAGGAGCTATATCAATACTGGAATGGTAGCTATTGTTATATGGAAACTCAGCTAAAGATAAATGCTGCTCCCACTAGCCACCAAAATTCATCACGCACGCACCGAGCATATCCTCCAAAACTTGGATATTTCACTCTGATTGGTCATCAGTCTGGGGGTGAAAAGTTGTGCCAAAATCAACCCGAGTACCCAACTCATCCTGAAATGTCTTCCAAAAGTGAGATGTAAACACAAAATTTTAATCTAAAATAATGGACACTGGCACACCATGCAGACACATAATCTCATAAATGTAGATACTGGTCAACTTCTCAGCATTGAATGAGACCAGAATAGGAATAAAATGAGTTGGCTTGGTCAATTGATCCACGATGCCCCAAACATTGTCAGAATCATGAAATGTACGAGGCAAACCAGTCACAAAGTCCATGGTGATCCGTTCCTACTTCTACTTGGGAATGGGTAACCTCTGAAGCAACCCACCAGGCCTCATATGCTTGGCCTTCATCTGATGACAATATAGGAAATGTGACACAAAATCCGCTATATCTCATCTCATACAACCCCACCAGTAATGCTGTCTCAAATTATAATACATCTTAGTCACACTCAAATGGATGGAATATCTAGAATAATGAGCTTCCTCCAAGATCAACCTTGTCCAATCACCTATTAGCAGCATACAAACTCAGCCTCCAATCTGTAAAACTCCATTTGATTTAAGTGAGGCTTCCCTAGATTCCCCACTTAACACCTTATATCAAATCAACCTCAAACCAACATCATCAAATTAATGTGCTTGAATCTGCTCCATAAAAAAAGATCTAGCCTCCACAAAATGCTAAAACACACTCAGGTATCGAAATATCAAGCATAACAATCTGGTTAACTAAAGACAAAACCTCTAAGTCTAAAATCCTCTCCTGGATCAAAAGTCGACTTCCAACTTAAGGAATCTACAACCATATTAACCTTGCTCGAATGATAGAGAATGGTCACGTCATAATCCTTAAGCAATTCAAGACAATGGCGCTGCCTCATATTAAGATCTCGTTGGGCAAAGAAGTACTGAAGGCTATGATTATCTAAGAAGATCTCACAACAGACTCCATACAAGTAGTGCCTCCTCAACTTTAAGGCAAACACAACTGCGTACAACTCCAATTCACGGGTAGGATAATTTCTCTCATGAGAATTAAACTAATGAGACACATAAGCAATCACCTTGCCATCCTGCATCAACACAATACCTAACCCAATATCTGAAGCATCACAAAAGATGGAAAAGTCCACACCCTCCTTGGGCAAAGACAATATAGATGTGAAGTCAACAAATTCTTGAGCTTTTGAAAGCTTGACTCACAAGCATCAGACCACTAAAAAGAAATATTCTTCTGGGTCAACTTGGTCAATGGAGCTACAATGAAAAAGAAACCCTCAATAAAACACCGATAACAACCTGCCAAGCCAACATAATTCTGAATCTCAATGGGCGAAGTAGGTCTAGCCCAATCACGAACCACTGCAACCTTGGATGGATCAGCCATAATACCCTCCTTAGTCACCATATGACCCAACAAAGAAATAGACATTAACCAAAACTCACACTTAGAGAACTTTGCATACAATTTTCCATCCCTCAATCTCTGAAGCACAATATGCAAATGCTTCTCATGCTTAGCCTTACTCTTGGAATAAACTAAGATATTATCTATAAATACAATAATAAATGAGTCGAGATATGGTCAAAATACCTGGTTCATTAACTCCATGAATGCGATAGGGGCATTGGTCAACCCAAAAGACATGACCAAGAACTCATAATAACCATATCGAGTTCAAAAAGTTGTCTTCAGAATATCTAATGCTCTAATCCTCAACTGATGAAAAACAAACCTTAAATCAATCTTTGAAAATACCACAACATCCTATAGCTGATTAAATAAGTCTTTAATATAGGAAAGAAGAATTTTATTCTTAATCGTCACCTTATTCAATTGTCGATAATCAATACATATGCACATAGACCCATTCTTCTTCTTCACACATAAGACAAACGCATCCCAAGGCGATACACTAGGTCGAATAAACCCCTTACCCAACAACTCCCATAACTGATCCTTCAATTTTTTCAACTCGGTAGGGGCCATCCTATAAGGAGGAATGGAAATAGGCTTGGTTCCCAACTCAACATCATTGGCAAATTCAATATCTTAATTCAGAGGCATGCCAAGCAAGTTCATAGAGAACACATCTATAAACACATGGACAACACAAACAAAATCCAAAAAATAAGGTAAAACAACACTAGTATAATGAATATGATCCAAATAAGATAAATATCCCCTCTCAACCAATTTACAAGCTTGAACATAAGATATAAACCTCCTAGGACCCGAATAAAGTTCACCCTTCTAAGCTATCTTTGGCACACTCGGTGAAGCTAAAGTCACAATCTTGGTATAACAATCTAGGACAACATGATAAGGAGTCAACCAATCCATATCTAAAATAACATTAAAATAAACTATATCTAACATAAGCAAGTCTACCAATGTCTCACGCCTGACAAAAGTCACAACACAAGATTAGTACACTCGATCACCATTAAAGAATTACCTAGTGGGTTAGATACACGAATAGGTATGGCAAGAGGCTCAGTAACAAAATTAAAACCTGAATAAAAAATATACAGACACATAAGAGAAAGTCGATCTGGGATCAAATAACATAAATGTAGGTTTGAAACAAATAGGGATGATACCTGTGATCACAACATCAGACGCCTCCACCTTTGTCCTAGTGGATATAGCATAACACTAACCACGACCACCAACTGTCAAAATAGCCTCATGACCACCACCGCAGTCTTCACTACCTTTACCCTTCACACCTCTAGTAGAACCTCTACCTCTCTCAGTTGTAATAAGAGTAGCTTTAATCACAAAGTGGGGACATTCCTTAGCTAAATAGACTACTTCATAACACAAAAACAACCTCTACAGCCCTACTCCTCCGAAGAAGGTATAACTAGGACTGAATGACCATTTGAACTCTATAAGAATGCCTGCACTGGCCTATCCTGATATCTATAAAAGCCTCTAAAATCTCTACCATAGTGAGACTGACCTCTGAACTCACCAAAATAACACACCCTTTTGGTGCCACCCTGAGTACTCGAAGAATACCCTTTGTCATCTTAGCATGATCCATAATACTCTAAAAGAAAGACCCAAGCATAACTATTTGAGGCATAGATAACTGAAGAGAGACATCCATACCTTTTACAAACTTTCAATCTTCTCAGACTCGATGGAAATACTATCATAAGAATATATAGACAGGGCATATAAGCGTGTCTGATACTCAACAATTGACATGAAGCCTTGGTCTAAATGACCAAACTGATCTTGCTTATGGTCTCTTAAACTTAAAAGAATAAATCTTTCGAGAAAAGTCTCAACAAACTGATCCCAAGTCATCTTGAAAGAATCACTGGGTCTACAACTTACAAGTGACCTGTAATGCCTCAAGTTTTTGGTCCTTGGAATTTTTTTGAGTCTAAGTTCACTTCCTTGACTACAACTTACCCTATGAGTCGTAGGGTGTCTTGATGGGTCATGTGACCTTAGTGGTAAAGTTTCTAGAGAATGGTTTTAGAGTTACTATCCTGGGTATGACTTAAGGGTACGGGTCGAAAAGACTCATGATGAGTCGTTGGGATGAGTCATAGAGAAATCATGTAAGTTTATAGTATGATTTTTATCTTGGTACAAGTGTCTCACTAGGAACCGTAAGGATTTGTTATGAGTTATTGGGTGTAATCATAGGGTGTCTAGTGTATACCTCAATATGGATTCTATATTGACTACGACTGAACCCTACGAGTCGTAGGGTCCCATTACGAGTTGTGCCTTTGAGTCGTAGGGGTCCTTGAGGATGTCATGGTTATGACTCGTGGTAACGAGTCATAAGGAGTGGTTATGAGTCAATGGTTGACTCGTAGTTAATGACGACACTCTTTTTCACCTTTTAAGTTAAGGAAATTCTGGATATTTCCCCTGTTACCCAAATTGAAACTCATGTCTTATAACCCCTTTAAGGTGTTATTAATACTAATAAACTAATCCAATTAACTTATCAAAACTCTCTAAATTCCCTCAAGCAAGTCAAACTAGGATTTTATCAAATTGATCATCCAAGGGCTCTAGAGTTAAATTCTCTCTGTGAAACTTAATATTTCAGGCATGCGACTCTACCCTTAAACTTAATATCTCTATTTCATGAAAATATATGGTTGTTTATGTGATTTAAAGTAAGGGCTTCGATATGAATGAGGGTTTTGACATAAATGGTTAATTAAAAGATTTTTACATGATTTTATTTTGCATTACTCATGTTTTATCCATGGTTTTGAACTTATGGGTGCATGGTTATGGTGAATAAACTAAGGGATTATGATTTCCCAAACTTATGACTTTTGAAGTGGTTATGATCCTAATCCCAATATTGTGAAATTATTTTTAGCTACGAGAAAAATGGGAATTTAACTATTATGAAGCTATTGCATTATGATGTTGAATTAAACCTTATGGGTTGGTGTTTTCAAAAGCTATTACTTAACTGAACTAATAAGGTTTGTGAATTCCCCAAGTAATAAAATTATTTTGGCATGTTGATGATACCTTGCAAGTGTAGTTGGTATGGCGATACCAATAATGTATGCCTAAATGTATATTATGGTTTAATGAATGATATTGTGTGTTAAATATTTTACTTGATCTTTAAAAAGGACCGTGTAGATGAATCATGAAAGTGGAGGTCCTGAGGGACAAGCACTGGAAACCTCAATTGTCGATGCGGGAGTCTTTATGACTGAGTAGTTCGAGTCCCCCTATTATTATTATGTGATTAGGAGGTTTGAGTCCCCCATACCTCAGTACATTATTTAATGCTTAAGTCATCTTGATATGCCGAGAGGTTCGAGTCACCTGAGGCACCTCGAGTTGATGTGTCTAAGCTGAGTTTCGCCAGTCGATTTACTTGCTTACCTATTTGGTGGCTTCTCAGAATGAGTGGGTCACTTCTATTTCTCCATCTTTCGAGGACACTATAGTTGGCCAATTCATGAGATTGAGTCCTCCTTTTTTACAGGTTCTAAAGTTGAGAAAGATCCTCAATATTTCATTGATAAGATAGAAAAGATCTTTCATATGATGCATTCCATAAATATGGAGGGCATGGAGTTTGTTACTTACCAATTGATAGATATGGCTTATCAGTGGTATAAGGAATTGGACCAGTCTAGGGGAGATGATGCTGAGTCCACTTTATGGGATAATTTGTCTAATGCTTTTCTAGACTGCTTATTTTCTTAAGAGTTGAGGAAGGCAAAAGAAAAAGAGTTTGTTAACCTGAATCAAGGAAAAATATAAGTCAAGGAGTATGACTTTAAGTTTTATCAGTTATCTCGATATGCTCCAGAGTTGGTGTTTAGTAAGAGGGCAAAAATGAGAAAGTTTGCTTTTGGGTTATCCTGAGACTTGATTCTGAAGAGTAAGGCTGCCTTGTTACATAAGAAAATAGATATTTCTCGACTTGTGGTTTATATGCAGTAAGTTAAAGAAGAGAAAAAGAAGCAAGCTGAATTGGGAAGAGGCAGAGTAAGAAGTTTTGGTACTCAGATCAGGGTGGAAGTTAGCAAAAAAATGGTAAAGATAGAAGAAAATAGTCTAAGAAGAAGTGGGGAAATTTTGGTTCGTAATCTATGCCTAGTGCTCCTTACCCAAAGCCATTTGGTGATCACCGTATACAGAGTGGTGATGGTTTTAGGGAACATGGTGCCCAATATCAATATAGTGGGGCTCAGTTAGCTCTATTATATCCTCCTTGTAGATTCTGTAGTCAAGTGCATTATGGTATTTGCGAAGAAGAGAGGAACACGTGCTTTAAATATGGTCAGATTGGTCATATGCAGAGAGACTATCCTTTTAGGGTGGCTTCTAGAGAAAATAATATTCTTGTTGCTTCTGTATCAGCTCCGTCACCAAAACGTGCTACTTCTGCTTCTGGCTTCGGCATTGGTCTGAACTGTCTCTATGCTCTCATTACCTTTCTGGAGTCTGAGGCATCCCCTGATATTGTTACTGGTATGTTGGAACTCTTTTCTCATGATGTGTACTATTTTCTTGATCTCGAGTCTACTCTCTCTTATGTGACCCCATTTGTGGCTATGCATTTTGAATTTAGTCCTGAGTGTATTCTGGACCCTTTTTCTATTTCTACCCAGTGGGTGACTCTGTGGTTTCTAAAAAAGTCTATAGGGGTTATGTGGTATCTGTTGGTGATAGAGAAACTCTAGTAGATCTGATAGAGTTAGACATGGTTAATTTTGATGTTATAGTGGGGATAGATGGCTACATTCATGTTATGCCTTTTTAGATTGTTGGTCTGGTAAGGTCATCTTAAAATTCCCAAATGAGCCAACTATTGAGTGGAAAGGTAGTTCCCTAGTTTATAAGGTAAGGTTCATTTCATATTTTAGTGCCCAAAAACTGGCATCTAAAGAGTGCCTTTATCACTTAGTTAATGTGAAGGATTCTAGACCTGAAGGTTCTCTTTTGAAAACTGTCCTTGTGGTTTGCAAATTTTTTGAGGTGTTCCCTGATGGTCTTCCTGGTATTCCTTCTGATAGGGAGATTGATTTTGGGATTAATGATATTCCGAAAACTCGTACTATTTCTATTTCTCCTTATTGAATAGCTCCAATTGAGTTGACAAAACTCAAGGAGTAGCTGAAAGATCTTCTAGATAATGGTTTTATCCATCCTAGTGTGTCCCCGTGGGGTGCACCTATTTTGTTCGTCCATTAGAAGGATAGTTCCCGTCGAATGTGTATTGATTATCGATAATTGAATAAGTTGACCGTAAAGAAAATAAGTATGCACTTTCAAGGATTGATGATCTCTTTAATTAGCTTCAGGGTGCTAAGTATTTCTCCAAGATTGATCTTCGGTTTAGGTACCATAAGTTGAAGATTAGGAAGGCATATATCCCCAAGACTGCCTTCTAAACCTGGTATGGTGACTTTGAGTTTTTGGTGATGTCCTTTGGGTTGACTAATGCCCCAAAAACATTTATGAATCTTATGAATTGAGTTTTCCATTAATTCATTAATTTATTCGTAATTTTCTTCATTGATAATATCTTGGTGTACTCCAAGAGTGAGGCAAATCATGCCGATCACCTCCTCCTTGTGTTGAAGACCCTATAGGATTATTTTTTGTATGCTAAGTTCTTTAAGTGTATTCTGGTTAAATATTCTGACATATCTGGTTCATGTTGTTTCTATTGAAGGGATCATGGTGGATCCACAAAAGGTCATAGTGGTTAAGAAGTAGACTAGAACCACGATTCTAATCGATATTTAGAGCTTCTTTGGTTTAGCCGACTATTATAGAAGGTTTGTGGAAAGCTTCTCATCGATTGATGCCCTTTTGACCAAATTAGCTAAAACAATGGTGAATTTCTTATGGTCTGATGCGTGTAAGGTAGTTTTGAGAAGTTGAAGTATAAGTTGACTTTGGCTCTAGTCTTGACCCTGCCCGAGGGTATTGATGGTTTTGTGGGCTATTATAATGCATCTCGGGTGCGACTGGGGTGTGTATTGATGCAACATGGCAAGGTGGTTATATATGTTTCTAGGCAGTTACAAGATTATAAGAAGAATTACACGACTCATAATTTGGAATTATTAGCTGTGGTGTTTTCATTGAAGATCTGGTGGAATTATTTGTGCGGAGTTCATATTGATATTTATTCTGATCATAATAGCCTACAATATGTGTTCACTCAGAAGGAGCTAAATCTTAAGAAAAGAAGGTATCTTGAGCAGCTCAAGGATTATGACTTAAATCTTCACTACCACCCAGGTAAAGCTAATGTGATTGCTAATTCTCTTAGAAGGTTGTCTATGGGAAACTTATCTCATGTGGATGAGGAGAAATGAGAATTGGTGAAGGATATTCACTGATTGGCTAATCTCATAGTCCGTCTCTTGGATTTTGAGAATGGTCGCATGATTGTTCAAGAGGCGGTGAAGTCATGTCTTGGAACTGAAGTGAAAGAGAAGCAAGTGTTGAATCCTATCTTGATGCAAATCAAGAATAAGGGTAGGCAGAAAGTATTGACCTTCGAGATTGGTAGTGATGGTATCTTGAGGTACCAAGATAGGTTATGTGTTCCCGAGGTTGATGGGTTGCAAGAAAGAATCTTGGCAGAAACCCATGAGTTGTGATATATTATTCATCCTGGTTTGATAACAATGTATCATAATATTAAGGAGATTTATTGGTGGAATAATATGAAGTAGAATATGGCCAATTTTGTGGCTAAGTGTATGGTGTGTCAACAAGTAAAGTTGGAACACTTGAGGCCATTAGATTGTCTCAAGTGATTGAGTTGCCGGTGTAGAAATGGGAGATAATTAATATGGATTTTGTTGTTGGTCTTCTGCAGTCTCGCCAATAGTTTGATTCGATTTGGGTCATTATGGATAGGATGACTAAGTTGCTCACTCATTACCAGTAAGGATAAATTTCTCTTTTGAGGTTTATGCTAAGTTGTTCATTGAGAAGATTGTGAGGTTGCATGGTGATACAATTTCTATTATTTCTGCTTAGGGCAGTTCTTATCTTATTTTTGAAGGTCCTTCCAGAGAGGTTTAGGGACTAAGGTAACCCTTAGTAGTGCTTTCCACCTACAGACAGATAGGAAAATGGAAAGGACAATTCAGGTTTTGGAAGATATTCTTTGGGCTTGTGTATTTGACTGTGGTGGTAGATGGGTTGACCATTTGCCTCTCATTGAATTTTCTTATAACAACAGTTGCCATTCTAGCATTAATATGGCTTCATTTGAGGCCTTGTATGGTAGGAGGTGTATATATCCTATTAGGTGGTTTGAGGTTGGTGAAAATAGGTTATTTGGCCCAAATTTGGTTCACCAATCCATCGAGAAGGTATAGGTAATTTTGATGTCGGAGATTGGGTTTTTCTAAAGGTATCTCCTATGAAGGGAGTGATGCGGTTTGGTAAGAAGGGAAAGCTCAACCCCTGTTATATTGGTCCATACTTGGTTTTGAAGAAGATTGGTAATGTTGCTTACGAGTTGGAGTTGCCTTCTAGTTTGAGCTCCATTCATCCAGTGTTTCATGTTTCGATGTTTAGAAAGTGCATGGGTGATCCTTCGGCGGTCGTTTCTTTGGAAAGCATGGGCATTTTAGATTCCTTGTCTTATGTGGAAGTTTCGGTGAAATCTTGGATAGGTAAGTCCGTCGGTTGTGGACCAAAGATATGGCTTCGGTGAAGGTTCTTTGGAGGAACTACAAGGTTGAGGAAGCTACTTGGGAAGACGAGGAGGACATGAGGTCCAAGTATCCATTCTTGTTCCCCTATTCAAACAATCGTGCTTAAGGTATGTGTAATTTCTTACCATTTTGTTTTCTGTCTTTGTTAAAGGAAAATTGTAAATTCCTTAGTATCTTTATTTTCTTCTTAAAGGTAAGAGTAGTGATGTTCAAGGTCTAATCATGCAAGTAAATTCCTTATCCTATCATTCGAGGACGAATGATCCTAAGATAGGGAGTATGTAATGCCCTAGGTTTTTGGTCCTTGGAATTTTTCTGAATCTAAGATCATTGCCTTGACTAGGACTCACCCTACGAGTCGTAGGGTGTCTTGACAGTTTATGTAATCCTAGTCATAAAGTGCCCAAAGAATGGTATTGGAGTTACTATCCTGGGTACAACTTGAGAGTACGAGTCGTAAAGACTCATGATGAGTCATTGGGACGAGTCGTAATCAAATCATGTAAGTTTGTGGCATGATTCTACTTTGAGTATGAGTGGCTTACTATGAATTGTAAGGATTTGTTATGAGTTTTTAGGTGTAATCATAGGGAATCCAGTTTATACCCAATTTGGGTTCTGTGCTGACTACGACTAGACCCTAAGTAATGTAGGGTCCCATTATGAGTCGTACCTTTGAGTCGTAGGGTCAACAGTGTATGGGGGTCCTTGAGGCTGTCATAGTTTCAACTCATGGTGACGAGTCGTAAGGAGTGGTTACGAGTCAATGGTTGAGTCGTAGTCAATGTTGACAATCTTTTTCATCTTTTAAGTCAAGGGCATTCTGGATATTTTTCTTTAATCCAAATTAAAACCCACGTCTTATAACCCCTTTAAGGTGTCATTAACACTCAAAAACCAATCCAAGTAACTTCTTAAACACTCTCTAAATTCCCTCAAGTAAGTCCATCTAGGGTTTTATCAAGTTGATTATTCAAGGGCTCTAGAGTTAAATTCTCTTCGTGAAACTTGATATTTCAGACATGTGACTCTACCCTTAAACTTCATATCTCTATTTCATGAAAATACATGGTTGTTTATGTGATTTAAAGTAAGAGTTTTGACATGAATGAGGGTTTTGACAAGAATGGTCAGTTAAATTATTTTTCCATGATTTTATTTTGCATTACTCATGTTTTACCCATGATTTTGAACTCGTGGATGTATGGTTATGGTGAATAAACTAAGGGATTGTGATTTCCCAAACTTATGACTTTTGAAGTGGTTATGATCCCAAACCTAATATTGTGAAATTGTTTTTAGCTACGAGAAATATGGGAATTTAACTATTATGAAGCTATAGCATTATGAGGTTGAATTGAACCTTGTGGGTTAGTGTTTACAAAATCTATTGCTAAATTTAACCAAAAGGGGTTGTGAATTCCCCAAGAAATGAAATTATTTCGGCATGTTGATGATACCTTGCAAGTGTAGTTGGTATGACGATACCAATAATGTATGCCTTAATGTATATTATGGTTCAATGACTGAAATTGTGTGTTAAATATTTTAATTGGGCTTTAAAGAGGACTGTGTAGCTGAGTCATGAAAGTGGAGGTCCTGAGGGATAAACATTGGAAATTGCGATTGCCAATGCGGGGTTTTATATGATTGAGTTGTTCAAGTCCCCCTATTATTATTATTATTATTATTATTATTATTATTATTATTATTATTATTATAATTATTATTATGTGATTGGGAGGTTTGAGTCCTCCATTCCTTATTACATGATTTGGTGTTTGTGTTACCTTGATATGTCGGGAGGTTCGAGTCCCCCATAGTGCATATGCATACCCTCTGGTTTGTGCGGCCACATGTACGGAGGGGGGGGGGAGGGCTACTATTTGGGGGAGAGCTGGGCCCACATAGCTCGTGCCTTGTATATTATGACGATTAAGCTACACAATCTAAAATAAGATTTTAAATTGCATGTTAAGCCTTGTTCCCTATTCCGGTATGTGATATATGTATATGTATATATATATATATATATAAGATTTTAAATTGCATGTTAAGCCTCGGATGATGTGCATGAAATTTTGAATGATTTGAATTGTTATTCATGGCATTATGTTATCCCGTATGCCCGAGTTACATGCTAGCGTTCTAACCTGCTAACTATCTACGTATGCAATATTACCACACGATGTAGGAATTAGGAATAATTCTACTTCTCCTGCTTAGTTATTCAAATTCGGGATCGACTCGTGAGTTGACATTAAAGTGATGAGTTTCCATAAATTGGAAGTCAACATTTCATGTTTTTGGTTCCTTATGTCTCAGATTGTTATGCTTGTTTTGGATATTTTCAGGGGCATGTCCCGACACCTTTATTGATATTTAATTTTGGTTCATGGTTTAGAAGGGTTTGTTTGGATTACTGTGGATTTGGATTACGTTAGTCAGATGTTTTGGATGATTTTAGGTCGATATACTATAGACATTTTTTAATTAGATTTGTGCTTACCTTTATGTATCTTTTTAGATGTTCGTAATTCATCCGACATTGGGAATGTTGTGTTGGTTTAGTTAGGTGAAGGGGGGTGATCTTCGGTCCATGTAGGACTTGAGATACCTTTCAAGGTCAGGCCTTGGTTTGGATCGTGAAATGACCTCCTTCAATCTCTCACCACATTTCTCAACTAGTAAGATGTAGTATAAGCCACACCATACGCGCAGAACGAGTGAAACACAACTCAGAATACAAGGTATGAAAGAACTTCATATGATAAAGAATAAAATGAGCGAAGTTTCCTAACCACGTCTGATTGCCTCTCAAAGATAGATACAGATGTCTATGTACCAATCCATGAGACTCTATTCGGGATTTTTTTCTTACACCATTGAAACCCATGAAACCTGGCTACTCTGATACCAATTTGTCACAATCCAAAAACGAGGGTCATGATGACACTTGTCGCGGCATACCTTGATAAATAAACCCTTCATCCAAATTGATATAAAAAGAGGAAAAGATAGAAATACCCCAAAGTAAGACTTTTAGAATGAATTCAAACTATACAAATAATCATAACAATGCGGAAAGAACTTATCCAAAATATCAATCATGCCCAAAACTAGGTGTCAATAGTGTAAGAACTACTAATACAATTCAGGAGTCAAATACATCAGAAAAAAACTACAAAGGAATAATATCTGTCTCCGAATACTAATAAAGACATAACCACTATAGAAAGATAGAGGTAAACTCTGGACGCATGAATGTCCAACTGCTACCTTAGAAGCTCCAACAATCACCCGAGTCAAGCAAGCTGAGGCGCACTCGAGCTAAGATCTACACCGAAATGGTGCAGTAGGCATGAGTATGGTCCACTTATATGCAGTAGGTATCATAGGCAAACCAATAAAAGTAGTAAAAAAAGCATACAAAATATATACTAAGGGCACATCACCTGCAATTAGAAAATATCCCACAATGGTAGCCTACACCGCTTGCACTAATAGTTCTATTATATCACATATATTATAATGTTACACCAAGGTAGAACACAGGTATGCACTATATCACAAATAAGTAGAAAAAGTAGGAATATGCATATACAAGATCATCAAGTACAAGTAAAAAAGATAAGACAATTATATAGATGACAAGTCAATATGGTAATACAACACAATATAAACACAATAAAGTAAGTGCAATGTATATGATGATGATGTTGATGATGATGATGATGCATAAGGTCATCAAACAACCTTCTAGATTATCACACAATCCCCGTCTACACCTATGGAGGAAAGCCTCCCAACACAGGACCCATGGGGGTTCATCAACCCGTATACAATCTACATATCTCATATTTTCTTTCCAGAACATCCCTAAGAAAGGGTTTTATAAGGTGTTATAATATCTCCTCCCTGACACATCCCTTGGGGAGGGTTCTTAAAAAGGTATTGCTAGTCTTACTTAGGTATTGACATGGTGGTACCAATGTTTCATGAATGAGTATGCTATGAGGATGTAATTCTTACAACCAATCATAATGAGTATTTTCACAACCA
Source organism: Capsicum pubescens (assembly GCA_030864215.1). Taxonomy (NCBI): domain Eukaryota; kingdom Viridiplantae; phylum Streptophyta; class Magnoliopsida; order Solanales; family Solanaceae; genus Capsicum; species Capsicum pubescens. The sequence continues at coordinate 87,427,533 of CM061547.1, forward strand.
ACCACATGATATATGTCCACAACCAACCACAACGATACATTTTCACAACCACGTGAGTCAATATCCACACATTATTTTTCATTTTATCCATGAATTTTCACATGTCTCATATGCCAATAAAGTATGAATATAATCACAATACATCAATGGTACTATAATAAGTATTTTACCAACATAATACAATTATTCACATGTATTCAAGGCAATCAATAACACATAGGATCCCACACGGTCACACATATCACAGAATATCTAATTTCAATAATTACATCACATATAGGCCCCCACACGAGCACAACATATAGATAGTATTTTTTTCATTATTAGTTCCTACCCTTAACATGCATTTTTACTATCATTTACTATCCACCTCAGTCTGAAAGAGTTAATCCATAACCTACCTTAAAAGCCAAAATACCGCAATCAAGACTTTGATCCCAAAGACTTACTCGTCACGAACGGTCACGAACTCTACTAAAAATATCAAATAAGAAATCTATGCATCAAAATAAAACCAACAACACCTATATTGACTACTTTTGGTTCATGGTCAAAACTGTTAGGGTTTTTGCCATGATTTTCTTACCAAAAGTTTTATTTTTCTTAGAAGGAAAATAAAAATAATACCATAAATACTTTTACTTTTCTGAAAGGAAAATATAAAACTTTTTCATATTTGGCAAATTTCTTTCTAAGAGGAAAAGTTTTGGAACTCTATAAATAGAAGACCCCCTTCTCATACCATAACACAATAGCATCCACAATGTAGTCCTTAAAGAGTTTTGGTTAGGGGGAATTTTCTCTCAATTATTTTTCATGCTAGTTTTCATGCTTTTTAATATTAGGTTTTTATGTGTAGGCCAATTGGCCAAATCATAAATAATATTATGTTTTTAGTTTAGTTTTGTGTCATTTGAATTATTGCTTACATGGTTTGCATCTAATAGCTTTCACATGATACCCTCTCGATTTAGAGCCCAACAAGTGGTATCAGAGCCTATGGTTCAAAGGTCCAGTGGTTTGGTAAAATGAGTTTGAAGACAAGTTCATGGTGGTTCAAACTAATTTGCAACTAGTTTGATGATAATGAGGATTTTTGTCGAACTACACATAAAGAGAAAGTTTCAACCATATTTTCAACATTCCTGCTACTGTGTCTTTAGAAATAAAAATAAAATATTACTTCTAACCCAATTTTTAACTATGGCATGCAACAGTGATTAAGTGTAATACCCGGGCTTATTCCTAGCTAGAAATCATCTCAAGGATTCTAGTACTTGCTTTGAAATACAAATATATTTTTTTACCCATGGTATTTTGGAAATTTCTACTTTCTATCACGTGGAAAATTGAGTTAGATTTCTAACGATACCAATTTGTCCTATTCCGACACCAAACGAGGAAGTTATGGATGTTTTACTCAGAACTGACCGAAACGCCAAGGTACGACGTCCAAGTTGACAGACCGTCACTTTCACCATCACAGCCAAGGAAGTAGGGCCACGTTCTAGATAAGGATTGACGAACGATTTAACGGACCATCAGATTTTTTACGGACCGTCATCTAGGCCGTCAACTCTTATCCAGTGAACCCCATTTATGGTCCACGTATGACGATCGAAATGACGGACCGTCAAGTTCCGGATGGACCGTCGTCGGATCGTCACACGCCACGTTCAGTTTACTTCCAAGCTATTTTAATAGGGGTATTTTGGTCACTTACCACTCGCCAATATATACCCAGATGAGTCCAAATTCAGCCATTTTGATCATTATTATTTCACAAACAAAAACTAGGGTTTCCCTCTAAATTTAATCTCCAAGAAAAAGACCCAATATTCTTCAAATATCAAAGGATTTCAAATCCTTCAAGTTCAAAAACATCAAGAACCTTGAGTCAGGTATGCGTAGTGTTCATCCACGGATTTCTTTCATCCGTGGAGTTTAAGAATCAATCTTTAAATACTAAATCATGAATTTTTTGTGGTGATATGATTTTATTCATGTTGGTGGTTATGGTTATGCTATAGAGTAGTGATATGATGAATTTTCATGAAGGTTTTGATCATGTAGTTGGAATCCATGAATTTGGGTGGTTTAATGTGATGTAAATTTATGAACACACCTATGCTTTAAAGAGTGCATGCAAGGTGTTTGAAAAATACTTAGAATTCTAGGAATTTCATGTTTACATGGTCCCATATTATCTACTTGACAAGTCCATGTTAACTATACAATTTAATATGAGTTCCATGCCATTGTTTTGTTGCTATTGTTGTGGTATGAAGCATTTATGATAATTAAGTGATATAATATGTACGTGATATATATATTCCATACACTCCCTACTATGCACAAGATGTTGAAAACTACATATGGTATATTATCCCCTACTTATGATATTATGAATTGTGGACTCCAATCTTGTGATCAAGTCATGTCATGTGTGTTAGTTTTCTTCTATCGAGTCCTGGGGGTATTCATACCCAAAAAATATAGCTGTGTGCCTAGAGACATGTTATGTTGTTATGATAATCTCATTCAAGCCATGATCTATAGAACTCACTTAGTCATGTGACTCAGAAAACCTCAGAAAAATCTCATGATCTCAGTAAATTCTCAGATAATAGAACTATTCTGTCAGTCAACAAAAGTTGGTTACTCAGTCCATGCACAATTAGTAAATTATGATCAGTCTCTTCTGATGGGAGTAGGAGTTAGCATCGAGTGAACCCAAGGATGGGGACTCACCCGATAGATTAGGACTGAGATCCTTAGAAGCAATTCCTAAGTTCCAAAACTATGTAGCCAGCATAGGTTGAGACATCGCAGCCTGTTATATGAGGGTAGATGAGGGGGATTAACCTATTATACGAGGGTTCCCACCGTTGTTATATGGGGTTGCTCACACGTTGTCCTTACCAGTAGAGCGATATTGACACCCTTCTAGTCAGGGAAGAGATTGGACCCCAGCTTAGCCATTATGGCACATATGGGGCATGTCGGTTAAACAACTACCTCCCACAGTTTTCAGACTAAATCTCAGTAAAAGAACTCAGATAGTTCTTCAGATATCCGTAAACCAGGACTGTCAGATATAGTCAAATTCAGTTATAGTACGGAACTCAGAACTACAGTTTTAGTCATCTCAGTTATTAGTAAACTACGTATTAACGTATTGATCTATATATCACGTACTCACGATCTCAGTTACTATGTATGTATGTTTGTACTCTTATGTTCATATCAGTCAGTCAGTTAGCATTGTTCATGCATGTAAACCCTTTGCATTTAGCCTACCTCACTCGTACACTCAGTACTCCAGTTGTACTGATGCATTTGCGCTATGGTGCTTTCTTTTCATGTTACACCATAGGTTTAGAGACACGAGTTACAGACCAATAGTACCAGTCCTGATCCAGTATGCAGAGTTACAGTGAGTTCTCTTATTTCAAAATATGGCCCCAAAGAGAAGAAACCATCCAGCTCCTCAGTCCGAATATCCTTTGGGCGAGCATGCTTCTCATGCGGAGTTTAGGGCCGCATTCACCACACTTGCCCAGTCTATAGATGCCCAGAATGAACGACCACCAGTTATTCCAGCCAATCCAGTGGCCAATTTCACAACAGCTAGGATTCAGGACTTCACCCGAATAACCCTCCATCATTTTTTGAGTCTAAGTCTGACGAAGACCCTCAGGAGTTCATTGACCAAGTCTAGAAGGTCATTGATATCATGGGATTTACTTCTGTTTAGAGTGCCAAGTTATCCACATACCAATACAGGACCTTGATCACTCTTGTTACAAGTAGTGGAAGTCTGAGAGGGTAGATGATACAGGTCCTATTGAGTGGGAGGAATTTTTCATGACTTTCTTAGACAGATTCTTTCCCTAAGAGCTGAGGGAAGCCAAAGTTTTTGAGTTCATCAATCTCAGGAAGGGAAATATGATGGTTAGAGAGTATTCTCTAAGATTTACTCAGCTAGCCAGATATGCCCCTCATGTGGTTGCAGACACCAGGGCCAAGATGAGCAAGTTCGTGTCAGGGGTAAACGATAGCGTGGTAAATAAGTGTAGATCTGGGATGTTGAATAGTGATATGACTTTAGCCAGGCTCATGACCCATGTTCAACAGATATAGAAGTAGAAGTTTAGGACTAGGGAGAGGCAGAATAAGAGAGCAAGATCAGGCAGTTTCAGTTTTGCTCAGCCCAAATCCGAAGGAGAAAACCGTTCGCAGTTTTATCCTAAGCCAGCAGTTCCATCTCCTTCCTCCGCCAGTGCTCCAGTGCTAAAATTTAGAGACGACAACAGAGATTGAGCATCAGGATCTAAATGTCAGGGCAGTGTTAGCAGTGGCCGTACTTATCCTCAGTGTCAGACTTGTGGAAAACACCAACAGGGTGTGTGTAGAGTAGTTCATGGCATTTGTTTTGGTTGTGGCAAGCCAGGCCATAGAGTTAGAGACTGTCCTCATCCAGGTCCTCAGGGTCAGCATAATTGTTCCACAGCTCATTCCGGCCGCCCGAACCAGCAGGGTGCCACTTCCAGTGCTACTAGTGGGCAACGCCCAAATAGACTCTATGCTCTTCAGACTCGATAGGATCAGGAAAATTCTCCAGATGTTGTTACTGGTACGTTATAGATTTTCTATGTTCATGTTTACTCTTTGCTAGATCCAGGTCCATCCTTGTCTTTTGTTACTCCGTACATAGCAGGCAATTTTAGAATCAGTCCCAAAATTTTAGCATAGCCCTTTTTAGTCTCTACCCCAGTGGGAAAAACCATCATAGCCCAACGGGTATACAAGAACTGCCCGGTTATGATATTTTAGAAATCCACGTCAATAAATTTTGTCGAATTAGAGATGACTGATATTGATGTCATTCTCGGCATGGATTGGCTTCATTCCTGCTATGCGACAGTCGACTGCAGAACCTGAATAGTTCAATTTTAGTTCCCAAATGAGCCTGTCCTAGAGTGGAAGGGTAGTACTTCATCTTTCAGGGGTCAACTTGTTTCCTACCTTCGGGCAAGGAGAATGATTTCTAAGGAGTGGGTGTATCATCTCGTTCATATTAAAGATTCCAGTTCTGAATCTCCTAGACTTAAATTAGTTCCATTTGTTAATGAATATTCAGACGTCTTTCCCGAAGATCTTCCAGGCATTCCTCCCGAAAGGGAAATAGACTTCAGCATAGACCTTGTCCCAGATACTTAACCTATCTCTATTCTACCATATAGAATGGCACTTACAGAACTCAAGGAACTTAAAGATTAGTTGAAGAATCTCTTAGATAAGCGATTCATCGGTCCCAGTGTGTCCCCATGGGGTGCACTATTCATTGTCAGGGTCGTCTGTGTGTTCCAGGTGTAGATGACTTGAGGCAGCAAATTCTTGAAGAAGTGCATGGTGCGCGATACTCTATTCGTCCAGGGGCCACTAATATATACTGCGACTTATGGGAGATCTATTGGTGGAGTGGGATGAAGAGAGATGTTGCAGAGTTTGTGACTAAGTGCTCTGCATGTCAGCAGGTTAAGATAGAGCATCAGAAACCTAGTGGTTCCATGCAAGAGTTCACCATTCCTACTTGGAAGTGGGAAGAAGTGAACATGGACTTCGTGACGGGTTTGCCTAGAACTCATCATCAGCATGATTCAGTTTGGGTCATTATAGACAAAATAACCAAATCAGCCCATTTCCTTCCAGTTTGTACTTTTTATTTAGCTGAGGACTACGCCAAACTCTATATCAGGGAGTTGGTCATATTACATGGTGTTCCATTATCTATCATCTCAAAAAGAGGTACCCAGTTAACCTCTCACTTTAGGAAAGCATTACAAAAGGGTCTTGGTACCCAAGTCCATCTCAGTACAACGTTTCATCCTCAGACAGATAGTCAAGAAGAGAGGACCATTCAGACTCTTGAAGATATGCTAAGGGCGTGTGCAATTGATTTCAAAGAAAGTTGGGATGACCACTTGCCCTTGATTGAGTTTGCATACAACAATAGCTATCATTCCAGTATTCAGATGGCTCCATTCAAAGCTCTCTATGGTAGGAGGTATAGATCTACAATTGGTTGGTTTTAATTTAGTGAGGCCTCAGTCATAGGTCCTGACTTAGTGTTCGACGCCTTAGAGAAAGTTCAGTTGATCAGAGGAAGACTCCGCGCTGCTCAGAGCCGATAGAAGTCGTATGCGAATGTTCGTAGGAAGGATATCAAGTTTGAGGTCAATGACTATGTCTATCTTAAGATCTCTTCCATGAAGTGAGTGAAGAGGTTCGGCAAGAAAGGGAAACTTAGTCCCCGCTATGTCGGTCCCTTCAGGATTCTCAGTCACTTTGGCAAGGTAGCTTATGATCTCGAATTACCTTCAGATCTAGTGTCCGTTCATCCAGTCTTCCATGTCTCTTTGCTCAAGAAGTGCATAGGTGACCCAGAAATTGTAGTCCCTATTTCGAGCATTGACATTCAGAAAAAGCCTCTCTTACGAAGAGATTCCAGTTGAAATCTTGGACTACCAGGCTCGTAGATTGAGGAACAAAAAAGTCCCTCTAGTTAAAATTCTTTGGCAAAATTAGTCTTATGAGGGAGATACTTGGGAAATAGAAGAATATATGCATACCAAGTATCCTTACCTCTTCTCCGCCGATTCAGATCAAGCTCAAGGTAATAGTTTGCCTTAAGCTTATTCAGTTTCATATTCATGTTCCTATTATAAAGGTGGTATCTACTACCATTTCATACTCTGTCTTGCATTCATGTGTCAGTTCAGTTATAAAATCATGAATCAGCTATGCATTCTCGTCTTGAGAAACTCAGTTTACCAGAACACTTAGTCACGCATTTATGTACCAGTTAGCCATGCATCAGATGTGCATAAGTTTAGTATATTTAACATGTCAGTCATGAATTCATGTCTCAGTCACTCATGTTTAGTTCATGTTCATTTATTATTTTCCCTCTTAGTCAGTCTCATTTGAGGATGAATGTTCTCAAGAGGGAGATATTGTAATACCCGTACTTATTCCTAGCTAGAAATCATCTAAAAAATTGTAGTACTTGCTTTGAAATACAAATCTATTTTTTACCCATGGTATTTTTGAAATTTATACTTTCTATTACGTGGGAAATTGATTTAGCTTTCTAACGATACCAATTTTGTCCAATTCCGACACCAGACGAGGAAATTATAGATGTTTTACTCAGAACTGACCGAAATGCCCAGGTGCGACGTCCAAGTTGACGGACTGCCAAAAAAGTGACAGACCACCACTTTGACCATCATATCCAAGGCAGTAGGGCCACTTTTTGGATAAGGATTGACGGATAAGTTGATGGACTGTCAGATTTTTTACGGACCGTCATCCAGGCCGTCAACTCTTATCCAGTGAACCCCATTTCTGGTCCACGTATGACGGTAGAAATGATGGACCGTCAATTTCATGATGGACCATCAGTCGGGTCATCACCCGCCATGTTCAGTTTACTTCCAGGCCATTTTAAAAGGGGTATTTTGGTCACTTACCACTCGCCTATATATACCCAGATGAGTCTGAATTCAACCATTTTGCTCAATATTATTTCACAAACAAAAACTAGGGTTTCTCTCTAAATTTAATCTCCAAGAACAATACCTAATCTTCTTCAAAAATCAAAGGATTTCAAAGCCTTCAATTTCAAAAACATCAAGAACCTTGAGTCAGGTATGCGTAGTGTTCATCCATGGATTTTTTTCATCCGTGGAGTTCAAGAATCAATCTTTAAATACTAAATCATGAATGTTTGGTGGTGATATGATTGTATTCATGTTGGTAGTTGTGGTTATGCTATAGAGTACTGATTTGATAAATTTTCATGAAGGTTTTGATCATGTAGTTGGAAGCCATGAATTTGGGTGGTTTAATGTGATGTAAATTTATGAACACACCTATGCTTTAAAGGGTGCGTGCAAGGTGTTTCATAAAATACTTAGAGTTCTAGGAATTTCATATTTACATGTTCCCATATTATCTACATGACAAGTTCATGTTAGCTATACAATTCAATATGAATTCCTTGTCATTGTTTTGTTGCTATTGTTGTGGTATGAAGCATTTTAGATAATTAAGTGATATAATATGTACATGATATATATATATTCCATGCACTCCCTACTATGCAAAAGATGTTGAAAACTACATGTGGTATATTATCCCCTACTTATGATATTATGAATTGTGGACTCTAATCTTATGATCAAGTCATGTCATGTGTGTCAGTTTTCTTCTATCGAGTCCTGGGGGTATTCGTACCCAAAAAATATAGTTGTGTGCCTAGAGACATGTTATGTTGTTACGATAATATCAGTCAAGCCATAATCTATAGAACTCAGTTAGTCATGTAATTCAGGAAACCTCAGTAATCTCATGATCTCAGTAAATTCTCAGATAGTAGTATTATTCCATTAGTCAATGGAAGTCGGTTACTCAGTCTATGCACAGTTAGTAAATTATGATCAGTCTCTTCTGATGGGCGTAGGAATTAACACCGAGTGAACCCAAGGATGGGAACTCACCTGTTATATGAGGGTGTGATTCTTAGCAGTCATCCTTGCGTTCCTGAACTATGTAGCCAACATAGGTTGAGACATCATAGCCTGCTATATAAGGGTGGATGAGGTGTCTTAACCTATTATATGAGGGTTCCAACCGTTCTCACTAGAGTTACCTATTATATGAGGGTTGCTCACACGTTGTCCTTACCAGTGGCATGGTATTGACACCCTTCCAATTAGGGCAGAGATTGGACCCCATCTTAGCCATAATTGCACATATGGGGCATGTCTGTTAAATAACTACCTCCCACAGTTTTCAGACTCAATCTTAGTAAAAGAACTCAGATAGTTCTTCAGATATCAGTATACCAGGACTGTCAGATACAGTCAAATTCAGTTATAGTACGGAACTCAAATAGTTCCACCAGATTTAAGACTATCAGACACAGTCGCTCATGTATCAGAACTACAGTTTCAGTCATGTCAGTTATCAGTAAACCATGTATTAGCGTACAGATCTAGATATCATGTACTCACAATCTCAGTTACTATGTATGTATGTTTGTACTCTTATGTTCATATCATTCATTCAGTTAGCATTGTTCATGCATGTAAACCCTTTGCATTTAGCCTACCTCACTCATACACTCAGTACTCCTGTTGTACTGACGTATTTGTGCTATGGTGCTTTCTTTTCATGTTACACCATAGGTTTAGAGACACGAGTTCCAGACCAACAGTAGCAGTCGTGATCCAGTATACAGAGTTGTAGTGAGTCCTTTTCATTCGAGGACTTTATGATCTGATTCATTTATTATTTCAGTTAGTTTTTTTATTTATGGAGTTAGTTGGAGACATGTTCCTTCAACTCCTTATTCAAACAGTACTTAGAGGCTTTTAGATTTATTTCAGACTTCAGTTGTTTTGGGTATTTTTCACCCACATAGATGTAATGTTTGTATAGATCCTTTATTCAGTTGAACCTTATGGCCTACATGTTCATGTTTTCCGCATTATTACATGTATATTATATAGTGTACAGGTACAGATATCAGTCATGGGTTAGCTTGTGGTCCTTCATGGTCATAAGCACCGTGTAGCATTCCGGTTCAGAAAATTGGGGTGTTACAAACCTGGTATTAGAGCCTAAGGTTCAATAGAGTCCTAGGAAGTCTGAAAGTTGCATCTACTAGAGTCTTGTACATGGGTGTGTTGTGCGCCATATTTATGTACAAGAGGCTATAAGATGTTTTAGGAATAATTTCCCTTCTTTCAGTATTAATGTCGTGCTAGTGAGCATAGTCTCAAGTTAAACTCTCAGTCTAATCCGTTCTTTTCCTATATTAGAATATGGCCCCAAAGATAAGAAACCAGTCAGCTCTTCAGCCCGAAGATCCTTTGGGTGAGCATGTTTCTTATGTGGAGTTTAGGGCCGCATTCACCACACTTGCTCAGTTTATGGCTTCCCAGAATGAACGGCCATCATTTATTTTGGTCAATCCAATGGCCAATTCCATAACAGCTAGGATTCGGGACTTCAGCCAAATGAACCCTCCATTTTTTTTTGAGTCTAAGTCTGACGAAGACCCTCTGGAGTTTATTGACCAAGTCTAGAAGGTCATTAATATCATGAGAGTTACTTATGTTTAGAGTGTCGAGTTAGCCGCATACCAATTACAGGATGTTGCTCACACTTGGTACAAATAGTGGAAGTCCGAGAGGGTAGATGATGCAGGTCCTATTGAGTGGGAGGAATTTGTCATGACTTTCTTAGACAGATTCTTTCCCCAAGAGCTGAGGGAAGCCAAAGTTCTTGATTTCATCAATCTCAGGCAGAGAAATATGATGGTTAGAGAGTATTCTCTGAGATTTTATCAGCTATCTAGATATGCCCCTTATGTGGTTTCCCCTCGTGTCAGGGGTGAACGATAGCGTGGCAAATGAGTGTAGATCTACGATGCTGAACAGTGATATGACTTTAGACATGATCATGACCCATGCTTAGCAGATAGAGGAGCAGAAGTTTAGGACTAGAGAGAGGCAAAACAATAGAGCAAGATCAGGCAGTTTCAGTTTTGCCTAGCCCAATCCGAAGGAGAAAACCGTTCGCAGTTTTGTCCTAAGACAGCAGTTCTAGCTCCTTCCTCCGCCAGTACCCCAGTGGTGAAATTCAGAGACAACAACAGAGATTGAGCACCAGGCTCTAAATCTCAGGGAAGTGTTAGCAATGCCTGTACTAAACCTCAGTGTCAGACTTACGAAAAGTACTATCAGGGTGTGTGTAGAGTGGGTCATGGCATTTGTTTCGGTTGTGGCAAGACAGGCGACAGAGTTAGAGACTGTCCTCATCCAGTTCCTCAGGGTCAGTATAATCGTTCCACAGCTCAGTCTGGTCGCCCAAACCAGTAGGGTGCCACTTTCAGCGCTACTAGTGGGCAACGCCCAAATAGACTCTATGCTCTTCAGACTCGACAGGATCAGGAAAATTCTCCTGATGTCGTTACTGGTATGTTATAGATTTTCCATGTTCATGTTTACGCTTTGCTAGATCCAGTCGCATTTTTGTCTTTTGTTACTCTGTACATAGTAGGTGATTTCGGAATCAGTCCCTAAAATTTTAGCAGAGCCCTTTTCAGTCTCTACCCAAGTGGGTAAAACCATCATAGCCCGTCGGGTATACAAGAACTACCCGGTTATGATATTTTAGAAATCCACGTCAGTACATTTAGTCGAATTAGAGATGACTGATTTTGATGTCATTCTCGGCATGGATGTGCTTCATTCCTTCTATGCCACAGTCGACTGCAGAACCCGAATAGTTCAATTTCAGTTCCCAAATGAGCCCGTCCTAGAGTGGAAAGGTAGTACTTCATCTTTTAGGGGTCATCTTGTTTCCTACCTTCAGGCACGGAGAATGATTTCTAAGAGAGGTGTGTATCATCTCGTGCATGTTAAAGATTCCAGTTCTGAATCTATTAGCCTTGAATCAGTTCCAGTTGTTAATAAATATTCAGACGTCTTTCCCAAAATCTTCCAGGAATTCCTCCCAAAAGGGAAATAGACTTCGGTATAGACCTTCTCCTAGTTAATCAACCTATCTTTATTCTGCCATATAGAATGGCACCTACAGAACTTAAGGAACTGAAAGATCTATTGAAGGATCTCTTAGATAAGGGATTCATTAGGCCCAGTGTGTCCCTATGGGGTACACCATTCATTGTCAGGGTCGGCTGTGTGTTCCAGGTGTAGATGACTTGAGGCAGCTAATTCTTGTAGAAGCGTATGGTGCGCGATACTCTATTAATCCAGGGGCCACTAAGATGTACCTCGACTTGAGGAAGATCTATTGGTGAAGTGGGATGAAGAGAGATATTGCAAAGATTGTGGCTAAGTGCTCTATATGTCAGCAGGTTAAGATAGAGCATCAGTAACCTAGTGGTTCCATGCAGGAGTTCATCATTCCTACTTGGAATTAGGAAGAAGTGAACGTGGACTTCGTGACGGGTTTGCCTAGAACTCGTCATCAGCATGATTCAGTTGGGTCATTGTAGACAAAATGACCAAATCATCCCATTTCCTTCCAGTTTGTACTTCTTATTCAACTGAGGACTATGCCAAACTATATATTAGGGAGTGGGTCAGATTACATGGTGTTATATTATCTATCATCTCAGACAGAGGTACCTAGTTCACCTCTTACTTCTGGAAAGCACTCCAAAAAGGTCTTGGTACCCAAGTCCATCTCAGTATAGTATTTCATCCTCAGACAGATGGTCAAGAAGAGAGGACCATTCAGACTCTTGAAGATATGCTAAGGGCGTGTGCAATTGATTTCAAGGGAAGTTGGGATGACCACTTTCCCTTGATTAAGTTTGCACACAACAATAGCTATCATTCCAGTATTCAGATGGCTCTATTCGAAGCTCTCTATGGTAGGAGGTGTAGATCTCTAATTGGTTGGTTCGAAGTTAGTGAGGCCTCAGTAATAGGTCCTAACTTAGTGTTCGACACCTTAGAGAAAGTTCAGTTGATCAGAGAAAAGACTCCGGGTTGCTCAGAGCCGACAAAAGTCGTATGCAGATGTTCGTAGGAAGGATCTCGAGTTTGAGGTCAATGACTATGTCTATCTTAATATCTCTCCCATGAAGGGAGTGAAGAGGTTCGTAAAGAAAGGGAAACTCAGTTCCTGCTATGTCAGTCCCTACAGGATTCTCAGTCTCTTTGGCAAGGTAGCTTATGAGCTCAAATCGCTTTCTAATCTAGCCTCCGTTCATCCAGTCTTCTATGTATCTTTGCTCATGAAGTGCCTAAGTGACCCAGCAGTCGCCCATGTATCATAACTATAGTTTCAGTCATGTCAGTTATCAGTAAACTATTTATTAGCATACAAATCTAGATATCACGTACTCACGATCTCAGTTACTATGTATAGATGTTTGTACTCTTACGTTCATATCAGTCAGTCAGTTAGCATTGTTCATGTATGTAAACCCTTTACATTTAGCCTACCTCACTCGTATACTCAGTACTCCAATTGTACTGACGTATTTGCGCTATGACACTTTCTTTTCATGTTACACCATAGGTTCAGAGACATGAGTTCCATACCAACAATAGTAGTCGCGATCCAGTATACAGAGTTGCAGTGAGTCCTCTTTATTCGAGGACTATATGATCTGATTCATTTATTATTTTAGTTAGTTTTTTTATTTATGGAGTTAGTTGGAGACATGTTCCTTCAACTCCTTATTCAGATAGTACTTAGAGGCTTTCAGATTTAGTTCAGATTTATTTTAGACTTCAGTTGTTTTGGGTATTTTTCACCCACACGGATGTTATGTTTTGATAGATCCTTTATTCAGTTGAACCTTATGGCCTACATGTTCATGTTTTCCACATTATTATATGTATATTATACAGTGTACAGGTACAAATATCAGTCATGGGTTAGCTTGTGGTCCTTCGGAGTCATAAGCACCTGTAGCATTCCAGTTCAGAAAATTGGGGTGTTACATTAAGATTATGCGAAGAACAAAGATCATGCATGCGAAGAAGGTGGATCAAATTATGTCAAGAAAATCAAGCTAAAAGGGGAAGATTTTTTAGGGTTTTTTCCCTGATTTTCTTACCAAACTTAAGTTTTTTTTTTATTAAAAGGAAAATAAAAGTAATACCATAATTACTTTTAATTTTATGAAAGGAAAATATAAAACTTTTCCATATTTGGTAAATCTCTTTCTAGGAAGAAAAGTTTTGGAAATCTATAATTAGAAGACCCCCTTCTCATATCATAACACAATAGCATCTACAATGTAGTCCTTAAAGAGTTTTGGTTAGGGAAAATTTTCTCTCAATTAGTTTTCATACTTTTTAATATTAGGTTTTAATGTGTACGGCAATTGGCCAAATCATAAATAATATTATGTTTTTAGTTTAGTTTTGTGTCATCTAAATTATCGCTTACATGGCTTGCAACTAATAGCTTCCGCATGCCGCCCTCTCGATTTCGAACCCAACAAGTGGTATCAGAGCCTATGGTTTAAAGGTCCAGTGGTTTGGTGAAACGAGGTTGAAGACATGTTCATGGAGGTTCAAACTAATTTCCAACCAATTTGATGATAATGAGAATTTTGGTCGAACTACACATGGGGAACAAGTTTAGAAATAAAAATAAAATATTACTTTTAAACCAATTTTTAACCATTATATTTTAAACCTTATTTTTAAGCATGACAAGCAGCAGTGATGAAGATTATGCTAAGAACAAAGATCATGCATGCGAAAAATGTGGATCAAATTATGTCAAGAAAATCAAGCCAAAAATGAGAGATTTATTAGGGTTTTTGCCCTGATTTTCTTACCAAACTTAAGTTTGATTTTTTTTAGAAAGAAAATAAAAGTAATACCATCATTATTTTTACTTTTCTGAAAGGAAAATATAAAACTTTTCCATATTTGCCAAATCTCTTTCTAAGAGGAAAAAATTTGAAACGCTATAAATAGAAGACCCCCTTCTCATACCATAACATAATAGCATCCACAATGTAGTCCTTAAAGAGTTTTGGTTAGGGGGATCTCTCAATTAGTTTTCTTGCTAGTTTTCATGCTTTTTAATATTAGGTTTTTATGTGTAGAAAAATTGGCCAAATCATAAATAATATTATGTTTTTAGTCTAGTTTTATGTCATCTGAATTATCATTTACATGGTTTGCAAATAATAGCTTCCGCATGATATCCTTTTGATTTCGAATCCAACAAGTGGTTTTAGAGCCTACAGTTCAAAGGTCCAGTGGTTTGGTGAAACGAGGTTTAAGATAAGTTCATGGCGGTTCAAACTAATTTGCAACCAATTTGATGATAATGAGGAGTTCTATCGAACTACACATGGAGAATAAGTTTCAACCATATTTTCAACATTCTTGTTGTTGCATTTTTAGAAATAAAAATAAAATATTACTTTTAAATTCATTTTTAGTCATGATATTTTAAACCTTATTCTTAACCATGAAAAGCAACAGTGATGAAGATTATACGAAGAACAAAGATCATGCACGCGAAAAAGGTGGATCAAATTATGTCAAGAAAATCAAGCCAAAAAAGGGAGATTTGTTAGGGCTTTTGCCCTGATTTTCTTATCAAACTTAAGTTATATTTTTATTAGAAGGAAAATAAAAGTAATACCATAATTACTTTTATTTTTTTATAAGGAAAATATAAAACTTTTCCATATTTGGCAAATCTCTTTATAAGAGGAAAAGTTTTGAAACTCTGTCAATAAAAGGCTCCTTTCTCATACCATAACACAATAGCATCCACAATGTAGTCCTTGAAGAGTTTTGGTTAGGCGAAATTTTCTCTCAATTAGTTTTCATGCTTTTAATATTAGGTTTTTATGTGTAGGCCAATTGGTCAAATCATAAATAATATTATATTTTTTTATTTAGTTTTGTGTCATCTGAATTATCGCTTACATGGTTTGCAACTAATAGCTTCCGTATGACACCCTCTTAATTTTGAACCCAACAAGTGGTATCCGAGCTTAAGGTTCAAAGGTCCAGTGGTTTGGTGAAACGAGGTTGAAGACAAGTTCATGGCAGTTCAAACCAATTTGCAACCAATTTGATGATAATGAGGATTTTTGTCGAACTACACATGGAGAACAAGTTTCAACCATATTTTCAACATTCCTGCATCCAGTGAAGAAGTTGAGAGTTAGAAAATTAAGCATCCACCAATCTAGGCATGCAACCGAATTAAAGTTAGATGAGCATCAATCATATTTTTTCAATAAGTAAATTGATTTCTTTGGTAGTTTAACGTGCATCTCAATATTTATAGAATTATTTCCTTAATAGAGTCTTATTTTAGTAGTATTTTTCTATCCTATTTTAGGAGTATTTTTCTAATTGATCAGTAAAAGAAAAAATATTAATTGATTCTTTTTTCCATATATTTTAGGAGTCTCATATATTTTAGGAGTCTAATTAATATAATAAAAATAATTAAATAATAAATTTTAAAAAATAGTGAAAAGATAATTTTGTGTAAAGAAGGGTCTTTTAATTGAATATTGCTTCATTGATCTGAAAAAAGGATTATTACTATTAAACTAATTAAACCAATGGGAATAATAACGCTCTTGCAAGTGCTAACGTCCGGTGTTTGAGTCAGCAAATACCAATTTTCAAAGTGTACAATAATTACTAATGATACTTAGACTCAATTTGGAACTTAATTAAGATGCTGCAGCAGAACCATTTTTAAGAATATTTTCTAATTGATCGGTAGAAGAAAAAATATTAATAGATTCTTCTTCCATATATTTTAGGAGTCTAGTTAATATAATAAAAATAATTAAATAATAAATTAAAAAATAGTGAAAACACAATTTTGTGTAAAGAAGGATCTTTTAATGAAGGACAAAAAGTTCAAATCACTTTTCTAAAGGTTTTCACACTTTTAATATATTATAGATTATAGATATAGATTAGTTTACATGCTAGTTTTCATGCTTTTTAATATTAGGTTTTTATGTGTAGGACAATTGGCCAAATCCTATATAATATTATGTTTTTAGTTTAGTTTTGTGTCATCTGAATTAATGCTTACATGGTTTGCAACTAATAGCTTCTGCATGACGCTCTCTCGATTTCGAATCCCACAAAAACGGATTTCCGAAGTGAATTTTCAAAAAGGAAGGGAAAAATCGTAACTTTACTTCAAAAACATGTTCTCCAAATTTTTAAGAATCTACATCTTAAAATCAAGTCAAATCGAGTCAAAAATGATGTTCAAATCGAAGAAAAACCCATTTCTAAGCTCTGCCAGGTAAAAATCTTTGAAATCCGGATAAAATCAAGAATCAGAGTTGTTTTGAAGGTTAAATTGATGAAAAATTAGTAATTATTAAATTAAACTATTATTCAAGTAAAAAGGAGTGAAATTTGGGTTTAAAATCAAATCCCAAGATTTTTGGAATTTTGAGAAATTAATCAAGAAATTACTTAAAAAAAAGTGAATTCTTACCTTAAATCCGTAAGAGAATCACGAAATAGATGTTAATTTAGCTTTCCAAGCTCCCACAAGCTTCACTTTTAAGTTCTCATACTATTTTAGAATTTAAGTCTCAAAATTCAAGGTGAAAAAATGAACAAATAGAGCCAAAAAAAAGTAAAAAAACCCTATTATATATAGCAAAAAAATTTGCACTATAGCAGAATTCTCTAAGTCCAAACGGATTTCGACGGGGTGCCTGAGATTCGTTTGGAGTTTGATATATGTAAACGAACTATGCAACCACACTAACTTCGACGTTTCAAACTCAATGACGATATCCGATTTTTGAAAAAATATCATTTTTACAAAGTTGACCCCCGAAATCCGAAATCATAATTTTCTAAATTGAGGGTCGAAATGAGATTTAAAAGCTGTAAAATAACACCAAATATGTTACCACCCTAAAATTGATGTTCCAGTTCTGCTGGCGATGTTGGATTTTTCATCCGAGGTCGTTTAGACCAAATGTGGATTTCACACCCATATTTTTAATTTTTCAACTTTCTGACCAATAGGTTGAAATAAGTTCGGGTGCACCGGGACTCGAACCAAAGATATACCTAATCTAAAATCAATTCCAGAGCTGCTAGCGTAGTTCGTTCAGCCAACCGTTACACGGATCGAAAGATATTCACATAGGTCTAAAATAAGGCTCTCGAAGCCATCAATAATCACAATATCGCATAAATGATACCAAAATACATCTGAAACTGTGCCAATCACCCCACACTCAAAAAATACCATAATGCAACTACAAAGAAGGGTAAAATAGTCAAATCAAACAAAATCACTTACACATATTTCATCGAAAATAGGTGCTTAGAAATCCAAAGCCAAAGTCAAACCGAGCAATGATGACACAAGGCTTACTTTCTTCTTGCCTTATTATCCAAACAATGGAGTACTTCTATATTTAAGCACAAAAATGTTTCCTTCTCCAATCAATGTGGTAGACTTTTTTATAAAGTGAATACATATTTCACTTTCCCTCCATTTTTCTTTCCTCCATTACTCAGTTACAGTTCACTTTGAACCCAACAATCATTAGTCGTAACTATGCGTACACTTCTCATACTCAATTTTGTGGGACTACACTTGTATGTTGTTGTAATGCGACTTAAACTAAGCCTGAAGCTATTAGATCAAGCTAAATAGCCTAAATTTTTCTCTTGGCTAAAGTAGTTGACTACAATTTACTTTAGATCGAGCTTAATTAAATGCTAACAAGTTCAACTTCATGGGACCGAACTTAACAGCTTATCAAATTTATATTGGTAAGTTGACATAGCAAAATGTGATATGAAAACTTTGTTTTAATAAAGTGTTAATAGTAAAAAAACACACGTGAATAATTATATTTTTTTTAGAGTAAATACATAATTACACCACTGATCTTGTCCGAAATTTTCAAAAAGACACATAAACTTTAACTTCAACCTATTACCCCACAAATCTTATTTATTTCGTTGCAAATACACCATTTTGACCCTCTACGTATATACACGCGCCACAAGCGCGTGAAAAGGCAAAAATTGACTTTTTTTGACCAATTAGAAGTTGCCACGTGTAAATTATTTAATATATAATTTATATTCTTTTTTTAAAAAAATTAATATTTATTTATTTTTTAAAATTATTTCATAACCCTCCCCCCCGACTCACCCTATCCCCAACCCCACTCATCCCCCATTGTCTTCTTCTCCAACTTCTTTTTCATCACCATAACTCAACAACAACATAAATTACAACAACAACAACATAAATTACAACAACAACAACATCAATTACAACAACAACAACAACAACAACAACATCAATTAAATCAACAACAACAACAACATCATCATCACCATAATTTAAAAAAGAAAATAGTACAATCTCCATTTTAATGGAGCTTTAAGCTCCATTTTAATGGAGTGAATTGGACGGGAATGGGGAAGAGAGTTGTTGGATGGGGTGGGGGTGGGGAGGTGGGGTCATAAATAAAAATGGAGCTTAAAGCTCCATTAAAATAGAGATTGTACAGAAGCTTTAAGCTCCATTTTAATGGAGGAAACTGGACGCAGGGGGTGGAGGGAGCTGTTGACCTGGACGCGTAGGGGAGGGGGGAGCTGTTAGACGTGGGGTGGGGTGGGGTGGGGGAAGAGGGGGTGATAAATTAAATAAAAAGGAAAAAATTTATTAAAAAAATAAATAAAATATGAAATTAAAAACATTTGATTGGTGCGTGCATCCACTCTCTTTATTGTGACTGAGATTCAACGAAAAATGGTGTATTTGCAATAAAATAAAGAAGAATCGTGGAGTCATAGGTCGAAATTAAAATTTAGGTGTCTTTTTGCAAAACTCGGACAAAATCTGTGGTGTAATTATGTATTTACTCTTTTTTTTTATACATTTCACACTCGAATTATCAGTGGTTACATTTTTTATTTGAAGTATCATCTATCTATGTTTTAAAACATCCCTTAAGGCTCTTATTTAAGCAAAATTAGCTTATCCAAAGTTATTAGAATGTCCCAAACTCCTATTTTACAAGCACAATTAACTAATCCGAAAGTTCTACACAACCAATTATCTTAGAGTGAGTGATCAAAAACACACTTGAAATATTATTTTTGGTCGAGTTTTCTACTCGAACTATTAGTCGTTTATATTTCCTACACGAATTATCTCCAACTATTTATAAAAATATATGTCGAAATTAATGAGTCAATTGTCACGTCGACAGAATTTTATAAGCAAATGAGGTGGTCATATGCCTTTTGACGATTGTATTCAAACACTTAATCTGATCAGCTACAAAGTATTTTTTGATAAATAATTGATGATAGTTAAAATAAAAAAGACAAACAACTCATAGTAGATATAGATTTTATTTCAAAATATTATAGAAATTATGACCAATTCACCATCAAAATTAAACTATCTCTCGAAATTCAAACTATATCACACAAATTGACACATAATGAGTACATTCAATTCGACCCAATATTTTTGTAAGAGGTTGTTACTGTAACTCTACTCCCCCCGTTTTAAAAATAATGATAGAAAATAAAAAAAGACTTAAATTTTGTTATCTTAAATTTAACGATATGTTAAATGTATCAAAATATTTTTTAATATTGTGGTATTAAATACATCATATGTAAAGTTTAAATTAAAAAAATTCTAAAATAAAAAAGAATTATTATTTTTTTAAACGTACTAAAAGAAATAGTTCATTCTTTATTTCCTTCTTTTTGAAATGTAGATAGTAATCTATAACTTCACAACAACTTTACATCTCACTGTTCATACTCACAACCCCAACTAATTAACAGGAAATTGCATGGTATAGCCCCGTAGTGGACGACTTTGGATTTTTGACCCTAATAAGAAAAGTCTTTAAAGATTAGTCTTCCTTTCTTTTTAAGTATAATACAAGTATAATTTTGCCCCTTTATATCTCAAATATTTTAAACTTTCTATACTTATTTGTCTCTCAAATTCTATTTTTATTTATATTATTTTCACTTTTTTATTTTTCCTTTAATTTTAATTTTATGTTTTAATTCATTTGTCTCAACCTTTATTTTTTTCTCTTTTTTCTCAAACATTATCTATTTCTTCATTTTTTTTTTCTTTTTTAATTCATTTGTCTCAACTTTTATTTTTTTTATTTTTTGTTTTTATCATTTCTCATTTTTTCCCTTATTTTTCTCAAACTTTATTATTATTTTTTTCCTCTCATTTTTTTTTTCAATTTTTAAATTCTTCGCTTTTTTCTTAATATTTATTATTTTCTTGTCTTTTTTCTCAATCTCTTTTTTTTTTTATTTCTCTATTTTGTTTGATCTCCTTTTTATTTTTTCTCAACTTCTATTATATTTTGCTAATAAATAAAAAATTGGATAATCCGCAAAGGGATCTTCCTTATTTAACATCAAAGCAAATTTAAGGGCATGAATTGTTGTTAGAAAGTTCTTTGTGATAAGTTTTGCCTCTAAGACAAAATTATTGAACAACTCATAAATCAAGGCACAGTGTGGTAGTGTCAAGTCTTGCTTGTGGAGCATAACTTGTTGTTTGAAAATCTTTGAGTTAAGCATTGCTTCTAAGATAAGAGTTATAGAACATCTCATTAATCAAAAAATAATGTGGTAGTGTCAACACTTGTCCATTGGGTGTAACTTGTTCTTTTTGGGAGGTTCTTGGGATAAGTTTTGTCTTAGAGGCAAGACTAATAGAGCATCACATAAATCAAGACACAATATGATAGTTTCAACTCTTTTCCATGGGGCGTAATTTGTTGTCTAAGTCTTGCCTTGTAATACCCCAATCGTTTCTTAAGCCTAAATCCATCTTTTGAGTGAATATGGATGACTTACAAATTGATTGTTATTTATCTCATGTTGTATTTCCCTAAATTCTAATCTCGATCATGTGGAGAATTCGATAAGCTTTCCATCAACATAAGATTCACCCGAATCGGACACTCGGTGAGGAAGTTAGAGCCATTTTGTAATTCCCCGAGACTCTAACCAATAGTGAAACCATGAATCAAGCTCTTGAGAAATAAATTATAGTTTTTTGGTTTTTTTCTAATCAAGTATGGTGTGTATTAAGTCCTTAAAGATGTCCTAACGATTGGACGAATGAAAACATTCCTTACCGATTGAGTTCTTGGGAAGGATATTGGTATAGTCAACTTCAAATGAGCATATCTCTCATTATACTTGGAATTTTTGAGATTATGACTTATAAACAGATATATAATTGAATTATCTTTCCAACGATACCAATTTCGCCAAAATCTGATATCGGAGCAAAGAGTTATGCCCATTTTACTCCAACATGGTCAAGCTGGAAAACGGTGACGATGGTTCTGACGGGCTATCACGTTTCTGACGCCATTTATGACGACATCGTCACTTTCTTACGACATTTATGACGACATTATCAGCCTTAGGCAGAAAATTAAAAATTCGACCCTTTTGTGACGACATTTCGTGACGGCCTATCACGGGTCTGACTGCCTATCACGGGTCTGACTGCCTATCACGGGTCTAACGGCCTATCATGGATGTCGTCAGCCATTTTTTTCAACAATTAAGGGGCATTTTTAAAAGGGTATTTTGGTCTTTTCCACCAATTTTGACCCTCTATATAAATCCAAGTAAAGAAGAAAACTTCATTCTTCTTCCATTTTATCAAGAATACTAGGGTTTCTCTCTCAAAAATCCAATCCAAATTTCCCAAGAACATCAAGAATCCAACCATAGATTTTATAAATTGGTTCAAGATTCAAGGTACCCAAGTCAAATGCATCAAGAAACCTAACTCAAGAAGTGGAAAAGGAGTCTATAACAAGTTTCTTCATTCAAATCCATAATCAAGGTATGTGGGGTTTGAACAAGAACACTTCTTTCATTCTTGTGCCCAAAGATTTAATTTCTACTATTGAAATCCATGATTTTGCAAAGTGGGTTTACATCCAAATTACTTTATTAATGATTTATGATATTTGAGCTATTCAAGATCGATACACATGACTATTTCATCATTTTATTTCTTAAATTGAGAACTTATGCCATGAGTTGAATATTATTATTATGAGTTGATGATTTTCGAATGATTTGAGATAAGAGTCATGATTTAAGCTTTTCTATGAGAATTTTTATTATTAAATATATATATATATATATATATATATATATATTGATATTTGAGCTTGAGAGTCAAGAATGAGTTCTATGATGTTTTCTTGAAGTTTTTGATACATGATTATTTTACAACTTCCAAATTATGACTTGATATTTAATATTGTGAATTTCATGTTCTACCATGAGTTGGTATTTCAAGTGCTTTCAAGACATGTGTCAATCTTTAAGATTCCTTATGACAAATTGGATTATTGAGTATATTGATTCATAAGATTGAGTTGTTATAATGAGTCTTGATATTTCCTCAAAGTTATTGATGGTGCCATGACTAAATGAATTGATACATCTTGATGTTGAGAAAGATTGTTTGATTTTGAGTCGAGTTAGGAATCCAAAGTTGTATATGATTTACCGATGAGATATATATTTATATTTTGGTCTTTATAATGGACCCACGAATTGATATTGATTAATGTGGATTTCCTAATGCGTTCTGAGCTGAGTCTGGGAGAAGTATTTAGTACCGAGCGGGAAATGTGGTATTTCTCCAAAACTCCGTGCCACCGTAGGATTGATATTGATGATTGTGGGCCCGAGGCCGAGTATGGGATTGTGATTGAGAAATTGAGGTTGTACTCCTTGGAAAGAGTACGACACCCCCGCCAATGTGGGGTTCTCTCCTTAGGAGGGAAAAATGTTGGACTCCATGTGGCTCACATGGTGCAGTTATGTCGGTTATAAGAAACTCCCAAGTCCATAAGAGTTCAAGTTTCATGAGTTATCGAGTCACTCTAAGTCATGATTTAAAGAGTTTGAGTTGAGTATAATGATTTATGAGATTTATAATGCTTGTATTACTATTGATGATTTACAAGGAATATATTTCAGTTAATTCAAGCGAAGAAAGTTGTTATCGTCAGCATGCATGATTTTCATAATCATTTATGATATTATGTATAATGTTGCATTGCACCCCCACATACTCAGTACATTCCTTAAAGTACTGACCCCCATATATTTCTATATGCTACAGTGACTTATAATGTAGGTACAAGTTATAGCACAAACACCGGATTCAGTCAGTTCGCAGCTTCCAATCAGCAGGTGATGAGTCCTTTTAATTCAAGGGCATGAGTCAGTTATATAAATCGAGAAGTGTTGTATTTTTCTTACTTTAGTCGTATTGATATTGGGTAGTTGGGAGTCATGACCCATCTATCTGAAGTCAGTACCAGTAGAGGCTTCATAGACAATCAGTAGAAGTTGATGTATTCAGTTTTAGTTTTATTTGTAAAAGTAGAGTTGTAATCTTGTAAAGTTCATGTTTATATTGATTAAGTTCAGGGAAGGTCTATATTTTTGCTAACTGTCACACCCCTTTTTTTGTACTCCAAAAAGAATTATATTTTAAGGGTCGAAAGGGTTTTAATTATTAAAGTGACAAAAGATGAAAATTAGTTTCGAAAAGGAATTTTTATATTCAAAACTCAGAGTCTCCACTCGGCATAATATGGTGTGCCAAGTCACCTTTGGAAATCCTTTTCAAAAACGGTTTTGACTCTTTAAACTGGTTTGCGAACAGAGATTCCAGCTAAGGAATTCTGTTGACCGAGGAGAAGGTGTTAGGCACCCCTCGATCCCGTGGTTCGACCAAGGTCTCTTGGTGGAGCGTATCAGCTAAATTGACACTACGAATGTACAAACCCACACAAACACGTAAACCAATCAAACAGACAAACAAAATAAAAATGAATCAAAAGTACAGTGTCCAGTCCAATTTATACAGTCCAAATATGAAAATGCAAAAATAAATCCTATCTAACCTATACTAATTCTAACTATGCTCCCGTTCTTTACCCGATGCTTCGGAACTTCATCACGAACGTCTTCCGCCAACATAGTACGTCGGGGCATTCCCCGGTGAAAAAATACAATGTGTCTCGGGGCATTCCCCGGCTAAATAGGATTCTGTTTGTCTTCAAACTGTTCCAACTCTTTGCTTATTTCTTCTAGTGCTTATTCTTCATCATATTCCCCATCCTGCTTCAGTACATCTTGATTAGTTTGGATTTTAAGGTCAGGATGAAAATTCCGCATGCATGTCATGTCATTAGAATCAGCATAAAGAGAACTGTATATATATAAAAAAGAAAAACAAAATATATTAGACACGAATCAAAAGGGACATTGCATTTCATTAAATAAAAAGATAGAAGGGTTTAAACATAGATGCCAACATAACATAAACAAACTAAAATCCGAATTACAACCCAAAAATAACTTGGATAAACAGAAAGAAAAACAAAATAAACTACCAAAACTCCCTCCTGATGGGAAGAAGAGTGACTTCCCAATTGTTGAGCCGGACAGCTGGACCTATGAATTGCACGTCTGCCATACTGGTACCTTCTCCTGCTTCAACCATATCAACATCAATAAAAAGGTTCTGGTAGTCATCAACCAATTCAACTTCAAATTCCACACGCTTCGTGACACCGCTCTTAACAAATGATTCACTGAGTAGTGTCATTGGGCGAGGGAGTGACCATGTTTCCTTTTTCCTTCCCTTGGCTTTCTTCAGATCTTTAGCCATAGGCTCAAATCCCAGACCAAACATGCCCACGTTCTCACTCAGACATATGGGATGAACTATACCATGCAGAGACGCTCCCAAACCCTTTCCTGGCTCAAATCCGTATTTCCAAAGTTCACTCACCATCATGATAGAAACGAAAGACAATTGTGGTCCCGGTATAACCTGCCATTCAAGGATACGATTCACTGGCACTGTATCAAAAATTTGATAGACGAATGTCTCCTTTACGTTATTTGCTTCAATAAGAGACAAGGGAGAATCTTCGCAGGCGGGCAAATCTCCTTCACCGTGAATAACCACTTCTTTCCTGTCATGCTCAAACTTAATCATTTGGTGCAATGTAGATGCAACCGCCTTGGCCTTGTGGATCCACGGCCTTCCCAGCAACAGATTGTAAGAGGAGCCTATATTCAATACTTGAAACTCTATGGCGAATTCAACAGGCCCTATGATCAACATTAGTTCTATTTCACCAATAGAGTTTTATTTTGCACCATCGAAAGTCCTGACACATACATTGTTGGGCTTGATCCTGTCAGCACCAATATTCAACTTTTGCAAAGTATAAATAGGGAAAATATTTGCACTTGAACCTTCATCAATCATAACATGAGTGACGTAGAAATCTTCACACTTCACTGTAATGTAAAGGCCCCAGTTATGCCCTGTACCTTCAACAGGCAATTCATCGTCAGAAAAGCTGATCCGATTGACCTCAAAGATTTTTCCGACCATTTTATCAAGCTGATTTATTGTAATCTCCTTAGGAACATATGCTTCATTTAATACCTTCAGTAAAACATCACGATATTCCTTGGAGTGCAACAGCAAAGATAAGAGGGAAATTTGAGCAGGGGTTTTCTTCAACTGGTGTATTATTGAATACTCTGGCAATTTCATCTTTTTTCAAAAATTCTTCGGCTTCTTCTTCGGTGATAGGCTTTTTGATAGATGACGGTCCACTCACCATTGGCTTGGACTTTCTTAAGCTTTCAGGCACGAGGCATCTTCCTGACCTAGTCACACCCCCTACCTCATCTACATCTTCCACTACTTATTTCTCATGATAGGTCATCACAGTCCGCCCATAATTCCAGGGAACCTTTTTCGTATCAACTATCGGAGGTTGGGTCACCGGTTTGAGGACAATAGGCGCTACCAGTGCTCCTTTCACCGTCAAGATGGGATGACTCAGAGCTCCTACCACTGTCAACTTAGGTTTATCCCGACTTAAATCAACATACCTTCTGGCACCTTGTACTGTGATCAGGGGTTTCTTTGTGCTTTCTTGGGCTTTATCTTCTCTCATTCCTTCCTGGCTCAATGACATTGCTTTCAAAGACTCTGCTACATTCACCGATTTCTTCTCAATGGTATGTATCTTGACAATAGGCTTATAACACCTTGAAGACTCTTTCCCATCATATATCAATTCTAACATTTTGGCTTCAGCATGGGTTGGCAGCGGATTCTAGTTAATGTTTGGACCCTTCGGGGCCTGGACCAGCATCTGATTTGTGTTAATTAAATCTTGGATAACTCTCTTTAAATGCTATCATTTCTCGATATCATGGCCTGGCATGTCAGAATAGTACGCACACTTTAAAGAATAATCAAGATTCCTCGGCGGTGGATTTGAAAGCCTTCCTTGAATTGGGCTTAAGACCTTCAACTTTCTCAACCTATCAAACAAGCTAGCATATGACTCCCCAAGAGGTGTGAATTGATTTTTGACCGCCTTCTCTTTCTTATACTCGGGCCTAGGTTGAAAACCGGGTATGGAGGGGTTTTGGTAATTCGGTGGAGCGAATGGGCAATTTTGTGGGGCTTGTGCACGCCACTGTGGGTAAGAAGGGGTTTGGGCATATGGTTGCGCGCTATATACTGGGTATGGGGGTGGTGGAATGGAATATAAAGGTTTTATGAAGGGTATTAATGGTGGGGAGGAATATATAGAGCTTGGGTGTAAACTTGGGCTTGGGATTGGGGATAGGGGCGAGGTGGTCTTTTAGGATAGGAATGGGTTCCGACTACGACAGTCACCACGTCCTCTTTCTTCTTTTTACCTCCGAATGCGCCAGATCCACCTTGAATTGCTTGTGTGGTGGCTTTTAATGCAGCAAAACTCACTATTCGGCCGGTCTTAATTCCGTCATCTATCATCTCCCCCATTTTGAGGACTTCAATAAAAGACTTTCCCATTGCCGGAAGTAAATATTGAAAATAGGTCTCATCCTGTGCCTGAATGAAAACCTCTAACAACTTTCTTTTTTTCATTGGAGGCTTTACCCTGGCGGCCTGTTCACGCCACCTTATTGCGTATTCCTTAAAACCTTCAGCGTTTTTCTTCTTCATGTTGACCAAAGATTTTTCGTCTGGAATCAGGTCGATGTTATACTAAAAAAGTTGCACAAACTCAGAAGCTAAGTCGTCCCAGCTATTCCACTTGTCAATATCTTGATCGATAAACCATTTTGAAGCCAGATCAGAAAGACTCTCGCCAAAGAAAGCCATGAGCAGCTCTTCCTTTCCTCCTGCAGCCCTCAACTGGTTGCAATAACGTCTCAAGTGTGCCACGAGATCACCGTGTCCTGCATACTTCTCGAACTTGGGAATTTTAAAACCGAGGGAAAGGTTGATGTCTGGGAACATGCACAGATCTTTATAAGAAACACTCTTATAACCTTCGATTCCCTGCAAATTCCTCATGGCCTGTTCTAAACTTTTCAACTTCCGCGCTATGACTGTATGCTCCTCTGTTGCGACAGGTTTCTCCGTATCAAATGGAAATACAGGTGGATGAGTGTACCCATACGGTTCATTCATTCTCAAAGTCAGCTCCGGGGCATAATACTGACAATCTGGAACCTTCAATACTGGCTTACTGGCAGACCGAGGAAGCCCCATTGTCGGACGTACAACATATGCGGGAGCTTCAGGTGGTGGCGGAGCCACGAATACCGGTGTGATCGGTGGCGCCGGCTGAGCAGCGGGTCTTGATTGGGGAGCTGCCAAGGGCACACTAGAATTACCAGGATAATAATGTAGCGGAGTAAATCCTGGAGCATGCTCAGGTGACTCAGTAGGAGCAGAGAATTGCACCTGAGAGAGCGGTGGGCAATTAGAGATATTCCCAAGACCTTCAGGGAGCGGAGGAGGAGGTATTCCGCTGGCCCATGCCCGGTGCAAATCTATCAATTATTTCCTGAGCCTTACTACCTCATTATTGTGTTCTGAACTTTCTTCCCTGTGATCTTGATCCGGGTCAATGAGTGAATTTTCAATCTCCCTGCTAGCCATGGCGAGCTTTGCTTTGGATCTAGTAAAGTATGGGTGACTAGCCAGAGTGCTTCAAACCTACCACTGTTATCTGAAAGAACATGCTCATCAAAGACGACATCCGTTAGGATTAGGGCACACAAAAAGCATGGGAATCACATTGGTAAAATTGTCCTAAATTCATGTTCATTTCTACCAGCTTTTAAGGGTAGCGAGGTCATTTCAACATCATCTCGATTTTTATCTACACTCTTTTTTTTCCGTATCCATCTCTGTTCTTTTCCTTTCTCTCGTTATCTACCTTTATTTTATCATTATTTATGGCTTTTGTTTTTCTTTAAAAGAGGAAAAATAATGAAAAACAACGAAACAAAATGATTAGATCGAACCCAAAAGTAGGTTGCCTACGTATCATGTTGTACATGAATCAGATCTTGCGTAGTTCGGACAGCTTATGCAGAAACATCACACAATTGAAGGTTTTTTTTTTCACGAAAAACGAAAATAAGTAAACAAAAGAAAGACGTAACATCCTAACATTTCGATGAAAGACAGCAAAACATATAACGAATTTAGGACCACTTTAAAACTAAACAACAAATACAAAACAACATTCTAAACCCCTAACGACATGCTTGCAATAAAGACCCGAATATCAAAAACAACTTGACTCCGACTTAACACAGACACCAACCTACAATGACAGAAACATAAAAGACTCAAAACTAAATAAACATAAGAAATGCTCTTTCAGACTGGTGCTCTGCGTGTTGACCCTGGCTGAGATGGACCTGCCTGTGAAGTTCTCTTTCTCCCATTCAAACTTTGTAGCATATCCTATGAAGACACCCTGATATTAGGGAAGAAGCTTCGGGCCCGTATTCCTGCCTCACGAGGAGTGCACTTGGAAAGATTATTCTGACACCTTTCTACCGTCTTGAACAAATCTTCTAACTGAATTCTCAGTGTCTCCACTTTGGACCCCGCACTTTCATCCTGATGGTCGTAAACTATGCATTCTTCCTGTATTCTCCCTCTAAGCTGCGCTGGTAAGGGTTGACTGATACCCCGAGGGACAGATTGAAACCAGACCCCATATCCCTGAGTATACCCCAGATTATCCAAACTTTCTTTGAGAGTGTCCACACCTACCTTTGTTGCATGCTTCCAGAACGGCTCGTATTTGCTTTCACCCAAGGCTTTGTCCTTGAAGTACTTTACATCCTTTAGAAGATCCACTACTGGTGGCACGTTCTGCGGCCTACCTTACTGGCGCATTACCCTAGAAGGACTGTATGGTCTAGTGCAATTAAGCCCTAACATAACTAGAAGAAGCTGCATTTGACAACCAAACAAGATTATCTTTGGTCGAAGCCACAAACAAGTCCATAAAATGTTACCCCCGGTTCTTTACTCAAGAAATTCAATCCAAGCATCGACTCCCACGGGTAGCGAGAATTTATCCAAAAGCAACCTAAGGTCCATGGCTCTCACTCGATTGGGAATACAATGATCTACCACGTCTGGTCTAACTAAAGAAGGTGCATGCAAATGCTCCATTATCCATAACTGCAAAATCAGGTTACTGCCCTAAACAAATCTCATCCCCCCCTTCACTTCGGTTAAAGCCTTATATATTTCTGTTAAGATCATGGGTATGAGAGTAAACCTGCCCTTTTGATTAATGCCCTTGTCGTTTTGATCCTTATGAAATAGAGCCATTACCACAGATTGTAAACGGGTATTAATACGTCTTTCTTCTAGTGGAAACACTAAAATACCTAACAAAGCGAGGGTGAAGACTTCAAGACGTTTTCTTTCCCACTTCTCCTTAGTCATATGAAATTCATCCCAAAAGCAATCAAAAGCTTCCGAGGGCCCGAATCTAGAGAACAAAAAATCTAAGGAAACCCACGAATCACTTAAACAACCCAAATGCATACCCTTACTTTTTAAACCACAAGACTGCAAAAATCTCATGCCAGTATGATTTCATGCTCGGATCATATCCTTCCGATATAGGGCAAATGCAACAAACTGGATATTTCTGCCAAAGTAGGAGTCATTTCACATCCCCCAAACCTGAACACCAAACGACTTGGATTCCAAAAGGTCAACAAAGACTCTATTAAATCTGGACGAGGGGTAACATGCAGAAGTTCCGTAAGATCACCTAATATTTTAATCAGTTTCTACTGATCAACATAGTTAAACATTTCCCACCACTTTATTAACTTTTTGGGCACCTTGACAACCATCAGGACTCTAGACTTGGTGGAAAAATCCATCCTATAATAACACATAAGACGTTATCTCAAAAATTTGACAGGTGTAGAAGATTCCAAACCCTTGGGATTTTGACGCAAACATATGTCGATGAGAGAGACTACATTCATGACTCCAATTTGCCGAACAGAAGTACTGAGCGAAATCAGTCTACTTGGCTAACAACTGTAGATTACGGGGGGAGAGACCTAGGATAATAATAAGACAAAGGCCAACACAAAGATTATCAGACCCACCGAGGGTTGCCTACGTATCTCAACCCGAGGAAAGGAAATCAGGTATGCGTAGTTCATACAGATTGGACAATTAACGATTAACTAATAAATTGACCCTAACTTAAGAGACAACCAAAAACAAACGAATGAAAACTTTTTGGATTTTCAATTAGACATTTCAACTAAGACTGACACCACCAATTATGAAAAAAAATCTTTTTGGTATTTTGTTTTTGACAAATAAGTAGAAAAGGCACACAAAACCCTTTTTTTTTCATCATTTTTTTTGTTGAACTTACGGTACTTTGAGAAGATGAATGCAAAAACGTAAAAAAAATCCTTTTGAGTTTTTGGATCGTGAAGAACAAAAGACATAAAGAACTCTAAAATAAACTACAACACTTTTTTTTTTCTCTATATTTGTTTTTCAACAGTTCTTACCTAAACACGTTACTTCTAACACATGTTTTCACCAAATCAGTCCGTCAAATGACCCCATTACCCTCAAAGATGCAACATTTAGCATGTAGGGATGTGTTAGAGGTGAGTCTCCTACAAAGGACCAAGTGGGCCCCGCTAGGTCTTAATATGATGCACATAAGCATGACCTAAAGGCTGACCTATGTTGGGGTTCACTAACAAGGCTGTTCGGGGGAGCGTATGGTCGATAGTGGCTACTTTGCTTTCCACCTACTCCATAACACCGACGGCCCCCCCCTTAAAATAAGGGTGACTCAACTAGAGGTCGTGTACAACACGTGTACTACGGACTTGTTGCAGAAAGAAGGCCGGGGGTAGACACATGATGCCAGATATAAAAATGGTAACACATAGGATAAATGCTATAAACAAAAAGCACGAAAAACGCACAAACAGTGATAATAATAACATAAATCACAAACAATGTTTATACACTCGTAATGCCAAACAAAGCCGATACGACTCCAAAATAAGCTTGAATTCTAAAAGGTCCCCAGCAGAGTCACCAGAGCTGTCACACCCCTGTTTTTGTACTACAAAAAGAATTATATTTTAAGGGTCGAAAGGGTTTTAATTATTAAAGTGACAAAAGATGAAAATTAGTTTCGAAAAGGAATTTTTATAGTCAAAACTCAGATTCGCCACTCGGCATAATCTGGTGTGCCAAGTCACCTTTGGAAATCCTTTTCAAAAATGGTTTTGACTCTTTAAACTGGTTTGCGAACAGAGATTCCAGCTAAGGAATTTTGTTGACCGAGGGGAAGGTGTTAGACACCCCTCGATCCCGTGGTTCGACCACGGTCGCTTGGTGGAGCGTATCGGCTAAATTGACACTACGAATGTACAAACCCACACAAACGCGTAAACCAATCAAACAGACAAACAAAATAAAAACAAATCAAAAGTACAGTGTCCAGTCCAATTTATACAGTCCAACTATGAAAATGCAAAAATAAATCCTATCTAACCTATACTAATTCTAACTATGCTCCCGTGATTTACCCGATGCTTCAGACCTTCATCACGAACGTCTTCCGCCAACATAGTACGTCGGGGCATTCCCCGGTGAAAAAATACAATGTGTCTCGGGGCATTCCCCGGCTAAATGAATACATTTGAATTAAATACGATAAACTAGAAAGAAACATTCACACGCACATTCCACATTCAACAAAAACATTATTCCTAATTTTGCCTACACGAACCTACATTTACCTATCCATTTCGGCCTATCATGATACTATCAAGCCTGAGAAAATTACGCTTATTACAAAATAAATCACTAATAGTAAATCAAAGCCACGATAATCACTTTTATCAATTTTTGATTCCCACCTCAAATGAACCCAAATCTTTTTATTATTCAATTCACCCATTCGATCAATAGATACCAACAACCAATATTTATGATCCTAAAATCACAAAATCACATGAAACAAACTTCACACAATTGGTATTCATCACATATAGCATCAAACAATAAGATTAAACAGGAATGAGATGAGAAATGGACCTTAACGTCACTTACAATTAAAATTTCTCCTTCCGACTAAGACCGTGATCGGAATCTCGAACCTCAACGAACGAACAAGTCCAATTCAATATCCTGAGACAAACAATCGATCAGATTTGGAAACGATCAAAATCTCCAAATGAAACCCCCCAAAAAAGCCGAACAGATTTTCAAGCCAAGGCTGAAAACCTCAATATGAAAACCAAGATTCGAACCCAGAAACGACAATCAATAGAACTCAAAATCATATTCTTGATGATGAACCAGTAAAATAAAGGAACCCCCAGCTTAAAAAAATCAAATAGAAAAACTAAACACTCGCGCAACTCGAACTCCGGCGAGCTAGCGATGGCCAGAACTGACAGAGGTAGGTCAGATTCCAGCCATCTTGGGTGTTTTCTAACTGGGTTCGCCTGAAAATGTTCAAAAAATATACTGTTTCGATGAGATTATCATTTCCCGGTTCGAACTCTCCCGGAGACCAAAAGAGAATGATGAGCATCAGCGAAACTGTCACCGGAATAGCGGCCAAACAACCGAATTTCTTTTTTTTTTTTGGTTCTTACGCCATTTTTGCTCTTCTTCCTTGTGATTTTATTCCTCTATATTCATCGTGTGTGCGTGAGAGTGAAAATTGAGAAGGTGGTGAGAGAATTTTCAATCCGTGAGTATGAGTATGGTCACTGTTAAGAAAAAAAATGGAAGAAGGGTCTCTATTGTGTATCTGTTGCTGTGAGTGTCTGTCATCCCTTTTTTTATTCGGTCCCCCTTTTCTTTTGTTGTTAATGTATTATGTGAGGATAAAAATGTGAGTGGGTAGGGAGGTGGAAGCTTTTGATTGGGTAGGTTGTTAGGATAAGATAAATTAGTTAAAGGTATTGTTTTTGTTTATTGTTGTATTTTTTGTAGGGAATAATTAAATGGGTGAGGGTACACGGTAGGATAAAGTAAAAATGGGTAAAACGATATCGGGGAGGGACGAAATTAGGTGTCTACACTAACTTTATATAGATTTAAGAATTTTATCCAATTTTTTATGAGTTATGCCAGTAGGAGGGTTAGCTTGGGGTCACTTGTGCCCCTACGCACCGTGTGATGTCCCGGGACCCAAATTTCGGGGCGTTACATGCCTCTAAGGAAAGAGTTATAGAATATCTCATAAATCAAGACACGATGTGGTAGTGTCAACTCTTGACCATGGGGAGTAACTTGTTGTTTGAAAGTCCTTGGACTAATTCGGGCCTCTAAGGAAAGATTTATAGAACATCTCACAATCAAGACATAATGCAGCAGTGTCAACTCTTACTCGTGGGCCATAATTTGTTGTTTAAAAGTCCTTCATTTATAAAATATCTCATAAATCAAGACACGATGTTGTAGTGTCAAATTCTTTCTGTAGAGCGTAACTTGTTGTTTAAAAGTCCTTGTCTAAGTCTTTCCTTTAAGCAAGAGTCATAGAACATCTCATAAATCAAAACATAATGTGATAGTGTCAACTCTTACTCATTAGGCATAACTTGTTATTTGAAAGTCCCTGGGTTAAGTCTTGTCTCTAAGGCAAGAGTTATAGAATATCTCATATATCAAAATACAATGTGACAATGTCAACTCTTTCCCATGGGGCACAACTAATACAAGGAAAAACAAGGAAGACACAAAAACATACACCAAATCAGTCCACAATCTTAAGGATCCGAGGACCAAGATGGAGACCACTCTCGAATTCACTACCAACAACAAGAATACAAGAATTAGTGGTGTCTTTGGCACCAAAACAGAAACCCAAACTAATTTTAACAACAATTTATGAAGAGTAAAATGAACAATAACAATGTGAAGAAAAAAAACACATACACGACTTCACAATAACAACATAGAACCGGTTACAAGATTACAACAAGACAAAGATAGATAAATGGATGGTATAATATTAACAACCCAAGAGCTTATTCCACTCTTGGACCTTTAACACCACACACAACATAAACCTATCTCTTACGTAATCTCAAGGGAACGGGATTCCCAAGCAATCAACGTCTCAAACTAGCTACCAACATAAGTGATTCCATACTTGTTTACAAGGAATCCACCTTGTAAGACTCTCTCTCTCTAGATTTCTCAAATATATCATCAAAGTTATGAACAAAAGGTGTAATATGTTCTATTTATAGTCTAGGTTATAACTTATTACAAAATAACTATAATGCCCTTAATGAACCAAGACAAAGGGGCGGCCTTGGAGTGTGTATATTGGACGGCTTTGAGGTGTTGGGACTTGTTCTCTACACTTCAAAGCTTGTTCTATTGGTTGGTCAGCCACCCGAGCTTAAGCCTTTACGTATTGGTCCACAATCGCGATTGTACTTGTATCATCCTCCCCTTCTTGAAAAGGATTCGACCTCGAATGCGAACCTTGCAAAAAATAGAGGAGACAAAAGAACACATATTCCTCATGACATGAGGGTTAACGTTAGCACAATAAACAAAAAAAATTATCAAACCATGATTGTACATTCTACACATGTCGTGGGACCTTAGGGAATAAGATACCCTTCTAATCACCAAAAGAAGTACTTGTCTATCCACCAAAGTGTGATAAGAAATAAGATAAAAAAAAGTGTAATCAATCATAGCATCTTGCCAAGGTGGCTCAAACTTCACATACACTCAAACATCC
Source organism: Capsicum pubescens (assembly GCA_030864215.1). NCBI lineage: Eukaryota > Viridiplantae > Streptophyta > Magnoliopsida > Solanales > Solanaceae > Capsicum > Capsicum pubescens. Next base: position 87,463,327 of record CM061547.1, read on the forward strand.
CTCTTACCCAAATACTCTCCCAAGAAAGGGTCAACTAGTCTATCTATATAAGTGTGACAAGAAACAAGTATCAAGAGTTTCTCATGAAGTGGAAAACATAGAATCTTCTTGGAACAACAAATAGGCCCGAAATTCGAGATAGGAAGACCATACATTCCATGCATATTCAAGCCATTCCAAAAGACATCCTCATCAGCATGCTTCAAATAATCACCGAAATCAAATGGGTGGAGTGTCCATGGACTCGGGTTTAGGATACATTTTCTTTTCCCAATACTACCACTAGTACAATCATATATCCCCTCTATACTAGCATGGTATACAACAAAACAATTAGAGGGTCATCCATAGTCAATCGGCCAACACGTTCAACATCACCATTTTCACACACTAGTGTTTCCACAATCTCAAGTTGTACATTATCATCACTAAATAGAGGAATATTCGGCTCGCCTAAAGACAATTTATCATTCACACTTAGTTGGCTACTAGCGTCATTCACTAAAGTGTAACAGTTAGTTTGATTATATTGTATCTCATGGAGCATGCCCACTCACAGGAACTTGATTAAGAAGGCTTGGATTCTCTATCAAGTTATCCAACTCCTTGCAAAGAGAGCTTTCCGTCCCTTCTATTTTTTCTTCCACTCGGTCCATTATTCTTTCCATTCTCTCCATTCGAGTACTAAGGTCATGTTTCATACCCATTATGGAAGCCATCAAATCATTCATGGTCACCTTTTCCAATGCCATAGTACCTAACAAGAGAAATTATTAAACAAAAATACAAAAAACAGCAAACTAGTTAATGTTAGAAAAGAAAACATCCTCACAAGCTCTCAAGCTCTCACACTTTGAAATGTCTCTCAATTGTCTTCACTAGTGTTGGTAACTCATTTATACTCCAAGGATATTTCTTGGTACCAATTGGGGCTCGAGGTCGAAATAGATTCTCTTTTGAAACAACTCAAAGAAAATACTTACGGACTTGAATCAAGAAACTACAACGAATTTCAAAAAGATAAAAGCACACAAAGATACGTAGATATGAATAAACAGACCCAAAACTAACTTACAACCTAGTAGACAATTACTAGTTTGTTAATTAGTAATAGAATCAACTAAAGGAAACTAAGAGACAAAGATTAGAAACTAAGAAATAAAAAAATTGAGCTTAATTATGTTGCGTGAACAGTAAATCATGATGACATGGAAGCCACGTAATTGGTCATGGTCCCACACAATTTTAATCACCAACTTAAATCTTTTATCTTGATACAATTTGGAATGGAAGTTTGTCTTTTGGTGGGAAAATTCAAGTCTTAGAAACATTTTCAAATTTACTCAAAAAGGTGAGACTTGACTTAGACTATTCCCATAAAACAAGGTCCTTGAAATATGGAAAAGTGGTTGACAAGTCTTTGAAGTGATGTGTTCAAGTCTCTTCACCAACAACTTTTCAACTTTATCTTACACCTTTTTGGATCTATGTTATAGTTTATATTGGTCATGACATTTCAAGAACAACAAGATCACAACAACAATTTCTCAAGAACAACAACAAATCCACCAATATTCATCTCCAAGTCCACAACAATTGTACCACTCAGTCAAGAACAACAATATCAACCCACGGACAACTTCAAGTTTACAACAATAAGTTCAACAACATAAGCTCAAACCTTTAGATCTAGACACTTTTAGTGTTGGTGAGAAAGAAACCAACACTAGAAATGATCTAAACAAACAAAAGACTACAAGATCTAGTCACAAAGAAAATGTCTCGGCCAAGACAACAACAAGACCCAACTTTCGGCCAAGAACAATCTCAAGAACACTTAATTTTATTTATTTTTGAACTCTCAAGGCCAAGATTGATCTTGTTAAAATAAAATCAAAGATGGATCTGATACCAAATGATACAAGAAAAAACAAGAAGACACAAAAACATACACCAAATCAGTCCACAATCTTAAGAATCCGATGACCAAGATGGAGACCACTCTCGGATTCACTATCAACAACAAGAATACAAGAATTAGTGGTGTCTTTGGCACCAAAACAGCAAACCAAAATAATGTTAACAATAATTTATGAAGAGTAAAATGAACAATAACAATGTGAAGAACAACAACACATACACGGCTTCACAATAACAATATAGAATCGATTACAAGATTACAACAAGACAAAGATAGAAAGATAGACAAATGGATGGTATAATATTAATAACCCAAGAGCTTATTCCACTCTTGGACCTTTAATACCACACACAACATAAACCTATCTCTTACGTTACCTCAAGGGTACAGGATCCCTAAGAAATCAACATCTCAAACTAACTACCAACACAAGTCATTCCACACTTGTTTACAAGGAATCCATCTTGCTTACAAGGAATCCACCTCTCAAGACTCTCTCTCTCTAGAGTTCTCAAATATATCATCAAAGTTATGAAAAAAAGGCCTAATATGTTCTATTTATAGTCTATCTTATAACTTATTACAAAATGACTATAATGCCCTTAATGAACCAAGACAAAGGGGAGGCCTTGGAGTGTGCATATTGGATGGATTTGGAGTGTTGGGACTTGTTCTATACACTTCAAATCTTGTTCTATTGGTTGTCCTGCTACCCGAGCTCGAGCCTTTACGTATTGGTCCACAATCACGATTGTACTTGTATCAACAACTTTTTACTTGAAAGTCCTTGGTCTAAGCCTTGCCTCTAAGGAAAAAGTTATAAAACATCTCATAAATCAATACACAATGTGGTGGTGTCAAATCTTGCCCATGGGGCATAACTTCTTGTTTGATGGTCCTTAGGCTGAGTCTTACTTCTAAGATAAGAGTTATAAAATATTTCAGAAGTAAAAAGAATAATGTGTTAGTGTTGACTCTTGTCCAATATACTTAACTTGTTTGAAAATTTTTGGGATAAGTCATGCCTCTAATACGAGAGTTATAGAATATCTCATAAATAAAGACATAATGTGATGGTGTCAACTCTTGCCCGTGGGGAATAATTTATTGTTTGAAAGTCCTTGAGCTAAGTCTTGCCTCTAAGTCAAGAGTTGTAGAACATCTCATAAATGAATACATTACGTGATAGTGTCAACTCTTGCCCGTGGGGCATAATTTATAGTTTGAAAGTGTTTGAGCTAAGTCTTTCCTCTAATGCAAGAGTTGTAGAACATCTTATAAGTAAATACGTAACGTGGTAGTGTCAACTCTTGTCTGTGAGGCATAATTTATAGTTTGAAAGCCCTTGAGTTAAGTCTTGCCTCTTAGACAATAGTTGTAAAACATATCATAAATGAAAACATAATGTAGTAGAGTCAACTCTTGCCCATGCGGTATAATGTGTTGTCTGAAAGTCCTTGAGCTAAGTCTTACCTCTAAGGTACGAGTTATAGAACATCTCATAAATCAAAACACTATGTGGTAGTGTCAACTCTTGCCCATGAAACATAACTTGTTATTTGAAAGTCATAAATCTTGCCTCTACTATGTGGTAGTGTCAACTCTTGCCCATGAAAGGTAGTTTGTTGTTTGAAAGTCATAACTCTTGCCTTTATACTATGATAGTGTCAACTATTTCTCATGAGATATAACTTGATTGGAAGAAAACAAAGAAAATAACAGAAATAATAAAAATTGTGGAAAAGGAAGAAAATGAAGAAAAAGATTTTAAAATAAAAATCAAAGAAAATGTGAAGTTGAGAGAGAATGAAAAAAATAAAGGCTGAAAAAAAGATAAAATAAAAATAAAGACTGAGAAAAATTTAAAAATAAAAAAATAAAAATTAGAGAATATATATATATATATATATATATATATATATATATATATATAAGTAGACATTGAGAGGAGTAAAGCAAAAAAGTAAGGGTTGAGAAAAGCTAAAAAGAACCAAAAAAAAGAAGAAATAAAATGACACAACCCAATTTCTCAAGTCGTGATGGCACCTACATTATCCCCCTAGTAGGCAAGCCAAGCCATAGCCTGGAATAATAGGTAATGGGTTAATAGGCCGAAATTAGAAATAATAGTCTATAATGATAGCAATAGTAATAAAAAGTAACAAACAAAAAGTAAACATTTCTCATCTACTAAAATGAGGGAAGGAAAATTACCGAATACACAAAAGAATTCCTCCCAAGAACTGGTATGGTCGGTACTAGAGCCACTACTAAAATATACCTAGAGTACTAGACAAAATCCTAAAATATACCCAATATACACTAGCAATCTCGAGTACAAAAGACTAAACTAGAGTAGATAGAGAAGGATTAGCCTCAGATGACAGTAAGCTCACCCTGCTCCGAATTAGTACTGGAACGTAGGAATCACGTCAATGTTGGTTGTTACTACTCGGATCTGCATCAAAGAAAAGATTCAGAAGTGTAGTATGAGTACCAAAGCAATGGGTATGCAGTAGGCATCATCGTCCGACTGAGCTTAATACAGAAAGGTATAACTAAAATGCAAGGATGTAATCTAAGTCAACAGTACAAAGGGACAGAAAGGTAAACAACTACCAAGCTGCGATAATGAGTTAAAGGAATAAATGTAAGCGATCAGAAAATAAATAACACAGTAATTACAGGCAAATCAAACATAACCTACTAGCCCCCCATAATTCCGCCAGACACACAAACATAACCTAACTGGGCCCCTATAAGCCCACTAGGCACACAAACATAACCTAACTGGGCCCCATAAGCCCGCTAGGCATACTGAAGAAGAAAATTAACCCAACCGCGATACAATGTAAGCAAACACATATGAAAATGTAGAATCGGGATCATACAAAGCAAAAGCTGGATGACGGCATACGAAAATAACACCTGGTATAACATGCAAATGACCTAGTATACTACTAGACTGGGTGCCTATCTGACCACCTCTAGAACCCTAGGTACTATCCCCACGACTCTTCACATCACCCCTACCTAACAACGATACTAACCTGATCGGTTGTACAATAAAAATAAAGGCTCAATCATCCTATGCTGAGGACACTCATAGGTGAAGTAACTAACAATTCCACAGTCATAACATTCCCCAGACACCCTGCTCTGTCTAGAAGGTCCGACGGATCTGAAATGATTACCCCAAATTGACGATCCTGACTGAACACCCTCCTACGGTTGAATACTGTTCTGACCACTAAAGCCACTATAATTGGGCTGACCCCCGACTTCTAGGTCGACCTCGACCCCTAATCGAAAGTCTAGCAGTGGATTCGGGGTCCCTATCCCCAACTATAGAACCTCACGTCCTGTCTATCTGCGTAAACAGTGCACCAATAAAAATTACAACCAACTTATACCCTGCGCGCAAAAATGGATCAAGAAAATGAGATTTTCTCTAAAAATACTCCGTAGCCTCCCGAAGATAGGATACAGATGTCTTCATACCAATTCACAGGACTCTATTACACATTGGCTCCAGTACTAACAATACCAGTGAAACCTAGGCTCTGATATTAAGTCATCATGACTTGAGAAATTGGGTCGTGACTTAAAAAATAAAAGTAAAATAAAAAATAAAAAAATTTGAGAGGAAAAAAGTAAGGGTGATAAAAATCAAAAATAAAAAGAGAAAAATAAATAAAAATCAAGTAAATTTAAAAAGACAAAAAAAAAGAAAAGTTGAAATATGAATAAATATGAAGTTGTTATCCATTATGAGGATATTTATGTAATTTACTCCATTGGTCAGGGACAAATTTTTTTAAAAATATATCATTTAATACCTTACGATGTTCATGACCAATTGGATCCTGACATACTAGTAGGTACCATAGGAGATCGCTATGATCGTCACTGCATTCGTATCGAATAGATGCGACAAAGTGTTTGGATCACTATGCAATGTCTTAATCAAATGCCTAGTGGCATGATCAAAGCCGATGATTGTAAGCTATGTCCTCCATAACGATCTTAAATGAATATATTAACTGAAGGCTATTTTTATGAATCTTTTTTATTTGAGGTCAAAACTTGAATGCCACCTTATTTTGGGGCTATTCTTATAGTTTCCCCACTAATTAACCCGCCAGAACCCACCAATTTTTTTTGTTGAAATAAAAACCCTAGCTGCCACAAAGCTCCCTCGATAATGGCAGTGTTCACACTAACTCTCCTTCCTTTTCCACCCAATTTTCTCTCATCAGATAATAATTCTCTAATCGGCGTAACTTACACAAGCCATTGAAGCCATCGGCATTGCCGTGGCCTTAGCCATTCTATTTCCTATTTGACTCAATCGGAGAAGGAACCATTTAAGCCAATAACAGAAGAGAAGATTCAAGAAGCAGTAGCCAATTTCAACATAGAACAGAAGTCTATACTGAGGAGAAGATTCTATAAGCAGTAGCCAATTTGAACGTAGACGAGAAGTCTATACCATGTTTGAGAACTTATGAGAATGATTTAGCTAGACTTACGTTGATTGGCGTTGTTGATTTTGAACAAACGCTTATGGCCGCAGCAACGGATAGTGGTGACACTTCTGGTGAACATATTGTTGTTAGTGTCAATGCTATGGTTGTTGAGACATTATTTCTAGGGTATATGAATGAGCGCGGTACTGTGTCTATTAGATTGGTGAGTAAATTTATGTATGAAGTAGTGATATATAGTTTTTTATGGGGATTCATAATATATAAATAAATACATTAACAATAATTTATGATGAGAACAGTACTATTTCTACTAGATTGGTGAGTTTATGTACAAGTACTACTCCCTCCTATCCAATTTAAGGAGGCGTTTCACTGTGAAAATCATAAGTATTTGAAAAGAGGAGTTTTTTTCAAAGTAAAAAATGTTACAATAAATGTATTATCATATATAGTGAATGTTTATTTATAAAAAAGTTAGAAATCTCAAGATTAGTTTTTCCCTATAAATAAAGGGGTTTTCCTTCATTGTTATTCACACCTCAAGAACCCCCAAGAGAAATAAGAATCACTCTCTCTTCTTTCCCTATTTTGTTGTTCTTAATTTATATTTCATAACGAGACTCTGTCAAACAAGGTGAGATTATAAATATAAAGATAATTTCAAGGTTAGTAATTCCTTATGTTATTTGTCTTTTGTTACTAATTTTTATTTTTTGAGAAACAGACCTTACCTGGGGATCTCACCTCTTATGGCGGTCAAGGGTTGAGCCACACCCCCCAAGCCTTTTCATAGATATAATAAAAGAAAGTACAAAGAGGGGGATATAGACCTTACCTTCGATCCTATGGTGGTTCAAAGTCAACTAGCCTACTAAGGCTGGTCGACTCATCCCCGATACCAGAAATAAAATTTAGATCTAAATATCTAGAAGAGAGGACTCTTCTCAATACGATATAATCTATAAAAGCATAAATAAGAGAGACTTCCCCTTACAAAGTAAGAAGAAAATAAAAAAAAAACTAAATCTCTTCATAAAAGCTATAAACTAAAGAGAATAGAATAGATGAAGATGATGAGGATGGTGATAAATATAAGACAAAAAGAACGATAAACATATCTCATCAAGGCGGTTTCTTGATCCTCTTCAATTTCCTTATCGTGGAATTAGCCATACCCATCTTATTTAGTGTGAAGTAACCTCTTGTTTCATATGGAAGTTACTGGTAAGTGTAGAACTCTTGAGTTGTATCAATCGTGTGACTACATTTGGAAAGTGTATCTCCTGGAAAATTACCTTTTTTGTACACATGTTTGCATTGGAAAAAATCTAAGAGTTTGATCAAATCATGAAGTTTAGTGATATATCTGGTGATGCTCCATAGAGGTGTAGTAATCCATCTGATCCATTTAAGAAGTAACTCTAAATCAACTTCTAAGATCCCCTTTCTATAACTATGTTGAATGCACCAAGTGATTCCCAGAATTGTAGCTTGAACCTTTGCCTGGTTGTTAGATCCAAAACTAAGAGGTGTAGAAAATGCATAAATTAACCTACTTCTATGATCTCTCAAAATACCACCAGCACCTATTTGTCCCGGATTATCATGTACACTACTATCCGTGTTGAGTTTAACCATGGAAGAAGAAGGTCAAAACAAGTTGACTTGAACTACCCTCATTTCATGTTGACACTTTTCAATCATCATCACTAATTCCGTCCAATTGTGAGACCAATGAATATAAGGAAAAGTTGTATGCAACAACATGATAAGATCCTTAATGATTTTGAACTTTATTCTTGTAGTACTTGAAAGTTTTCCCCCATACTTACTAGCACACTGATTTTTTCACAAGTTCCAGCATATAAAGATTGGTGTTGCTTGAGGCATCAGCTTATGAACCGCATTGTTAGGTTTAGTAATCCACCATTTTATGAGTAGATCTCTTAAAGGAGTAACTGTGGGTTCAATACCCCAACAATGTGAAAAGAAACTCCAAATGTGTCTAGAAAAACTCCAAAAAGAAATATATGATCAACTATATCCAAACCTGGTCTGTAGCAACAAGAGCAGGTAGCTTTCTCGTGTCCAAAAGATGTTATTTTTTCATTCGTTAGAAGCTTTCCTCTGAGATCTCTCCATAGTAAATAAAAATCTTAAACAAAATTTGTTTGTGCCAAATAAGTGTATCAGTCATGCTCTTATTCTTCTTCTTTCTTACTAAATCCCAAGCTGAAGAACATATGAAATTACCACTAGCTTTTGGCGTCCAGATAGCTTGATCTCAAACACCTTCTTGATAATTGAACCTGGTACTAAGAATCTACTGAACAAAGGCCCGAGGAGCATTTTGTCTCACTAAAACTTCATCCCAAAATCCATTATTGAGAACCTGGGAAATAGTTATATTATTAAGCCTTGGAAGGAAGTTGTTCTGATAAGAGAGAGGACCCGTACCAAACCAATCATCCCAACAAAATGAGAAACTACCAGAATTCAAGGTTCATTGGATGTATTTTTTAGCTTCACTCTTGTAATTCATCATGTGTTTTCAAATATGAGATTGAATGGTATCCCATTTTTTTTATGACAGGGTGTGCCCTTTGGCAATATTTATCTTTAAGAAAATCACCTCGTAATGACTTTTTAGATTTGAAAATCCACCATTTCTTGTACTGTAGAGCTAAACAAACATCATCCAATTGTTTCACACCAATACCACCCTCATTGCATGAATAACTTAAGATTTTCCATGATACCCAGTGATATTTTTCCTCTTTTTATCCCAACCCCAAAAGAAATCAGCAATAAGGCTTCTTATCTGCTTGAAATTTGTGGAAGTAGGGGTAATAAATGATAGAAAGTTAATTGGAAGAGATTGCAAAATCGATTTTACAAGCGTCACTCTACCCCAATAACTTAAAATCTTGGTACGCCATCCCTTAATCTTGGAGATAACTTTAGCCACCATACCTGTAAAGTAAATAATTTTTTGTCTACTGATGTACAAAGGACATCCAAGATAAGTAATTGGACTGGCCTTTGACTAAAGCCGGTGATTGAAATAACTCTGTCAATAGCTTCTTGAGGTGCTTTGTCGGGGATCATGAAGTGACTTTTGTCCTTGTTTATGAGCTGGCCCGAAGTAGTTTCATAAATCTGCAAAGTCTTGATGATAAAGAATAATATTATTAAAAGATATAATGATGAATTTAAGTCTCACCTCATTAAGAGGGAAATAAATTAGGTTAAAAGTTCCAATGCAGCATAATGATAAGATGTTGGGTTCAAGTCCCATCGAGTTATATCCTAAAACGTCTTTATATGGATAAAATATTGAGTTTGAATCTCAATACATAATATTGATGATATTGTGATGGCTAATCCAAAATAATGGGTGTTTGGTGAAAAGTAATGAAACATATCTCATTGATATGCTCTATTTCATGAATTTAATATGATAGCAATATATGATGAATCTGAAAGTTGACAACTTGTTCCATTCTTGAAAGGAGTGTGGTAGCAGTGCATAATATGTCTGAAAGAAGACAAGTGATTGAATGCATGGATATAAGCATGGAGGGACAACACGATAATAATCATCAAAAATAATAATATTTTCACACGCTTAGTATGATTATAAGATATGCTAGAGAAAAATTTTCTACATTATATGCACACCTCAATTTTCTCTTGAATTAATAATATTTTCAAAGAGGTTATAAGCTAAAATAATTTGATAGGCTTAAGGTACGATTATATTTCATTCCTGAGAATAAAAATTTTGATTGTTATAAGAACAAATTCATTTTTTGGAGTGAATGTGATAATATTTAGTAAAGCTTATCAATACAAATGTGCACTTGATTATGACGGTACCACAACTCACCTCCGAAAAAGGTAAAATAATTGAGAAGTAATATTCTGTAATTTGCTCAAAAGTAGTAAATATGATGTTTATTCTTGTAAAGTAAATCAAAAAATTTACTAAAGCAAAAAGTACTAGCCATGATAAATTTGGAGTTTACTAATATAAATATTCATACGTTGACATAAACAATAGTGACATTCAAAGATGTGTTTATTGAATATTAGACATGTATTAAAGAATCAGAAGATTCTTAAAAAATAATTCATTTTGTTTGTTCTCATGATAAGTTGGTTGGACCAACTAATGTTGAGACTGAATCCCTTAAATATGGAAAGTATAAAAGATGAATATGGGCTCATTCACCTATAATATGATCTATTAATATGCATCGATATAAGATGATCACATGTGAGTTTATTGCCAATCTGCAGTTTGACATTCATAAAGTTGCCTGCTCAATATAAATTGAGTTAAGAGCATAATTTTCAAATTATGTAATCAAGACAATTCATCTTGATAATGCTAGCTAAGTTGGTGTTAAATGCCTACTATAAATAGTTGAACCATTGCTTATGGGAATAAAGTCTCATGTGTTGGTCTGAATTATGATATATTACATACAATAATACTTGTTTGCATTAGACCAATAAAAGGTTATGATTAATTCCTCCCTCTCAATTGGTTCAAGGTCAGAAATTAATTATTTTATATAGTAATTTTAATGTGTGGTATTTGATAAACGGATATACCATGATGCACAAAGATGAACTCTAAAGTAAATTGAGATGTATGTTAGTTTTCCTAGCACGAGGGGAGATAATAAACAACTAAGAAATATATTGTGAATTATCATCAATATGATACTCATTCGAAAGATAATTCAAGTTAATGGTAGGAGCATTTACTGACCCTAAATTGGTTTTATATTTAGTTGTGGATGCTCCTATTATGTGTCCTTAAAGGACAAAGTCTACACATACATAAAGTGTGGTAGAACAGTTGATATCAAATGAAATCATTCTTGAAAAGGATACGGAGCAAATGATCATAATAAGACGACATTGTGCTCTTAAATAGCCTAAGTCATAACACTTCATGAAACCTTATGAGAGGTTAGGTACCTGAAAATAATGAAGTGATGAGATCTCAAATTGTTATGTCACATTGTGAACCAAGATGGAATGATATATCATCGATAATATCTTTGATATAATATTGGTGCAATATTGTAAATGATTACGAAGATCTAAATTCTATGTTTATTTAAACATGCTGACGTAGAAATATTTATCAAGTGATATAAAGGATGAATCTTGGTAAACATAACACTCATTTAATTTGTAGTCCATATACATGAAGATGTCACACATGAAATGCTGACTATTTACACTTGACAAAATTTATATGAAAACGTTTTTAAGGATTCAAAACATTTGAAGCATATAACAATTTCTGGGAAACTTATCTATAATCCTTATATTACATAAATTTATAAGTTGAAAATTATTGAAACTCTTGGAGATTTTTCAAAAGCAATAGATTATTTGCTGGATTGAGAAATATATAGAATTGAATTGGTTATATATCTTAGTACAATTGGTGTACTAATGTATCTTGTAAATACTACAAGACCCGATATAGCCTTTCGATCAATTTTTTAGCAAGGTATAGTTCTGCTCCTACTAGGAAACATCGAAATAAGATTAAACATATAAGATTATTTTATTCTAAAGATTGTAGTCCCGATATTGTTGTTTGATGATGTTGGGTACTTATTTGATCTATATAAAGTTCGGTCTTAAATAAGCTATGTGTTCATATGTGGGGGTACTTCCATATCTTGCATATATACAAAGCAGTCTATCATAGTCACTTCATCGAACCATGTTGAGATAATAGTTATTAATAAAGTAAGTCAAGAGTATGTGTGGTTGAGGTCCATGATACATCTCATTCGCAAAAAATATGGTATGAATGTAACAAAGTACCCATGATTTTTTACGAGGATAATGCAGCATGCACAACACAACTTAAAAAAAGACTCAAGGAGATAGAACGAAGCATATTTTGCCTAAGCTTTTCTGTACACACGAGATATAAAAGAACGGTGATATTAATGTGCAACAAATTCATTCAAGTGATAATGTGGCAGATTTATTCACTAAGTCTTCTCCAACTGCAACTTTCAAGAAGATGGTGCACAAGATCAGGATACAAAGGTTTAAGGATGTTCTCATTAGGGGGAGTTAATACGTGTTGTACTCTTTTTTCCTTACGAAGTTTTCTCCCACTGAGTTTTTCTTGTAAGGTTTTTAATGAGGTAGACTATATACATATTGATAGAGATGTGTACTCTTTTTTCTTCACTTGATTTTTTTTCACTGGGTTTTTCCTAGTAAGATTTTAACGAGGCACATTGTCTGTCAATTAGACATTCAAGATGGAGTGTTATAAATGTATTACCATATATAGTAAATGTCTACTTTATCATATATAGTGAATGTTTATTTATGAAAAAATTAAAAACTCCAAGATTAGTTTTTCCCTAAAAAGGGGTTTTTCCTTCATTGTTATTCACCTCCCAAGAACCCCTCAGGAGAAATAAGAATCACTCTTTCTTCTTTATCTCTTCTTGTTGTTCTTACTTTATATCTCATAACAAAAAAATATATTTGTAAATTAGATTTGTGTTGAATTTGAGTTGTTTTAGAACTTTTTGTGAGTAATTTGTAGTGAAGATAGTTTTTTCTTTTGGCGTTTTCCATGTTTATGAAATTTGAGAGTTTTTCATAATTTTATGTCCAAATGTGTTCTCTGGAGTTCAACTCTGAAAAAAGTAAAAAAAAATTGGGGAACATTCAAAAATAGCCCAGGTTTCAGCAAAATGGGAGTGTTCTTAGTTTAATTTTCAAAATTACAATTTATGGTCTTTCTTTCGCTTTTTTCTTCTTTTCTTTTATTTTTTGTTTCCTTCTTTTTTTTCGTCTCTTATATCTCTTTGCCTCTACTTCTCTGTTTTTCTTTTTTCTTTTTTTTTTTTTCTCTTATTTTTCTTTTTTTTTTGTTTTCATTTTTTTAGTATTTCATATTTTATATTTTTTATACTTTCGAAAAATATGGTTACATCGAATACAAGTCATGGATGGAGGTGATTAGACATGACATGCAGCAGCTTCAGCTTTTTGAGGATATGACCCTAGATAGGAAGGTGTGGAGGTCACGGATAAGGGTAAAAGGCTAGTGTGAGTGTGTGTAGCCAGGTTAGTAATCCTAGGATTGTGTGCAATGTATTTTTGGTATGTGAGTGTATGTTTCTACTCGGTGGGTGTCCTATTCCTTTTTTCCTAGTTCCTATTTTCTCTTTTAGTGTTGCCCTTATTTCTCGTATTTTTAGTATTTCGCTGATTTTTATTTTTATTATTTTCTATTCCTTATTTCTATTATGTCATCTAACTCCTCGTTTACTAAGCGTTACCTTGAGCCAGGCGTCTATCGAAAACAACCTCTCTACTTCTTCGAGGTAGAAGTATGGTCTGCGTACATCTTACCCTCCCCAGACCCCACTTTGTGGGAATCCACTGGGTTTGTTGTTGTTGTTGTACTTTTTTTCTATTTTAATTTTCTTCTTTTTAATTATTTTGTTTCATTTTTTTCGTTCTTCTATCTATATCTTCTATTTCTCTTTCTTCTTTTTTTTCTTTTTTTCTTTTGTTTTTTGTATTTTCTTTCTCATTTTTTTCTATCATATTTTTTTCTTTTTTTTTGGTTCTTTTCTTATTTATTTTTTTCTTATTTTTTATATTTTTTATTTTTTATTTATTTCTTTTTATTTTTTTTCTCTTTTCTATCTGCAACTCCTATTTCTCTTTCCTTTTTATTTTCTTTTTTGAATTTTTTATTTCACTATTTTTAATTTAATTTTATATTTTTTGTATTTTCGATAAATATGACTATGTAAAGCACAGGTCATGAGCGATAACGAAAATGCCATAATAGCTTATTCTATTTGTATTCGTATTATTATTTATATTTTTTATATTCATTGATTAAATTGTACTTGTATTTTATAGTTCATGCGTGTGTAAAATCCCGCAAAATTTCAAGCTTAACCCAGTCCCTTAGAGCGTGAGAAAGGTCCCAGACTTAGAAATTTTAGCTAAGTGTTAGGACATAGTCTTTTCTAAAGCCCTCGAACTTTGGGAAATTTATTTATGACCTTCCCGACATCAAGGTGCTAGTTTTTAAGTTGATTCATGATCGGGGAAGTCAATAGTACATCCTGGGTGAGTTTTGGAATTTTCGGACAAGCGTAAGGGCGTGTTTGGAATTCAGAAATAGTGGATCGAGGTGATAAGCCCACGACACCCTTCCCAGAGCGGCGCTCTAGAGTCCACGATGCCTCGCCTAGACTGACGCTCTAGAGCCCGCGGCGCCTCGCCTAGAGCGACGCTCCAGAGCCCGCGTGCGCCCTAGCTAGTCCTGCCCGTGTATTTTCCTGCAGTTATGTTCCGTGGCTTTAAGGGCAAATAGGCCATTCTCCCTTCATCCAATAGGTCCATAACACGGGATTAAAGCCCCAAATAGCATAATTTCTCATCCTTTTCACAAAATACTCTCAAGAGCAAGCCCTAGCTTCTTCAAGTTCAAGAATCAAGCCTCAAGAACTTACCCCAATCTCTACGAAATTAACAAGCAAGGTATGTTAAGTGTTCATCCAAGGGTGTCCTTCCACCCTTGGAGTTCAAGTAACCCTTTTAAAATCTAAAGTTAATAGTTTCATGAATTATATGTACCAATTGGGTTGTTTCATGTTCATGTTGTTGTATGGGTTTTCAATCAAAAATTTACTTATAGTTTTCATGAATATAAGATACCATGTATGTAATTGTTGTAAGCCCCATGTTAAAACCCTTGAATTATGAATTGATGGTTATATTCATGATGCATCAACATATCATTCATGCTCAAGTACAAGATTATGTCTCCTAGCTATTTAAAAAAATACCTAAGTGAATAAATTGTGCATTGTTATCCATTGGTGATCTTAATGATGAATTCATGCTAGAACTACATGTTTAGAATTACTTTCATGTCAAATCTATGCCTTGTAAGTGTTTGCTGGAATGTCCATGTGATTGAAATGGTGAGATCATGCTATGTTAGTATGCTTTTCCATTCATGTACAAGTCCAAACATTTGTCAAAGTGCATTAGTGAATGTATTGTGAACATTTGATTATCGTTATGTTTTCAAGTATTATCGTGTCTCATTATTATTGATGTTATCGAGTCTTGGGGGTATTTAATACCCAAAAATCTAGTTATTTACCTAGAGCCACAGTCAGTTACAAAATAGTCTTAGTAACGTCACGATCAGTAGTACTCAGTCAGTTAGCAGAATTCAGTGAACTCAGCTAGTTTCAAAACTCAGTAAACTCAGTATCAATCCAGTTCAATTCAGTTTAATACTCAGTGTCTTTCAGTTGGGAGTAGGATTCAGCACCGAGCGAGTGTAGGGATGACGACTTTCCCGTCAGAGAGGCAGAGTCGTTAGTAGCAGTCCTTGTACTCCAATACTGCGTAGCCAGTGCAGGATGAGGAGTCACCCATCAGACTAGGCTTGACTACCTCCTAGGGGTCACCCATTAGATTAGGCTTGACTCTACCCAGGTGTCACCCGCCAGTTAGGCTTGGCATCCTTGTTTTCCAATGTTAGTACCCGTGGCACGGTATTAGCACCCTTCCAACTGGGGTCACTGGTTGGATCCCTATCATCTCAGATTTGGCGCATGTCAGTTAGATAATTACCTCCCACAGATTCTATTTCAGACTTAGCATAGAACTCAGTTAAATTCTAAAGAATCAAGACTGTCATATACAATCACCCAGCTTAGCACACAACTCAGTTCAGTTCTACAGGACCAGGAATGTCAGACACAGTCACCCAATTATCAGTAATTCAGTTATCTGTAATCTCAGATATCAGTTACTTAGTTATCAAAACTCAGTACTCAACTTTAGTGTAATCTTAGAAAATAGTATACTTGTATATGTGTAGCATTGCATACTCAGTAGTTACAACATGTTCAGTCAGTCATGTACTCCTTCCCAGTTATATTCTTATCACTCAGCCAGTTATTGTTCATGCATATGAACCCATGCATACAAATTTACCTCACTTAGCATACCAATACATTGAAAGTACTGAAGCATATTTTTTTATTTGCGCTATGATGTCTCATATCATAGGTTCAGACGCACGGACTCCTGACCGTACTTAGTAGTCCAGACTATCAGTAGCAGATACAGTGGTAAGTCCTTATAGTTTAAGGACAAAGTTCATTTATTTCATTAGTTTAGTATGTTCAGTAGTCGTATTTAGTTGGGGGTTTGTTCCATCAACTCCATATTTAAACAGTGAGAGGCTTTAAGAATAGATTTTCTTAGACAGTATTCAATTTTCTTTTTAGTATTCCTATCAATATTTCAGTACTCATATTAGTATTTTTGAGAACGTTATGGAATTTCAGTTATACTTCCGCAATATTTCAGTATTATTGTTCAGTGCTCATAGTAGGTATCAGCCATGGGTTAGCTTGTGATCTTTTAGGGTCGTAAGCATCGTGTGGTATCCGGGGTACAGACTTGGGGTGTTATAAACTTGGTATCAAAGCCTAAGGTTCAACAGAGTCCTAGGAAGTCTGAAAGCCGCATCAAGTAGAGTCTTGTGCATGGGTGTGTAGCGCGCCACACTTATGGACAAGAGGCTATGAGATGTTTTTAGGAAAAGTTTCCTTTCTTTTAGTATTCATGTCATGCGAGTGAGCATGAGCTCAAGTTAAATTTTCAGTATAATCTTTTTTCTTCCTTCTAGTTACAGAATATGCCTCCCAAAAAAACTAATGAAAGAAGAACTAGAAATCAGTCAGCACTTCAGCCCGTTCAGTTAGATCCCCTGGACGAGCATGTCTCTCTTGCAAAATTTAAAGTTGCGTTCACTACCCTAGCCCATTCAGTAGCATCTCAGAACGAACGGTCAGCTGTTGTTCAGGCCAACCCAGTGGTCAATACTGATGTAGCCAGGATTCGGGATTTCACCAAATGAATCCTCCCATATTCTCCAGATCTAAGTTAGAAGAGGATCCACATGAGTTCCTCGATCAAGTTCAGAAAGTCACAGGTATTATGGCAGTGACTTAGAGTGAGAATGCTGATTTAGCTGCCTATCAGCTACAAGATGTTGCTCATATGTGGTTTAAGTAGTGGAAGGTAGATAGGGGCTTAAATACAGAGCCCATAGAGTGGGAAGAGTTTACTATTACTTTTCTAGATAGATTCTTTCCCATAACGCAGAGAGAAGCCAATGTGCTAGAATTCATAAATCTCAGGCAAGGAAATATGAGTGTGAAAGAGTATTCCCTCAAGTTTACTCAGTTATCCAGGTATGCTCCCCATGTAGAAGTAGACAGTAGATCCAGGATAAACAAGTTTATGTCTGGCGTATCTGATAGTATGGTCAAGGAGTGTAGGACTGTGATGTTAATTAAAGAGATAGACATATCTAGGATTATGGTCCATGTTTAACAGATTGAGGAGCAGAAGCTTAAGAAGAAAGACAGAGAAAATAAGAGAGACAGAATAGGTAGCTTTAATTTTGCTAAGCCAAGGTCAAAGAGTGGTATAGTTATTAGTTTAGTTAAATGTTTTCAGCCCCAGTTCCATCTTTATCTAGTACTCCAGTACCAAGGTTCAAGAATGATAGTCATGATAGGGCGCCAGTTTCCAAAACCCAGGGTAGTATGAGCAGTGGTCGTACCCATCTACTTTATGAAGGATATGGTTGACATCACCTAAGTGTGTGCAGAACTAGCAGTGATGTATGTTTTGGATGTGGAAAGGTAGGCCACAGGATACGGGAGTATAGAGTAATGGCTCAGAGGGGAAGGAATTTGCACCAACAGGGTCAGTCCAACCGTGCTTTAACTTAGTCTGGTCGCCCGAATCTATAGGGTGCCACTTACAGTACCACTAGTGGTCAACGCCAGAATAGATTTTATACACTCCAGTATCGCCATGACTAGGGATGTTCTCCTAATATAGTTACAGGTACGTTACCAGTCTTTCATCTTTATGTTTATGCCTTGTTAGATCATGAGACTTCACTTCTTTTGTAACCCCTGTATAGTCGTTAACTTTGGTATCAGACCCAAAATATTAGCAGAGCCCTCTTCAGTATCTACCACAGACTCTAGAGTAAAGTGGTGATAGTTTATTTTAGAGTTGTTGCTTAAGTGGTTCACAACTTTAGAATAAGGGCTTTAAGCTAAGGGGTAGATGGTAGAACAAGTAACCAATCCAGGCTTCCAGATTTTAGTAGTAATGTCAGTATGTGTAGGAAAGCAGTGGGAAAGGATGTTGCCTAACCCATCTTTTCCTCAGTGCAAAGTTTTGTACTTCAGTTATCATGATATCTACTCATGCCTTACATATCATCTCTATGATCATAGCCAATATTCATGAATATTAATGAAAATCATGTACGCTTATAGTTCCTAGTATAAGGAGTTCCAGTTCACTCAGTATTATGAATCATATTCCATGAATTCAGAAACTCCAAACTCAGGTCATACAGCTCATGACCTATGTACTCAAACCTTACAGTGTGCTAAGTTCCCATGACTCATGCTACGCTCCTAATGATTAGCCAAATTCAGATTATGTCATGTATATCCTCAGTTTAAATCCCTTGATAATCCATGATGTTAACATTCTATCCCTCAAGCCTTAGTTAAGTGTCAAGTTTGGGATAGTGTCCATTCATGCTTTAGGTCCTCATGTTTTAACCTTCAGTAAACTCTCCTTATGAGATGATGTAGTGATGATCGATTTCTTTGAAAGGAGAGAGTAGGGTAAATGTTTTATGTTAAGGAAAGATTGCTGCATGATTGTTATACACGAGGCTGTATTTAAGAAGATAGGCTTGAATATCATGTTGATGTGTAAGTGACTAAATGCATTTTGGAGATTTGAATAGGATTGAACATAGTGGAAGAATTCAGTCCAGCTTAGACCTCAGTAGGTAGAGTTATCAGTGCCCATGTAAATATTTTTAGTAGCCTCAAGTGAAATGCGGTGTTGAAATAGAAATTACATTTGAGGGAATAGTTGAGAAATGTGACTAAGATTGTAAGTTAGTAGCTGCAGTGCATAAGGTTTATTAACTCTATCTTAGATGATTTTTGTAGGCCTTACTCCATGTTACAGAATTATAGCCATGATGTTATTTGTTATTTAGATGTCGTATTCAGACCATGCCAAGATTCCTTGCTCCCTAAAGTAATTAGAACTTTATAGAAAGAGTGTCAAAGAAATGCTCCAGTTTAGTATAATTTTTCAGTATGAGTTAGTCCGTAAGGCCAGCAATTCAGTTTAGCAATCAGGCGGAGAAGTTCGTATGGTTCCCATCTTTCCATCTAGTCGTACTATCCAAAGTCTCATGACTGTAACTATTCTAAGATGGAGCAACTAGGTAGTTGCGAGTTCAGCCCAATTCATGTATCATGCCTAAGTTTCAGATCCCAGATATTCAGTCATGATTCATTTCATAGATACTCTGTGCATCATACCAATCTTTCCTTAATAGCTCAGCCAAGTCAGTATTCTTCAGAGGACGTATTATCCCAAGGGGGAGATGCACTATAATCCCTTGATCTTTCAAGACCTAAACCTTCCACTTTCTCTTCACTTAACGAATTCAGTTTGGAGTAGTGGGTACTCAAAGTGGAACCACAAGTTCCAATCTCAGCCGTGATCCATGTATTCAGGGGCTCAGTTCAGTTTGATATATTCAGTTCATGTATCACGTTTCAGGCTTAGTTATGTTCTCATGATCCCGTTCATACATGTTCAGTAATGATCTCTAGTTTGAGATCGGTGATTTTGTATTCTTGAAAATCTCACCCATGAAGGGAGTGAAGAGTTTTTACAAGAAGGGAAAAACTCAGTCCTTGATAGGTCGATCCTTACAGAATTCTCAGTTATTTCAGAAGGGTAGCTTCCGAGCTTAAGTTCCCTTCAGACCTAGATTCAGTGCATCTAGTATTCCACGCTCCTTGCTAGAAAATGTATTAGAGACCCAACAATCATAGTTCCCTTAGAGGGCGTCAAAATTTAGAATGATTTCTCTTTCGAAGAGATTCCAGTCCAAATCCTCGATCATCAGATTCACAGACTGGGGAACAAAGAAGTTCCCTCAGTCAAAGTTCTTTGGCGCAATCAGTCCGTTGAGGAAGCTATTTGGGAAGCTAAAGCAGATATGTGGATCCAGTATCCTCACCTCTTCTCTACAAACTAAGACTCATCTTGAGGTAACAGTCTTCATTAGATTTACTCAGTTCTATGTTCAGTTAAAGTTATAAACTTGGTATTCCTTACCATTACAGATTCATTCATGCATTCATAAATCCGTTCAGTCATGTACTCATGCATCAGATATGTAGGTTCAGTATGAAAACTCATCTTATTAGTAACTTCAGTCATATATTCCATACATCAGACATACATGTTCAGTGTGTAAGCTCAGTCTATCAGTATTCTCAGCTTAGTTAGCCTCATTCAAGGATGAATGTTCCCAAGGGGGAGATATTGTAAGACCCCGCAAAATTTCAAGCGTAACTCAGTCCCTTAGAGCGTGAAAAGGGTCCCAGAATTAGAAATTTCAGCTAAGTGTTAGGACTTAGTCTTTTCTAAATCTCTTAAACTTTGGAGAATTTATTTATGACCTTTCCGACCTTAGGGAGTGAGTTTTTAAGTTGATTCATAATTGGGGAAGTCAATAGTACATCCCGAGTGAGTTTCAGAATTTTTGGACAAACGAAAGGGCATGTTTAGAATTCAAAAATAGTGGCTTAAGGCGATAAGCCTATGACGCCTTTCCCAAAGCGACGCTCCAGAGCCCGCGGTACATCACCTAAAGCAACTCTCCAGAGCTCGTGGAGTTCTGGCTAGTCCAGCCCCATGTATTTTCCTGTAGTTATGTTCTGCATCTTTAAGGTCAAATGGGTCATTTTCCCTTCACCCAATAGGTCCATAACACGGGATTAAAGCCCCAAATAGCATAATTGCTCATCCTTTTCACAAAATCCTCTTAATAAAAATCCCTAGCTTCATCAAGTTCAAGAATTAAGCCTCAAGCACTCACCCCAATCTCTACGAAATTAACAAGCAAGATATGTTAAGTGTTCATCCAAGGGTTTTATTCCACCCTTGGAGTTCAAGAACCCTTTTAAAATCTAAATTTAATAGTTTCATGAATTACCTATACCAATTGGGTTGTTTCATGTTCATGTTGTTGTATGGATTTTCAATCCAAGATTTAACTATAGTTTTCATAAATATAAGATACCATGTATGTAATTGTTGTAAGCCCTATTTTGAAACCCTTGAATTGTGAATTGATGGTTATAGTCATGATGCATCAACATATTATTCATGCTCAAGTACAAGATTATGCCTCCTAGGTATTTGACAAAATGCCTAAGTGAATAAATTGTGCATTGTTATCCATGGGTGATCTTAATGATGAATTCATGCTAGAACTACATGTTTAGAATTACTTGCATGTCAAATCTATGCCTTGTAAGTGTTTGTTGGAATGTCCATGTGATTGGAATGGTGAGATCATGATATGTTAGCATACTTTTCCATTCATGTACAAGTCCAAACATTTGTCAAAGTGCATTAGTGAATGTATTGTGAACATTTGATTATCGTTATGTTTTCAAGTATTATCGTGTCTCATTATTATTGATGCTATCGAGTCCTGGGGTTATTTAATACCCAAAAATCTAGCTATTTACCTAGAGCCACAGTCAGTTACAAAATAGTCTTAGTAACGTCACGATCAGTAGTACTCAGTCAGTTAGTAGAATTCAGTGAACTCAGTCAGTTTTCAAACTCTGTAAACTCAGTATCAATCCAGTTCAATTCAGTTTAATTCTCAGTGTCTTCCAGTTGGGAGTAGGATTCAGCACCGAGCGAGTGTAGGGATGACAACTTCCCCGTCAGAGAGGCAGAGTCGTTAGTAGCAGTCCCTGTACTCCAATACTGTGTAGCCAGTGCAGGATGAGGAGTCACCCTATGTGTATATACTTTGAGAGCACCTGAAGAAAAACAAAAGTGCCCTTTGGTGCGCTGGTTGAAGCCTGCCCTTTCGTCCGCGCGACCAGGGATTGAACAATATTTTTGGTTTTATTTTCAATACTTTAGATTTAAAGTCTTATTACTAAATTTATAACACCAAAATTTCTAGACTGGGGAATCGAACCCCCGACCATCTTCTATGGTGTACCCACCTTGACCATTAAGCTACTACGACCAATGGTTCAAAAATATTAATAGTCAACATATTAGTTGAACTTCATATTATAAGAAAGTAAAGTTATTAGCTTAGAACTCATATTTATTCTATATATTTATTTTTCAGTGTTGTTCATGTCATAGGCGACCAATCGAATATGATAATATCCCTTAATCTACACTAAAAGTTTTGTTGACGTCTACACTAAGATAATATTGGTGCACCATTAGTATTATCAAAAGCAAAAAGAGCAAAAAAGCTTCAAGACCCATTGTGGTTAAGCACAAAGCAAAAATAAAGTGTTAGATTTAACGAAAAAAGACATAAAAGGAGAAAAATATAAATAAATGTCTAATCCAAGACTAATAATATAAGCATGAATGACAAACATATGAACAAAGAAATTGATCATTTTTTTTTATAAAGTGAAGTATCAATTGTTTAATGTTCATCTCTTTAGAAAGCCTCATTGAAAAGGAAAAGTATGTCTTAGAAATTAGAACCTAAACGGCACATTAAGCGAGGCGAGCGCTAACACATTTTGAGTTTTGCTTCAGGGCTTATGCGTGCATTTGACACACTGATGCACCCACAGACTTCAAATACTGGGTTGGCCTCTGGCTATAATTTATATTTTATTGATGCAAATTGAACAATAAAAATAAAAATGATAAATTATTCAAATGTTACATTTGTATCAAATGATACATGTTTATAGAACTTGAACCATACGCATACAAAATGATACTTGTTTATACAAAATGATACTTGCTTATAAATAAATACAAATAAAAATTTTGAAATTAAAATACCAACGGTATATTTGCATTGAATGACACATTGTAAATTTATATATTTTAGTCTCAAGCAATTTCAATTAATCAATATACATATTTTTATACAAATGATAAATTGTATATATTCGCGACTAAACCATTTAACTACAAATAATAAATTTATTTAAAATATATAATATGATACAAATAAATAAAAAATATAAAAAACATACAAAATATAAAATAAAATAATAACAAAAAAACTGAGAGAAAAATATAAAAAGAAAAAAAGAAGGAGAAAAAATGAACTACAAAACGAAAAAGAATGAAAAAAGAATCAAAGAAAATATAAAAAAAGACTGCAAAGAAAAAAGAAATTTAAAAAAATAAATAGAAAGAAGATATTAAAAAAAGATGAAAAGGAAAAAACTAAAAAAGAAAAAATGGAAAAACAAAAAAGAAAGAGAAAATGAAAAAAAGAAGAAAAAGAAAAAAATAAGAAGAAGAGAAATAAAAGGTAGAGAAAGAGAGAGGGGGCTTTGAGCTAAAAGTGACCAAAGAGTTTGAAAATGAGGTATAGGTGACACAAGTCTTAATAATTGAGTGGAGGTGATAATTACTTTATTAAGGATTAAGAAAGTTGGGTAAGTTTGAGAATATCCCACAAGTTTTTAAATTTACACTTTGATTCAAATGTTTACCTAATATAACGAGAAATAGAGGGAAAAAGGCGTATTTCTCTCTCTTCTAATCCATTATTATTTTCTCTCTCTTAGCGATTTTTATTGTTCATTGTTGCTGCTGCTTTATTCATCATCTTCTGCTTTATTATCATCATCTTCTACTTCATTATCATCTTCAACTTCTTCTTGTTGACCATTGTTGTTGTTGTTGTTACTTCTACTATTGCTATTTGACCAATTTCTTAGGCTAAATTTTATTTCGTACATCACGTTCCACTTTGGCATTACTTCGTTGGAGACTTTGGTAAGTCAAATTATGATTTTTAGTTAAATTTGTCATTTGGGTAACTGCTATTGTGCTATTTTTTTTCAACAATAGATAGCACGCCAACATGAATGCAACATAAGAGCCATCTGTTTAAACAGATATGTTTCAACGGAAGACTTATATTTTGGATGCATGTTTATGGGTCATCTGTTGCAACTAGGGGTGTACATAAGCCGGGTTGGTTAAGTTTTTGTTAAATAAAAAAAAACCAATAATGTAGGTTTATTAAAACTATAAGCCAAATCAAACCAACATAAAATTGGTTTTTTCGGTTTAGGTTTTAGTCAATATTTTTGGATTTTTTGTTTTTTTTTTTATTTTTAATTTTTTTTTATAATCTTTAGTTTTTACAATTATATTATGATCAAAGACTAGATCAAATATGTTTTCACTCATGTGCTAATCAAAAAACATAATTATGAAAAAATGAGGAGCGGAAAACTCTCTTGAAACTAAAAAGTGAGATGAAGAGTGAAAAGTTTAGGTTTTAAGTTTATATTGGGTTTTCGATCATTTAATTAGAAATTAATGGGCAAATATTACAACTTAAAGATCCAAGTCTAAATATATATCCACATCTACTTTCAAATTATTGAAAAATACTAAAACTAGTTGAAAAAGTATTTAAAAAGTAGATTATAATTAATATTTTATGTATAAGAAAGTTCGAATATTATATATATATATATATATATATATATATTATGTCGGTTTGATTCGGGTTCAGTTTGATTTTTTTTTTTGGTTAACACCAAACCAAACAAAAAATGATTGGTTTTTTTTTCTAACGTCAAACCAATTAAACCAAATCATAAGTTGATTTTTTTTCGATTTGATTTGGTTCGTCGGTTCGGTTTGACTTGATGGTTTGGTCTGTACATCACTAGTTGCAACATATGACCCATCTATTGTAATAGATTAGTTATCTGGTGCAACATAATAAATATCTATTGCAACAAATTAATAACCTATTGAAATAGAACTTGAACTCGATTTCAACAGATGTGTCGTCTGTTGCAACATATTAATAACCTGTTGCAACAAAACCTGAACTCGATTCCAATAGATGGTAAATATCTCTTGCAATATAGTATAACCTGTTGCTATAGAACCTGACCTCGATTCCAACAAATGTGTCGTCTGTTGCAATAGGTAAGTCATATGTCGCAACAGGTTAATTATCTGTTGCAACATGTCACTCATCTATTGGAATCAGCTTCAAAGGTTCCTTAGTATTGTAACATCTATCCCAACAGGTACTTCATCTATTTCAATAGATATATAGTCTGTTGCAACATATTATTCACCTGTTACAACAGATGACTCGTTTGTTGAAATCAGCTTCAGGAGCGTAACATGAATCCCAACAGGTAAGTAATCTATTGCAACTGATCACTTACCTATTGTAACAAATTACACAACTATTGGGATTCATGTACGGCACTATGAAATCACTATTTACTTTTTATAACAAATAACTTTATTTAGGTACCACTAATTGAGGGATCAATAACAATAAGGGTGGATTGTCATGGTCAATGGATCGAGAAGAGCAATCGATATGTAAGGCGTGGGAGGAAGGTGGAATGCTAGAGACGATAGCTATGACAGTCCACAGTGATGTTTCGTATGATAATTTTATGAACTTAATCATCAGCTATTGTGGACTGAATTGTCAATTAAAAGAACTCTTCATTAGCTACATGCACATCTCCTTTGAAAATCAAAGAGTACTACTTTTCAAGATAAACAATCAGGTTCGGTTATGTACTTATCTTAGTGATTCATCCAGGTCAGTGTTAAGGGTGTACGTGGTTGAAAACACGAAAGGGAATGAGAACCAGAACATAAAAGAAGAAGAACAACAAGATATCTTTGATGATAGGTAGGATGATCTAGACATGAATATTCCAGATGATGATCAAACACCTACGCCCGTTGATGCGACCAATACGGTGGGCAGTTCTTCTCGATCGACACGGTCTGGAAATCTTTAAGACGATGAGGCTGGTTTTTTCAATGGAATGTCATTCAAGGACAAGAAAGAACTATCTACCACTTTGTTTATTTCTTGTTTGAAAAAATATTTCAGAATAAAGAAGGTGATTAATTCGAGTAGTGTCTTTTCCTACAAATGTGCTAATCCAAACTGCAAGTGGTGGTTGAGATTGGTGAAGTACGTAAGTTCTGACAGATTCGTCATTCATAAACCCGAAAAGTATCACACATATGGTTTGGAGCACATCTAGGGCCAAAATCCTCACTCCACGGCAAAAGTCCTCGGTGAATATTTTAAGAATAGTTTCCCCGATGGAAAAGGACCTTCTACAAGGGTTATGGCCAATCAACTCCTTATGGAATTGGGTGTCCTGATCAGTTATTGAAAGATATATACAACCATGAGAATTGCCAAGGACTTGGTTAGGGGGACACACGAGCATGGGTATGCAGTCCTAGATGCCTACTATTACATGATTGAGTCCACAAATCCCAGAAGTAAGATGGTATTACAAGTTGATGAAAATGGAAGGTTCAATTAATTTTTTGTATCCTATGGTTCTTGGATTCAAGGTTTTTGAAATTTGAGAAAAGGCATAGCCATCGATGGTACCTTCTTGAGGAACATGTATAATGGAGTTTTGCTCGCGGCGGTGGCACAGAATGTGGAGAATCACATCTTTTCTATCACTTTTTGTGTAGTTTACAAGGAATGTGATGCCTCTTATGAATTTTTTTTGAACAACTATGAAGCTGCACTGAAGATACCGAAGATTTATGTTTTGTTTCGGATAGGCATCCAAGTATTCCAAAGATGGGTTCAATTTTCTTCACTTCAGCTTACTTTGGTTGTTGCATTAGGCATCTTAGCGAGAACATTCGGACCAACTATCACAATGAAAGGGTCGTGATTCTTTTTATAGAGAAGCTAAATCATATAGTGGAGAGGATGTTTTATACTATTTCGATCAAATAGTGGATGTCCATCCCAAGGCAGCAAAACATCTCGTACGTGTCGGTGTTGAGAGATGGAGTCGGACATTCTGTTCGGGAGATAGGTACATTCTTATGAATTTAATTCTTGTTTGAGTTACAAGTTTAGTATGATGTCGTACTAAGTGATTCTTTTGTATAGGTACAATATTATGACATCAAACATAGCTGAATCGGTAAATTCATTGTTTGGCGATGAAAGAGAATTTCCCATCAAGGCTCTATTTGAAATAATATACAAGAAGTATGACTAATTTTTTAATGAAAGGAGTGTGCAGTTTGAGGGCCCAAGAAGAACCCCATTTGTTCTAGAAATAGAAAAAATAATATCAACGAACATCAGTTTGGGGAATAGGTTATTATCTCATCAAATAGCAGATTACAAATTCCGTATCACCGGTCATGGTGATGTTGCCACGGTCGATCTTCAAACAAGATCTTGTACATGCAAAGTTTTTTACTTGGACAAAATACCCTATCCATATGCTATGGCAACTCTTCGAGCTCAATACGGTGCAAAATATGGACCTAAAATTTATGAGCACTCCTCTCTATATTATTCGGTGGAAAAATATAAAATGGCATATAATGGGTATATTACTCCGGTGCCTCCCAAAGAATCTTGGGTTGTTCCTGCAGAGCTTTTGGGGAGATTAATACCTCCTCCATGTATTGACCCAAGCACTATCAAACCAGGAAGAAAGCCATATAAGAGGAGGTGAGGAGTCGGAGAATCATTTTCATCAAGAAGAAACAAGTGCTCTGTATGTAAGTGCGTTGTCCACAAATGAACTACATGCCCCGATCGTAATCCACCATGATCGTTGTAATTACAAAAACTTGTGTTGTTGTTTGTTGTGGACTTTTATATATTGAACTCATTGTTGTGAACATAATGTTATCATTTATTATATATAAAATATCTTTTTTAATAACTTGTGCATTAATAAAAAAAAAAAGGCAAAATATGAACTAAATAATACAGTAGACCACAATTATTTTCAACAGATTACCCATCTGTGGAAACAAATGGATATTAGCTCGAAGAACACCACATAGTTCCATCAAACTGGAATGTTTTCCTCCAATAGATGGATAATCTGCTGACAGAAACCCAACCGATCTATTCTAACAGATGGTCCATCTGTTGAAAGAACTTAAATGCCAAAAGTGCTATTGCTACTGTATTCAAAATTGCTCCTTACCTCCAACAGTCGACATGTTAACATGTTTAGAAAAAGGAATAGACCGAATGAAAATTAAAAATCCAAAGTCGACCAACAATAAATTTTCCATTAAACAAAAAACAAAATACATTAGGTATAGAAAAAGAAGCAAAACATGAACTAAATAATACAGCAGACCACAATTATATTCAACAAATTACCCATCTGTGGCAACAAATGGACATTAGCTAGAAGAACACAATAGGTCCATCAAACTAGAATGTTTTCCTCCAACAGATGGATAATCTGCTGACAGAAACCCAACCAATCTATTTCAACAGATGGTCCATCTGTTGAAAGAACTCAAATACCAAAATTGCTATTGCTAATGGATTCAAATTTCTTCTTACGGCTCCAACAGTCAGTCGACATGTTAACATGTTTAAAAGAAGGAATAAACAGAATAAAAATTAAATAAGAATTAAAAAGACAAAGTCGACCAATAATAAATTTTCCATTAAATAAAAAATAAAATACATTAGGTATAGATCCTATATAGAATTAAAAAAATATATATTCTAATTATTATTATAAGAAGCAGTATTATTATTGTCAGCCGACCAATCTTCAACCGGCAGAATCAAGGCCATCCTAAGCTTGCGAATCTCCTTGATCATCCGGGCTCTCATGGCGGGACAACTCCCACCACAGGTCTTGAACGTGCAACGCAAGCTCTCGGACAGTGTCTTATAGAGTTGCAACATCATAATTTGTATCAACCATATCTAGAACACGCATAAATTGACAAAAAAAAGTAAACAAAAAGTAATGAAAAGAGTCTGAATGTAATACAATATATACTATCAACTGGTAGATTTACACAGAAAAAAAAACTTACCTCAACGAGAAAGGAATATGTTTTTTGAAGAGAAGTGGTTGAAGATGTAATCCAAAAATACAAAATGCAAGATATAAATAAAATTGGAGGGCCTATTTATAGATGATTGAATTTAAATGTGTTAGGCAAAAAGGCATGACTGTTCAGGTCCATTGTATTAATTACATTCAAACTGCTGGCTTTTTATTTTCTGTGAAAAGACGTGACTTTTGTTTTCTGTAGAAAGACGTGACTTTTTCTTTTACATTCAAAATTCTCACCTTTTAAAAATAGTTTAAGACTTAACAACCATTATTATTGAGCTATTTCAACAGATCGTCCATTTGTCGCAACAGATTTACCATCTGTTGCAACAGATGGTCTGTCAAAATAGATTTACCATCTGTTGCAACATATGGTTTTATGTGCAACAGATGTATATGTATTATCTGTGGCGACAGATGGACCATCTGTTAGATGAGATGTTTTGATTTCCTCTAACAACTTATTCATCAATTAAAATACATGGAGAATTTGATTCATCAGCTATTTTGAATATGTTAGATAAAAATTCATGACTCTTCACCTCTTTTTTAATAGTTATCACATGCGTGCAGATGAATAAACACTATCTAGTCTGTCGCAATAGATTTACCATCTGTTGTAACATAAATATTATATGTTGCGACAGATGAACCATATGTTGGAGGAGATGTTTTGATTTTTTCTAAAAATTGATTCATCAGTTGCAACAGATAGAGAATTCAATTCATTAGTTGTTTTGAATGTGTTAGATAAAAAGTCACGACTCTTCACCTCTTTTTAATAGTCATCACATGCGTGTAGATGAGTAAACATTGTCTGACATATCTTGATGGGGTAGGAAGAATAAGGCGCGTGCAAATGAATGGATCCACTTTCATTCATAGGAGTTATGTATTATTATTAGGCTACCGTGACAGACACACATAAAGTACAATGATTTTGTGAATGCAGTTTTTTACCAATTAGACATTTATCCTTCAAACAAGATCCTGTATTGTATAGTTTAGTTTGATAGGTACAAACTAATAAGGACGAAGGGTTCCAAGAGGGTGGTGTTGATACCCTATTATAATTTAATGATGGTTTATGATCATGTTTTTGTGTCAATTTGGGGAAGCGTTCAAGTTTTTGGCGGCAGTATAAATATCCAATACTGATTACCAATTTTAATGGAACAATGGACTTCTTGAAAGGCCTCTGAAGCCTCGCACTATAGCAAACAATAATAGAACCAATAGAAATTTCTCTGGTCCAAATTTATATGAATGGGTTGCTCGAGGAGACTATTATATAGCTGAAGGTGCTTAGGAGAATACCTATGCAGGAAGGGGGAGGTGGAGAAGACCATATATCATCTCAGACCCTATTTAAGAGGAAACATAAGGAAACAAGTAAGGAACTTCTAGTGAATCTGGCCAATGAAATTGACATGAGAAATGAAAAAACTGAATGAGCTTCAAATATGGAAGTGTATCCAAATATAAAAATCCGTCAGTCGTTCTTGAAAAATAAAAATGGTCAAGAGGACTGGAGCTGGTCACTTTGCTAGAGACTACAACTAGTGAGTGTAGCCTCAATGAAGGCTGACAAACTATAGGACCAGAACTCTAAGAAAGAAGCTTCGCGAGCACAGGAGATTGGAAAGATTTTTAGTCGAGAATGAAACCTAAACCAACAACTCTAGAATTAAAAATAAGGGATGCCTAGGCGTCAATTTCTGAAGTCTAACTTTCATCCCATGCCTTATATTTGTGGCTATGATCAGGTCAATGGCAGTAGAAATAAAAAGGTCTGAAGTTGCGCAGATATCCCATTCCTTGTTATTTTCACTGACTTTGACCTGACCATATCCATAAACAGGAGGGATGGGATGCAGGTTTAACTTGAAAAATTTCCACCTTGGCTTGATCCCTTATTTTTAATTCAAGCATAGTTGGTTCAGGTTTCAATCCTGACCGACAATCTTACCACCTTTCGTGATCGTAAAGCTAAAACTTTAGAGGTCTGGTCTTGTATTTTTTGGGTCTTCATTTAGGCCACGCTAGCTAGTTACAGTTCCCTAACTAAGTGCACAGCTCCAGTCCACTTGAGTATTTTTCTTTTTCAAGAATGACTGATGGATTTTAAATTTTGGATACACTTTCACATTCGCAACTCATTCAGTTTTTTCATTTTTCATGCCAATTTCATCATCCAGCTTTGCTACACTTTCCTTCCTACCCCGTGTTTCTTCTATAATAAGGTCTGAGTTGATATATGGTCTTCTCCACCTCCCCTTTCCCGCACAGGTATTCTTACAATAACCTTCTGTTGTATAATAGTCTCCTCGAGCAGCCCATCCATATAAATTTGGACCAAAGCAATAACTATATTAATTTTCATTCTTATTTTCAACAGTGCAAGGCTTCGGAGGCCTTTTAAAAGTCCATTGAACCCTTAAAGTCAGTGCAATCACTATTTAAATATTTACACTTCCACTAAAAACCTTAACCCTTCTCTAAACTTGACACATAAACATTAGAAAAATCTTCATTAAATCATAATAGGGTATCGACACCACCTACTTGGTCCCTTAGCCTTAACAGTTCAAACCTTATAATCTTAATTGTAAAATGCCATATCTTGTTTAAAGGATTAACGTCTAATAGGTAAAGAACCAACATTCACAAAATTATTGTACTGTATGTGTGTTTCCACGATAGGTTGATCAGTAATACATACCTCCCACATATGAAGTGGTTTCATCTGCAAGCAGCTTATTCCTCCGAACCCATCTTTACTCTAGCCTTTAATGCTGGTTGGACAAAAGTTGATCCAATTTCACTTTATTTTATTTACAAACAAGAGAAATACATTTGATGAAAAAAAAGAGAAGAACAAAAAGAACATTACAAAAGGGTAACACAAAATTGAAAGAATCAACAAAAGATCAATCTGATGCAACAGATTCCCCATCTGTTCAACCGATAAGGCATCTATTGCAACAAATAGATGACATGTTGTAAAGATGGGTCAACTTTAGAAATAAATCAAACCACCCTTGCTACTGGTTTAATTTCTTCAAACAGTTGCTCCATCTATTCCAACAACTGATTCATTAGTTGCAACAATTGAGGAAACTATTGCAACACCACCAAAAATATCATCAACAATGAATAAACAACACCATGTGTTCCAACACTATCAATAACACAAACACTGCATGTTCCAACACGACCACCACCCCCAACAACAGCACCACCAAAGTAACAAACAAAAGACATAAAAAAACTATACTAACAACAAGGTTTTTTAAGTTCTCCCAATAGATGATCTTTGGCATATTTTAATAAAAACAATGGCTCGTTCATTCAAGACTTAAAAGTCACCTTTCATCAATTATATCAATAAATAGAAAAGTGGTAATGGGTAAATCATTAATAACAACAGATGTAATTTTCTAATTTAAATAACATATAAAGAAGAAGATGAGAAGGAAAGATCAATAGTGAACCATACCTGCAATATCAAAAAAGAAAAGGATCAAAACATCTAGTTCATTCGAGTAAAGATATTGATCGATTAAGATCCGAAATGATCCTCATCCGAAAGAAGAGAGAAAAGATAGGAAAAAAGGAGAGAAAGACAATTGAGAATAAAGAAGAAAGAGTATTGTAGATATGGGGTTTAAATATTCATTAATAACTTTTGAGTGGCATGAGGATACATACAATGAAAAGACCAGATAAGGCTACTCAATAGGGAGATTTTTTAGTTATCCAAGTAATATGTTTTACCATCTTAGTATTTTGTCTTTTTTTTTTATCTCGGACAGGAAATACCTAAATTTCTTTTACAAAAAAGATCTTAAAATATCTAAGTCATACTTTGCAATAAATGACAAATTCTGTTTGAAAATTTCCAAAGCTTGGTCATCTTTCGCAACAAATAGAGCGCCTGTTTGATGAATTACAGCAGATATATAATCTGTTGCAACAAATGAGTTAATCTGTTTGATAAATTCCAACAAATAAGTTATCTATTGCAACATATTGAACATTTGTTTCTATACAATTTCAATTAAGTTCATATGTTCAACTAATACCTAAATTGATTAATCTAGGACTAGGGGTAAGTTTTTATAGGTTCAAATACAACTTTAATTGAGTCTTTTGGTAATTGAATGATGAGACGGTATTGTGTTTCCCCCAATCAGAGTCGTCGATCGATCGCTCTGAGCTGAATCAATTTTATTACCTTATATGTTCAACTAATACCTTAATTAATTAATTTAGGACTAGGGGTGAGTTATCATAGGGTCAACTACAATAGATAGCAACGCCTATTTGATAATTTACAACAGATGGGTAATCTGTTCAAACAAATGACTTAATTTGTTTAATAATTTACAACAGATGGATAATTTCTTGCAACAGATGACTTACATTGTTTGATAATTTACAATAGATGGATAATATGTTGCAACAAATGACTTAATCTATTTGATTAATTCCAACAGATAAGTCAACTGTTGCAACAGGTTGAACATTTATTTTTATACAATTTGAATTGAGTTCATATGTTCAACTAATACCTAAATTAATTAGTCTAGGACTAGTGTAAAGTTTTCATAGGGTCAACTATAACTGCAATTGAGTCTTTGGTAATTGAATGATGAGACAGTATTGCGTTCTTCTAGACTAGAGTCATCGACCAATCGCTCTGAGCTGAATCGATTTTTATTACCTTATATGTTTAACTAATACCTTAATTGATTAATCTAGGACTCGGGATGAGTTCTCATAGGGTCAACTACAACTTCAATTAAGTTTATTAGAAATTTTAAGATGAGAAGGTGTTGTGTTCCTCCTGACCAGAGTCGTCGATTGATCGCTTTGAGCTGAATCGATTCCTATTATCTTACATGTTCAACTAATGTCATAATTGATTAATCTAGGACTAGGGGTAAGTTCTTATAGGGTCAACTATAACTTCAATTGAGTCTTTTGGCAATTGCATGATGAGATGATATTGCGTTCCTCCCAACCAGAGTCGTCGATCGATTGCTTTGAGCTGAATCGATTATTATTACCTTATATGTTCAACTAATTCCTTAATTGATTAATCTAGGACTAGGTGTGAGTTCTCATAGGGTCAACTACAACTTCAAATGAGCCTTTTAGCAATTACATGATGAGATGGTATTATGTTCCTTCCAACCAGAGTTGTCGATCGGTTCCTCTAAGATGAATCGATTATTATTACCTTATATGTTCAAATAATACCTTAATTGATTAATATAGGACTAGGGGTGAGTTCTCATAGGGTCAACTACAACTTTAATTGATCCTTTTGGTAATTGCATGAGGAGACGGAATTGTGTTCCTCCCGACCAGAGTCATTGATAGATCGCTCTGAGTTGAAGCGATTCTTATTACCTTATATGTTCAACTAATACCTTAACTGATTAACCTAGGACTAAGGATGAGTTCTCATAGGATCAATTACAATAGATGACAACACCTATTTGATAATTTACAATAGATGGGTAATCTGTTGCAACAGATGACTTAATCTATTTGATAATTTACAACAGATGAGTAATCTGTTGCAATAAATGACTTAATCTGTTTGATTAATTCCAACAGATAAGTCATCCATTGCAACAGGTTGAACATTTATTTTTATACAATTTCAATTGAGCTCTTATGTTCAACTAATACCTAAATTGATTAATCTAAGACTAGGGGTGAGTTTATAGGGTCAACTACAACTTTAGTTATGTCTTTTGGCAATTGCATGATGAGAGGGTTAAAAATTATGCATATCTTTTATAATTTTTAAAAATAATTAAGATCAATTTAGACCATATTAACATTTTCAAAATTTGTTATACTTTTTCAAAATACAAATCAACCCATACAAATCATCCATTTGTGAGAAAATATTTCATCATTTCAAATCTCGAGTTCTCATTTTTTTTCTCTCTCAACAATACAGATAGCAACTACTCAACAAATTCCTCAACCCTTCAAAACAGATCGATTTTCTTCTCATTTCCAACCACATAGGTGTTAGTTTGACTTCATTCTTGCTTGTATTAGTCGTTTTCTCTGTCTTCGTAGGTAACAAAGTTTGAGAAGAGTTCTATATTTGATATTTTTCTAAAAAATAAGGGCTTTGAAGTTAATAATAAAAAAAAAGACTTTTAGTTGTATTATTTTTTAGAATGGGCTTATAATTTTGAGTTTTGATGGTAAAATCGTAGGAAGAACTTGAGAAAACCCTAGTTGTTGTCATAGTGTTTCATTACCTGTTGTGGTATTATTGTATGGTATTTGTGGTGTTGGTGGTGGTCGTCATCGTCATTGTCGTGGCACTGGTGGTATTTGTGGTGGCTATTGGTGGCATTGGTTGGTGGTATTTATGATGGTTGTTGGTGGTATCGGTATTCATGGTATTTGTGGTATTGGTTGGTGGTGTTTGTGGTGATGGTTGTTGGTATGTCGGTATTGGTGGTATTTGTATGTATTTTTTAAAATTTATTTATACATCAATTGTAATGTAATTTTTGTTTTTTCTGTTATTTATAGGTAAAACATGTCTCCCAAAAAAAAGAAAGTGAAAGTGGATCAACTTCTGACCACCCAACAATAAAGGCTATAGTACAGAGGGATTCGGAGGAGCTTCCTGAGCAATCTCAGTTAGGAAAAAATAAAGCTGAGGAGAGATATGAAAATAACATTGAAGGAGTATTCAAGGGTCTGTAGATGGTGATGAAGAAAATAAAAGTGAGAAAAGGAGGAATTAGAGAGTGAGAAAGAGGATAATCATCAACATGATGATTATGGATCACCAATGGGGCAGGAATTAATATCAACATCCCAGCATGATCCTGTCAAACTATTAGTATTGACAGGTTTCAAATTGTGATGCCGATAGATGACCCTGCAGAACTAACTGGTGAACTTGTACTTAAATGTCAGTTGGGGAAAAAATTTAATTATTTTAGGAATATTATGAAGAACGAAAACATAGACGGACTTTTTAAGAGGTCCTTCTTTGGACGCTTTCTTGAGCTACCTGAGGACCTCCTTGCCCGTTTCCAAATGAGGATGGTATATGGTCTTCTCAAGCTTAGGATCAAGTACGTGAAGGATGATAAAGATTTGGAGGAGGAGCAAAAAAAAGGATGAAATTTGGATCAACTAGTGCGGCATACTAGATTTTTTTGGCTTGCAAGAGTTTGCCATAATGATTGGCTTGAGATATGATCTTCCAGAAGAACCTATCGCCAAGGTAAGCAGGACACCCAAACCACCACAAGCAAATAGAGGGAAGTCATTGTCCCAGCAACCACCCAGCAAAACCAACAAACGAAAGAAAAAAAATAGA
The DNA here is from genome assembly GCA_030864215.1 of Capsicum pubescens. Taxonomy (NCBI): domain Eukaryota; kingdom Viridiplantae; phylum Streptophyta; class Magnoliopsida; order Solanales; family Solanaceae; genus Capsicum; species Capsicum pubescens. The sequence continues at coordinate 87,500,206 of CM061547.1, forward strand.
AGGGTTATTGGACATTACTGGACGTGGCTATAAAGTATCAGATTTGATGACAAATCTCAAGGATAAAACCATACCAAAGCAGTACAGGGAGAAATTGTGCTTAGTTTGGTTTGTCCATTCTGTTATATTGGAAAGAGACGTCAACAAAGTCAGAAGATGATTTGTTGGCGCGTGCTGAGGATTTTGATGAATTCAATAATTATCCCTGAGGATATGGAAGCTTCTACTTGACTGTCAAATATTTACTAACAAATCTATACCCAGGGACGATCATATTATACGGCTTTCCTTGGGCTTTCATGGTAAAATTAATCACTATTTTTACACATCCATTAATTTATATTGAATATAGTTAATATGACTTTTTTTTCTTACTTTCTGTTTATATTTTTTAGACTTGGGAATTTGAATCCATTCCTCCCCTCCGAAAGCAGGTAATGGATTACCCGAATAAGGCTTAGGTGGTTGGCTGTAAAGAACAACACAAGAATTAAAGAGGCTGATCTTTTTAACTCTCTGGATGATGCAGTACACCTTCTTTTAAGTAAAATAATTTGACTCAATGAAAGATATTGAACAAATGTTATATCTGGTGCAACAGATATTATATCTGATACACCATATGGGATATCTATTGTGACAAATTACCTGTCATAGGCCAACTAGTGCAACAGATGGGTAATCTATTGCAACAGATGATTGATATTTTGCATCAGATTACCCATCTATTGCTTTAGTTCTCTGAACCCTACTCTTAACAGATTAACCATCTACTACAAATTATGCAACAGATGGGTAATCTAATGCAGCATATTAGTAATCTTTTGCGACATACAGATCACTTGTTGCATAAGTTTTCTATGTTAACATGTAACCCAACTGTGAAAATTATTATATTAGATGATTTAAATATATCTGTCTTTTTTATAGGTTGTGCGTTCATGGATCGTGCTTACTGAGCAGGAGTTAGGATGACTTTTCTTATTACTCTAGGTTATGTTGATACTATAGCATACCCAACGGTGGATTTAATAAAGAAGGAATTGGATGGAGCAACAGCCATATGAAGAGAAGTTAGGGAAGGTCAGCCTAGTGTTGAGGATCTTCATGACCAAACTATTGCAATAGATCCGGGCGCTTCTTCTAGGGGTGTTATTGGTGGAGTTGATGTTGGTGGAAGGCATGCTTATGCTACTCCCATTTGTGATGTTGAGCATATTAATGCTTGAGAAAAAATAAAAATGTTCGAAAACACACCACTCACAGGTCCATCTCCCTATTACACAGGTCCCTCTCACCCTTACACTGGTCCCTCTTACCCCTCCCCACCCTTATCTTCTCATTGCAAATGTGAAGAGTGCAAAGACAGCTAAGATAAACTCTTTGAAAAAATAGAGGCTACCGCTAAAGCTGTTGAGAAATTAAAATCCAAGAGGGGTTTCATACCATCCAAGAAGGTGAGAGAGCCATACGCTCCTACAACGGTAGTTAGGAGGAAGAAAAGAGTAATTAGCCAAGTACTCTCCAATTGAAAATCCAAAAAAATTACAACTCCTCCCTTTCCAAAAGCTATTGAAGTTCAGGGGCCATTCAATAAGGTGGATATTTACACGGAACTTGGCACCAAAAAGAAGAAGGATCTATGACGGTCCAAGCAAGGTGCAAAAGATTACCTCATCCATACCTTTTCTGCCAAAGACTTCAGAAGTATGACATATATGCGTACACAATACGTGGACAAGGTAAGTTTACTTTTCCTAACCTATCCTTCCAATCTACTTGTCATTTTTTGCAACATATGTGTATTCTGGTGCAACTTATGGTGGTTTTATTGCAACATATTACCCATGTCTTGCATAAGTTGCGTTAGATGGGTAATTTGTGAATAGATTCAGAGAACCCTCTGCAATAGATGGACCATCCATTGGAACTTTCACTATGTTTTCTTTCTTTATAATTACTAACCTATTTAAAAATTGACTTCTTATATCATAGTATGTTGAAGAAATTCTCTGCCTCATGAGAAGTAGGCAATTAGCCTACTCGAAAGCTTATGATGTTGCCGATAGGATAATAGACCTCAAATTATACAAGAATCTCAAGGATAAATACGATTATCTCAGTAACCTAGCGTCAACTCCTGGTGGCGAGGGATTTTATTCATTACTTTTGGGTTTTAATGGGATGAAGAAATGATAAAATATGTTAGAGGAGAGAGGCCAAATCCACACGACAAGAGCTGGACCAAGGAAAAAAGGATTCTAGGAGTTATAAATATAGATGACGTATATTATCGGGTTGTTGAGATACTTCTCGGGGAGGGAAAGATCAAGGTTTATGACTGCAACTTACCTGCCTTGGACGAGGTTGATTTTTTTACCTATATGCAGCCACTGTTAGAGTTGTTCTCCATCTTGTGGAGGTAGAGTAAATTGATGGATCATTTGCCAATGAAAGTGTTGATGAAGCAGCCATGGGATTTTGAAGGTCGAAACAAGGACATTGACCTTCCAAAAAATGAAACCGCTGTCACGTACGAGTCGCACGCTCTTGCACACATCGAATGTTTTCTGACCGGCACAGAAATGTCCGAGACAACGACCTTTCTGTACGACAACGCTATGGCAAATATGAAAGAGGTATGGGTTTATGGGGTACTAACTGGACGCTTGGAGCCTTTGTATAAAGAAGAGCCTGTGAAATAACATCTTTTTTGGTTTCAAGTCACTTCACTTTACATACTTTACATTACATTACATACATACACATACATACATATAGGGGCAATTTTTTTTTCTGATGATAGTTAAATTTTTCACAATGCAACAGATTGTCCATCTATTGTAAAATATATTCTATCTGTTCTGACAGATAATTTATCTGTTGTAATAGATTGGTCATCTATTGTATTATACCGATATAGTCTTATCTGTTGCAACAGTGGAAAAACTTGTTTGATAATTTCCAATAGATGACCTACATGTTGCAACATATGTCTAAATATGGTTGATATATTCCAACAATTACGCTTGAATATCCATGTGCTCAATGACACCAAACCAGTATCAAATACAAATACACCACCATGAAAATTTCAGCAATTAGGCTTGAATATCCAAGTGCCCAACACCTCCAAACCAGTAGCAATAACGCCAATAATATAGTATCTTCTTGCTCAATTTTGTTTCTCTTCAAAAGCCTTGACTTTCTTCAACAAGCCCCAGATTACATGATTTGGTTGTGAAGGGTTTCGTTCTTCATACCAATCAAAGTAATCACATTCACCCAACTTCTACAAAAATAAGACCACAATTATAAAATAATTACAAGTCAATAAGTAATCAACTAATTAAATAAAAAATATTACCTTTGAAATCTTACATGTAAAAAATCTACGGCCTGAATTTTGTTGATTCCAAGAAGTCTTCAATAGAGCTTCATGACCATACTTACAATATCAAAAATCTTTGTCACAAAAAATAGTAGAAGATGAACTCGACATTGTCAAGCTCAGTTGCAAAAAATAAAAAAATATGCAAAAATAAATACAAATAATCAAGATGAATTTGAATAGAGAAAAAAAGATGACGAAGAAAAAGAAGATTTGGGAATTTAGGATTAAATTTTAGGAAGAAGATGAATATATAAGACCAATGGGAGAAAAATAACCGTTGGGGACCAAATCAACAAAAATAGGGATTCAATGAGCCTTGGTTGCATGAATTACACGCGAGCAGCCAACAGGAAAAAAAGTAACAAACTAACATATTTGATGCCTATTTTATTTTACGTGTTTAAAATGAACACTGTCTACTTGATTTCTATTTTATTTTAGGTGTTTAAACTGAACACTGTCGATGGGTTAAGCCTTTTTTATTTCAAGTCACTTTCACTTTTTTACATGTAGTGGCAATTTTTTATGTCTAATGAAAGTTGAATTTTTATAATGGAATAGATTGTCCATCTGTCGTATATTCTACCTGTTCTGACATATAGTTTATCTGTTGCAATGGGTTTGTCATCTGTTGCATTATGTCGATATTTCTATCTAAGTCTATCTGTTGTAATAATGGAAAGACCTATTTGATAATTTCCAATATATTACCTACCTATTGCAACATATGTCTAAATCTGTTTGATATTTTCCAACAGATATGTCATCTGTTGCAACAGATACATTATTTGTTGTAATATTTGAATCTAGTGTTCCATTTCAATTAATAAGTTCAAATCTAAGGAAAAAATAAAATTCATAGACAAAATAAAATAAATCAAAGCCTTCAGAAATTAACAAATAAATGAAATGTAAAAAAATTGACCCACATCTCAACAAATACATCAACAATTTAAGTATTGATGCCAAGACTTCCTAAGGAGAGGTGAGGTTATTACATTGACAGACTCAAGCTATAAAGATCTACTCAATATGGACAGGTTGTTCTTCATTCGGTGCTATGGAATTTGGCTTTGGTCATCGTGGATCTTTATTGTCGCTTACGTACGATTTTTGCACTTTCTGTTCTCCGTATTTCCATGAAAAGAGTAGCATATTGTCAATGTTGTTCAGTAGTATCTTCTACATCCACTTGGAAAGCCAGAATTGGTCAATGTTAATCACGGAGATACAATAAAATGAAAAAAAAGATAACTCATCTGTTCTAGCAAATAAACAGGTCTTCTTTTTATTTTAAATTATCCCAAACAAATTATATTTCTGTTGCAATAGATGAATCAACTGTTGGGATAAATTTCTATATGAGGAAGACCTGTATGATAATTTCCAATGGATGAACCATCTGTTGCAACATATGACTCATCTTGTGTAGTATATAGGTCATCTGTTGGTACAAATAAAAGTGGTATGAAGAGCTGTTTGATTTTCTAAAATAGAAGGGACATATGTTGCCAAAGATATTTTATCTGATGCAATAAGTTAGTCAACTGTTGCAACAGATGTATATATCTATTTGATAATTTTAAGCAGATGTGTCATCTGTTGAAACAGATATGTGTTTGTTTGTTAGTTGGAATAGACATATATATTTACTTTTTTCAGCTCGTGCTACTCTCCTTTGGCCATAGTACATTGCTCAATGCAAAACACGGATAGAGGAGTTGCAATTTTGCTTTTTTGGATGCTTGATAATGCCTTGAAAATTACTTTCCTTCTCCTCTTAGCCTTAATCTCTAATGGAGTGGATGGATATAAAATCCTCTTTGGTGGAATGACACCCCTCTTAGATGTCAATTCCTTTACAGAAACAGCTAATGCATTAATAACATTAATCACTACATCATGTTTCGCCTTCCAGTCTTGACATTTGCATCCAAAACATTTGTTGGGAGTGGCAAAATCTATATAACTAGTATGATCATACTCATAATGGTTTGTTTTAAAGACTGTAAGAGGAGAATTATTAGCACCAACAGCAGCACCATTACCACCACCAACAGCTCCATCACCACTAAGACCATCAACAACAACAAGCCCACCCTCCAAAATTATTTTTCTTGTAATGGTTATTTCTTCAAATAATTTTATTTTTATTTTGTTAATGACCTTGGGGTCCGATAAAGTTTGCACATACATAAAATAAGAAAAAATGGCATCTTCAACTCTTGATTGGTTGGAACTAGCGATGGATGAACAATCTAACATAAATCATTACATATATTAGAATGATGATTACATCATTCAAAAAAATTATTAATTAAAATAAAAACTTAATTATAATTATACTTACTACATCCTTTGAGGGTTGAAAAGATCAAGAAGTTTTGCATTTTTATCAGTTTTGGACGACAACCATCTCAAGATTCTTAGACAAAAAACTTCTTTCTGGTAGTTCACTTGTTATCTCAAATAAGAAATGGCTTCAAATGCCCAAGCCTATAAAATAATGCCTATAAATCAAAACCATTATTGAGTAAAAAAGTGAATGATATTATAATAAAAGAAAGAAACATTTACCATGAAAGCCCATGGAAAACCATCTAAGTTATTTGTCTTTGGCGCTAATGGAGTCAACAAATATTTGACAATCATTTTGAAACTTTCGTAACCCTAAGGATAGCTGTTAAATGCCTCAAGATCCTCGGAGAGCTTTATTAAACCAACGCTTACGTTGTTATTAATGTCTCTCGCCAAAAGAATATTATGTACAAACCAAACCAAGCACAATGACTTTTTGTGCTTCTTTGAAATTCTTTTACCTTTCAACTCTTCTATCAAATTTTTTTTTTGAATCTTGGACCAACAATGGACACCAGGTCATCACAATCACACAACTTGCCTTTGCCTTTTTTGGGTGTTCGGGATGCTTTTTTGGGGTTAGAATAGGTATAACATGAGAAGAAGAAGAAGAATAACATTTTAGTCCAGTAATTATGGCAAACTCCTTCCAACCAAAACAAACAGGCATGCAATAGTAATTTATCCACACCTCATCCATTTTATCTTTGTATCATACATAAAACTATGGTTGAGAAGTTCATATACTATTTTTATTTAGAAACAAGCATTGTTGTCCTCCGATAAATCAAGATATTTCCCAAAGAAGCTATCCCTGAAATAAGCATCCAATTTTTATTCTCGGAGTATTTTTTTGAAAGTGTCGAAAGAATTTCCCATGGCTAACTTAACCACGAAATCACCCATTAAATATATGGCGCCATCGCACTGCATTCTCACAGGATGATGATCAATGCTGAAGTTTTTACCAACTCTTCAGTAGGAGGGCTATTAGCATTTGGATTATATCTTTTGAAACATTCCTCCTCCCTGTGTTTATCATATTCTGCTCCTGATTGAGATAACGTTTGTAAAGCAAGCTCATAGAGTGGTGAATGTAGCCTAGCTACTTCACTTGTTCTTTTACTTGAACTTGATTTGGGAGCCATATTATTTAAAATTAACAGAAACATAAAAAAATATTATAGTTGAATAATGCATTGTTAAAAAAGGATAACAGTAAATATAACATGCAAAATAGTAAAATAATAGTTGCAACAAATCACATATCTGTTGCACCAGGTAGGTTATCTATTGCGCCAAATAACTAACCTGTTACAACGGATGAGTAATCTGTTGCAATAATACTAAATATATCACTCATCTTTTAAGACAGATGAATAGTTTGTGCAACAGATCACACATCTGTTATAATTTATGAGTGATCTATAGGAACAGTTAAATAACCTGTTACAACAGATAAGTAATCTATTATAATAATACAAAATATATCACGCATCTGTTGAGAAAGCTGAATGGTCTGTGCAACAGATCACACATATATTGCAACATATAAGTAATTTATTGGAATAGTTAAATAACCTATCACAATGACTGAGTAATCTATTGCGATAATACAAAATATATCACTCCTCTATTGAGAAAGATGAATGGTTTGTGCAATATATCACACATCTATTGCAACATATGAGTAATATGCTGGAACAGTTAACTAACCTGTAGCAATGACTGAGTAATCTATTGCGATAATACAAAATATATCATTCATCTGTTGAGAAAGATGAATGGTCTTTGCAACAGGTCACACATCTGTTGCAACATATGAGTGATCTATTGGAACAGTTATCGATGGTCAATATTATTTAGATTTCTTCCAACAGAAGGGTCATCTATCACGACAAATAAAAGATCAGTTGGAAAAATCAAGTCTTGGACATGTCCTGTTGGAAGAGTTGATTGGATTTTATCCAACAGGAGGTTCATCTGTTGCATCATATCTTTAATCTGATGGTTCCTCCGTTGCATCGAATGGTTAATCTGTTACGTCAGATTTTTAATCTGATGGTTTATCTATTGCATCCGATAGTACATCTGTTGCATCAGATGGTTAATCTATTGCAACATCTGGTTAATCTGTTGTATCAGATGGTTAAACTGTTGCATCAGATGGTTAAGTTGTTGCATCATATGCTAAATCTGTTGCATCAGATTTTTTATCCGATGGTTTCTCTGTTGCATCAGATGACTAATCTATTACATCAGATGGTTAATTTGTTACATCATAATTTTAATTTGATGGTTTCTTTGTTGCATCAGATGGTTGATCTGTTGCATCATATGCTAAATCTGTTGCATCAGATGGTTAATATGTTGCACTAGATGGATAATCTATTAGAGAAAAAAAATAGTAGCATAATTTTGTTCAATAGAACAACAACAATATCACCATTTTTACCAAGAATAAGAACAAATCAACCCAGCAACGGGCGGAACAAATAAAACTTCGAAATCAAACAATAAAAGAGAAGAGAAGAGAAGAAATACCAGAAATTTGGGTTTTATTCAGAACGTATTTCAAATTAAAGAAACAAATATTAAAATTGTTAACCAATATTATAAGAGAAGTTGGCTTAAGTTCCTCATTTTCTTCAAAACTAAAAAGGCTATAATTTTTTATCTGTGAAAGAAGAAAAGGAACGATGAAGAATTTGAAGTTGTAGTGGCTGGAGAGAAAGGCTGTCACGTCGATTGACGGTTGAAGTCGAAAAGGAACTCGAAGCCCAACTATTTATCGTCGGAGGTTGAAGTCACCGAAAATTGAAAGGAGAAATTTGCAGAACTGTTGGTTGAGAGAAGCTGTCGAGAGAGAGGAGAGAGGGATGTGGGTTGGGTTGATTTATATTTTAGAAAAGATTAGAAAGTTTTGAAAATATTAATCAAGTCCACAATTAACTTAATCAAGTTTCCTAATTATGTTTGACCCTTTAAGTTGGTCAATGTCACCAATCCTTCATTCAAGACTTAAAAGACACCTTTCCTCCAATTTTTTCAAGAGAGGCTATAAATTATATTTAATTGACAAGATAGGTTGTGGATGGTAATTAATTGAAATTTAAGCTAAATAGGATAATTAAGAGTTTATGTTTGCTAAGTGATATAATTATCACAAAAAAATCATGGCAAAGGCCACCTAAGTATCTCAGTTTGATTGAGCATATGATTTAAGAAATAAAGAGAAACTTTTGGATTTTGTGTTTTGAAATTAAAAATGTGTAGTGAAGCTGTTGTAGAACATATTGTTGCTAGTGTTAGTGCTATGGTTGTTGAAACGTTGTTTCCGGGGTATAGGGATGAACACAGTACTGTTTCTACTAGATTGGTGAGTTTATGTACAAGTACTACTCCTTTGGTTTCAATTTAAGTGTCTTAGTTTAATTGGGCCATGAGCACGTAGTTTAAGAAATAAAGTGATTTTTGAATTTTGTGTTCTTTAAATTAAAGATATATGTAGTCTATGAGCACAATACTATCTCAACTAGATTGGGGAGTTTATATAAGAAATAAATAGTAACCAATTTAAGTGTCCTAATTGGACCAGGAACTGGACACGAAGTATAAGAAATAAAGAGAGATTTTTGAGTGTTGTATTTTTAAGTTAAGAACGTGTGTAGTCAAATGATCACAATACTGTTTCTGTAGACTGGTAAGTTTGTGTAGGAAGTATTACTATAGTATTGCTGATAATTTGAATAATGGCATAGTATATAACCAGACACTCAAGCTTGGCCTCAACTGTCAAGTAAGGAGTCCAATTTTGAGATTGCACAGCTGGAGAACTCAGTTTGTTTTTTATTGTGTCAGTTGAACATTCCAACTTACTAAATGTTCATATAGACACTTTCAAAATTTATGTGACATGTCTGTGTCGAAAGTCCACATGAGCAACTCAACCCTTTTAGAAAAAAGGCAATCACAAGGCCCCCAAATTTGAGGGGTCTAATTTTTTTTTAAGCAATAATAGATTATAGATTTTTAAAAAAAGCAATATTAAATATTATTTATAGAAAAAATATATTTTTTTATATAAAGAAAAAATTTTAGAAGTAGTTTGATATATCTAGAGTACTAAAGAATACATGTATTGATTACATAATTAATTAAAAAAATTATTAGAAGAAATTGATCATTCAATTTTAAAAAAATAGACTTATAAAAAGAAAATTCTTCAAAACTTAAGGCCTCCATTTGATTATGGTCTTAGGACACACATATGCTTGAGTCGTCCCTGGGTGTCCATGAGACACAGTGGAAAAGTTGGAGTGTTTTATTGCCAATTAAGACCAAATAATGAGGTTTCTAAATGTGCACTCCTAAAGTTTACTTACTTAATTGCAATGTATTAGCATTTGTTCAATCAACATGTGAAGTGAGTGCCCATCTAAGACCTCACTATTGTTGCTGATGATTAACACCAGCAACAATATATTCACTATGCCAGTAATGCTATGGCTGTTAAAACGTTGTGTCCGGGGTATTCCAACACAATACTGTTTCAACTAGATTGGTGAGTTTATATCGGAAGTGATATATAGTTGTGCTCATAATTTGAATAATTATACTTCATTTGTGCATATGTTTAACTAGGTGCATTAGTCTAAAAATTATCATGACTGCATTCACAATCAAATCTAAACTGTTCCGAGTCTAAAAATTTAAACCATAATAATGATGTGCTGATCTTCATTTTTTGTGGCGAAGTTCAATGCCCTTGCTTCTGTTTATTGCATTGTATTATGACAGTTATAGTGTGTTAATGCTTGACATCTGACAGTTCTTACCATCAAGAAAAGTTATGGTGAAAGCTCAAAAGCTTAGAAGTACTCTAACTAAAGAGATGCTTTCCGGCACAACGCCTACAAATATACTTGCCATGACATTTTGATAAGTGACTCTGCAACATCTTTGGAACTTAGAACTAGTACTTTTTATACCAGGAGCAGAAAGGAATATGGATGATCTTGAAACACTGGGAGAGGTGGGGAGCTTTTTGAATGTATCTGTCTTTCTATCTTGTCTTTCCCTTCATTTTGCTCTTTCATAATATTGGATTTATAATGTTTGCCTTGCATGTGCTACGTGAAACTGATAGGTTGAGTTCTGTTATTCCTTTCCTATCATCAGGTTCCCATATTAACAAAAAAAAAAAAAAGTTGTAACTAAGGAGATTTGAACCCACAACAAAGAGGTTGATAAAACTTTTTACAAGTCCCTCTACTTTACTAGATCAACAACTCACTTTATTTATGGGTTCCCAACTTATATTTATTATATATTTACTAGATTTCTCTATATAAATACTAGATCGCATGAAATTTACTGGGGTCTCGGGAACCCCCACACAACCCTCTCGGTCCTCCCCAGTTTCTGTTATTGCAAAAGTTATTGGTCTTTCTACTCTACAAAGCACTAAGGGGTCGTTTGGTATGAGGTACTAATACAAATAGTCCTGGGATAAAATAATAGTCTCGAAATAAAAATTTTGATGCTTTATTTGGATGCTTAATTCGGGATAACTTATCTCGGACTAATAACAAATAGTATCAAGATAAGTTATTCCATACATTTGATGGTATAACAATCCCAACCTAAATTTGTCCTTGGGATAAAGCTATGAAAAGACACAATTACCCTTCAAACCCTTGATTATCATTTTTCATATATATATATATATATATATATATATATATATATATATATATATATACTAGTTTAGTATATGTGCGTTGCACGTATATATAATATTTTAATAATAATAAATGCATGAAAAATAAATTGATATGTGTTCGTTATATTATTAAGTATAACACTTTTAAGATATAACGCAAAATATAATATGACTAAAAAAGAATTATTACCTTTTTGTCAATTAAATATCACAATTTTTCGAGTACCTTCAATTTGCTAACGACCTTCATGTTATTTAATACTTCTTTCATTCTTAAATATTGTCTTCGTTATCACACCCCCTTTTTCAACATCCAAAAGATTAATTTTTTAGTTTTGAAAGGGTTTTTATTATCAAAGTGACGAAAAATAAAAATTTATTTCGAAAAAGGATTATTTACATTTTTTATTCAGAGTTGCCACTTGGCATAATCCGGTGTGCCAAGTAACCTTTGAAAAATCCTTTTTCAAAACAGTTTGACTCTTTAAGACTGGTTTGCGAACAGAGATTCCGGCTAAGGAATTCTGTTGACCGAGGGGAAGGTGTTAGGCACCCCTCGATGACGTGTTCGACCACGGTCGCTTGGTGGAACGTATCGGCTAACTTTGACACTAAGAATGTATAAACCACATAAAACACAAAAACAAGCAACAAACACGTCAAACAACAATCCCAAAATCAAAATAATACTGTTCAGTCCAATTACACAGTCCAAAAATAAAAACATACGAAAATGTAAAAACCTATTATATTCTGAGCTAGTCCTAAACTAAACTCCAACCTGCTGCCTCGGGCCTTCGTCACGAACGTCCTCCGGGTACAAAATACTTTGGGGCATTCCCCGGCGAATAAACACAAATACCTCGGGGCATTTCCCAGCCAAATAAATACACTTTAGTGCGAGAAAATCAAACTATTTAACAAAATCTCAAATATTCAAAAAATCGAATCCTAAACATTGCTTACCCAACCTATATTCGCCTATTCATTTCAACGCCATTTAATGAATCAAAATAAATTAATAATTGCTTTTATCAATGTCAATTCCAACCACCCACGTTGGCTTTCATTTTTCATCAATTACACCCACTACTACTCATATTCATTCCATGTATCATCGAAAACACACTGTGAAGCACAAAGTCATGACATCATAACGTCAACAAAACTCACCAACTACGATCACATCGCACATAATCACAACAATTAAACACATTTGAGACAATAACAAGAATATAGAGTTGAGGTATGGACCTTAAACCGCTCTTTGACCAATATTATTCGACGAGATAAAGAAAATCCGCCTCCGACAACCTCGACTTAAGCTCCAACGACAAATCTGTCCAGCTCAGTATTTGGGAAATTGAAACCCGAAGTCTGATTCAAATAACCAATTCGCAAAGCGACTGAAAGTATTCAATGCACGCCCGAGATCAATCCTAACAGACGAAACTGACCCGAACGGACCAAAATCTAACCCAAACACACAGAAACATAGCCTGAATGAATCGAAATCTAACCTAGACAGTCCAAAATCTGACACAAACCAGCTGAAATCAACCCGTTCAGGCAGATTTCAGATGGATTTCATTGTTCGATCTTGGTTCTCGACGAATTTTCCACCGAATTTAATTCAAAACCTTACCGAGATCAATCCTAACAGACGAAACTGATCCGATCGGACCAACGAGTACCAGGACTAGAATTTCAGAAGAAAGAAAAATAATAGAAAACTCACGATACCGGAGCTCTGGTGAGCTTGGCGGCAAGACGATGGAACAGGGATTGGATTCCAAGAAAACCCAGTACTTTTCGGCTATATTTCTCCACAAAATCGAGGAAGAACAAGACCCGCACCCCCAATTCTCGCTGGATTCAGTCTGACCTTTGTCGGAATCGACCAAAATAAACTGGAATCGACCCGAACAGGCTTGTTTCAGGCTGATTCGATCAGTAAGTTCTGGTTCTTGGTGACGAGTGACCGGAAAACTTGATTTTTTGGTCAAAATTTGCTATTTCGAACTCTCGATCTCGATCTCTCTTCGCTACTCTCTCTCTCGACTTCAGCTTGTATCTCTTCTCCGAAACTCCATCTCCCTTAAATTCTATCGTGTGTGTGCGTATGGTGAGGTTTTGGTGTGTGTCTATTGCGTGAGGTTGGTGAAAGAAGAGAAAAAATGGACCATATTATTGTTGTGAGGAAGAAACAAAAAAATTGGGGGCTCTCCGTATTTTTCTCTCTTTTTCTGTGAGTCCCCTATGTATATGAATGGAATCTGTATATATATGTGAGTGTTTTGTGTGTAGGTGTATGTGTGAAGTGACGTGAGTAGTGGGGTGGGGGTAGGGGTAGGGTGTGATGTGTTTTATTTTGATCGGGTAGGTTGTTAGGATAAGATGTAAAGGGGTTAGGATAGGATAAAATTTGTTAGGGAGTTTGTTATTTTTTTGTATTTTGTGATGGTATAATAACATGGATGAGGGTACACGGTAGGATAAGGTAAAATTGGGTAAATTAATCTTTCGGAGTGACAAAACTACGTGTCTACATCATGCCCCCTTTGAATGTAAACACGCAGTGTTTTCAGGCAAAGAAGTAAACAACGAGACCGAATTTTTGTCCCGATCATTATTAAAAGAGAGGAGTAAAAGAAAGAAGGACAATCGACTCCTGTCGGACACCCTATCTACCCAAGTCATGAGGAAATCACAAGTATCTCAAAGGGTTGAAAGAGAAGTAGACTATACCGAGTTGGAGAGTCGAGTGAGGTTCCATCAAGGTTCCGGTCCGCGGCTCTGTCATTACATCAAAAAATGAAAATTACAAGTTAAAACATAAATGAAATTACAAAATCCTATCTATATAGCTTCTGTTGGCTCTTGACTCGACTTTTATCACCCTATTCTTCAGGCGGGCTCCTGACTTGCAATTTCTTTCAACTTGTTGCTTGGCTTTCAATTGCTTCACTTTGTTGCTTGACTTTTCGTTTCTTCACCCTATTCTCCAGGCGGGCTCCTGACTTGCTATTTCATCACTTTGTTGCTTGACTTTTCGTTTCTTCACCCTATTCTCTAGGCGAGCTCCTGAAACCCAAAATTAAAACTAGAACGAAAATTAACCTGAACAAAAATTATAGTTTGAAAGCGTTGTTCCATTTTTCAGGAGGGTCCTTAACATAAATTAAAATCAATTTTTCAGGAGGGTCCTGAATTGAAAGTAAAATCCCATTTTTCAGGAGGGTCCTAAACAGAAAGTAAAATCCCATTTTTTAGGAGGGTCCTGAACAGAAGGTAAAGTCCCATTTTTCAGGAGGGTCTGAACAGAAAGTAAAATCCCATTTTTCAGGAGGGTCCTAAACATAAAGTAAAATCTCATTTTTCAGGAGGGGCCTGAACATAAAGTAAAATCCCATTTTTTAGGAGGGTCCTGAACATAACGTAAATTCCCATTTTCTAGGAGGGTCCTGAATTGAAAGTAAATTCCCATTTTTCAGGAGGGTCCTAAATTGAAAGTAAATTCCCATTTTCCAGGAGGGTCCTGAACATAAATTAAATTCCCATTTTCCAGGAGGGCCCTGAATTGAAAGTAAATTCCCATTTTCCAGGAGGGTCCTGAACATAAAGTAAAATCTCATTTTTCAGGAGGGTCCTGAGTTGAAAGTAAATTCCCATTTTCCAGGAAGGTCCTGAACATAAAGTAAAATCCTATTTTTCGGGAGGGTCCTGAACATAAAGTAAAATCCCACTTTTCAGGAGGGTCCTGAGCATAAAGTAAAATCTTACGGATGTGGATTTCCAATAGTAGCTGAATTAAGTGAAGAGAATTTGCCCCTATTTCAACAAAGAAAATTTGTCAGTTAAAAACTTAGTGGTGGCTTGCAGCTCTTGGCTTCTCAGGTATCTGCCCCAGCACTCATTCCTTTTATCTTTGTTCCAAATCGCTGACACTTGCCCTGTCTTGCCGCATTATTGCTCCGGATCCAGATTGAGGGAAATGAGTTCTGACTCGAACAATGGGTTTCCATTTTACCATGTCCCTGAGGTGCACTCTTTTCCCGAATATGAATGCTTCCACGAATCCAACATCCTGTCGGTTGATAGACTTCCTTTTTTTCGTGTTGAATTACGATCATTTTTCTTTCCTGTGCTGTTCCTTGGATTTTCCTCATATAATTGGAAAGACTGGTAGTAAATTTTGAAATCCTTTCTCGCTTGTTTTGACAGAGACTTGACTTAAAATGTAAAGAAATGATGGTGACTTTATTTTGATAAATGACATAAAAAGATAAAAATCATGAATATGTAAATGAAAGAAAAGGCAATGTCCCATATTCAAAAAGAAAACTTAGCTGAATACGACAACCAACTCCAATGAGTATGACATACATTTTGGATTAAGATGCCTGATCTTCCTATCCAAACTCCCCATTTGTTGTTAAGTTCGTGCCTTTGCCGCTGAGCCACTTCTTCCAATCCATTGGACTCATACATCACATTTGATTGACGGCATCTCAAAAACCTTTCGCCAACAAATCTCTTTCTTTTCACTTTTCACTTTTCTCTTGAACTCGTCATCGCCTTACGGTGCCCGTGAGGGTTTTCACCAATAAGACTCTCTTATTTTTATTTCTCTCCACTCACCATCGCCTTATGGTGCCTGCGAGGGTTTTCACCAATAATACTCTCTCATTTTTATTTCTCTCAACTCACCATCGCCTTATGACGCCCGCGGGGTTTTCACCAATAAGACTCTCTCATTTTGTATTTTTTTCCTGATTTCTTATGCTGAGGGAAACAAGTGGTACCTCACAATGTATCATCATATCCATTGCATGCTTAGCCTTAACATTATCAAAAATTGATCTGAAGGACTTTTTTTAGTTGTAACTTGGCTTTCGGATAAGGTTAGAGAAGGATGGCAAGAGGTTCAAATGACACTTGAAGTGGGGGTGGGACTTACAATTTTTGGAATCGACTCAAACAAGACATTAACTCATGCCCCAGTTTTTGTTTATTGGGTGAATCTTAAATCTTTATTTGGTTGGACCGAGCCCGAAATTGGGCAGCCTACGTATCTCACTCCCGATAGAGAAGAATCAGGTCGCATGTAGTTCCATCAGCTTGTTCTTTATTTTGATTTGATTTTTTTAATTTTATTTTTGAACTCTTTCTTTTATTCTTATTTTCTTAACATTTATCTTTGCCTCTATTTTGATTCCAAAAGAGGGATATGAAAGAAAAATAAAACGAAGCTCAAACGGGTAAACAAAGGATGACACAATGTTTGGATAGAAGAATAAAATGCCTTCATCATATCAATCTTAAAAAATGCAAGTACTAAACATGCAATAAAATCAACAAAGGATCAAATATCATACATAATATCTTTTGACCGCATCAGCATTTATAGCCATTTCTGCCATTTTGCCTTCAATACCTGTCAGATATAAGGCTCCATTGGGAAACATTTTTTTCACAACGAAGGGACCTTGCCAGTTAGGGGAGAACTTGTCTTTCGCTTCAACCTGGTGAGGAAGGATACGTCTCAATACCAACTGACCAACTTCAAAATTCCTGGGACGAACCTTTTTGTTATACGCTCGAGCCATCCTCTTCTGATACAACTGGACATGACTCACAGACGTTAGCCTTTTTTCCTCAATCAAACTCAAATGTTCTAGTCGGATTTTGACCCATTCGTCATCATCAATCTCTGCTTCTACAATGAATCGAAGAGAGGGAATTTCAACTTCCGCAGGGATGACTGTTTTTTTCCCATACACCAATAAATATGGAGTTTCCCCTGTTGAAGTGCAAACAGTGGTGCGATAACCTAGCAATGCAAACGATAACTTTTTATGCCACTGTCTAGACCCTTGTACCATTTTTTGCAGTATCTTTTTTATATTCTTATTAGCAGCTTCTACAGCACCATTGGCCTTTGGGCGATATGGAGTAGAATTTCGATGTGCGATTTTAAACTGTTGACACACTTCTTGCATCAAATGACTATTGAGATTGGCAGCATTATCTGTAATGATCAGCTTAGGAATTCCAAATCTACAAATGATATTGGCATGAACAAAATCTACCACAGCCTTCTTTGTCACTGACTTGAAAGTTACTGTTTCTACCCACTTTGTGAAGTAGTCTATGTCCATTTGATGCCTTCGGCTCAATTGATCCAATCACATCCATTCCCCAAGCCACGAACGGCCATGGAGCGGCCATTGCATGCAACTCAACAGGAGGAGAACGTATCAGATCACCGTGTACCTGACACTGATGACACTTTCAAACAAATTGAATAGAATCCCTCTCCATAGTAAGCCAGTAATAACCTGCTCGAAGAATATTCTTTGACAAGACATGACCGTTCATATGTAACCCGCATACTCCAGAGTGTATTTCAACCATGATTGTCGAGGCTTCTCTTGCATCTACACACCTCAAAAGTCCCAGATCTGGGGTTCTCTTATATAATATTCCCCCACTTAAGAAAAATCCACTAGCCAAACGCCTAATAGTCCTCTTTTGATCGTTGGTGGCATATGCTGGGTATTCTCCCGACTGAATGTATCGCTTGATATCCAAGAACCAGGGTTCTCCATCGAGCTCTTTTTCAACCACATTACAGTAAGCATGTTGATCACGACTTTGTATATACACTGGATCGATGTAGGCTTTATCAGGATGTTGGAGCATTGGAGACAGAGTGGCTAAAGCATCACCAATTTCATTATGAATCCTTGGAATATGCCTAAATTTTACTAACACAAACCGTTGACATAGCTCCTGCAAGCATTGTCGATACGGGATGAGCTTCAAATCTCGCATCTCCCAATCGCCTTGAATTTGATGGACGAGCAAATCCGAATCTTCCAACACCAATAATTCTTAGACTCCCATATCAATAGATAACCTCAAACCAAGAATTCAGGCTTCATACTCTACCATATTATTAGTACAGTAGAATCGAAGTTGTGCTGTTACCGGGAAATATTGTCCCGATTCAGAGATAAGAACCGCACCTATTACGGCTCCTTTCATATTGATAGTTCCATCGAAGAACAACTTCCAACCTAGATCAGCATCTATAACGACTTCATCGACACACGATACTTCTTTGTTAGGAAAATATGTCTTTAATGGATTGTACTCTTCATCGATGGGATTCTCAACAAGATGATCTGCCAAGGCTTGGGATTTCATGGCAGTTCGAGTCACATATACAATGTCGAACTCGGTAAGCAATATTTTCCACTTTGCCAATCGACCTATCGGCATAGGCTTCTGAAAGATATACTTCAAAGGATCCATGCGGGAGATGAGATAAGTAGTATAGGATGAGAGATAATGCTTCAACTCCTGTTCTACCCAAGTTAGGGCACAACACGTCCTTTCAAGAAGAGTATACCTGGCCTCATATGTGGTGAACTTCTTGTTGAGATAATAAATAGCCCGCTCTTTTTTGCCTGTGACATCATGTTAACCCAGGACACAACCGAAAGAATTGTCCATGACTGATAAATATAAGATCAAAGGCCTACCAGGCTCCGGTATTACCAGCACGGGCAGATTTGACAAATATCTTTTGATTCGATCAAACGCTTCCTGACATTCTTCAGTCCATTTTACCGCAACACTCTTTTTCAGTAACTTGAATATGGGGTCACAAGTGGTTGTGAGTTGAGCAATAAACCTGCTAATGTAGTTCAGTCTACCAAGCAAACTCATCACCTCCGTCCTATTCTTGGGCGGGGGCAAATCCTGAATGGCTTTGATTTTCGAGGGATCCAATTCAATCCCCCGACGGCTGACTACAAACCCCAACAGCTTTCCAGACGAAACTCCAAATACATATTTTGCCGGGTTGAGTTTGAGATTATACCTGCAAAGCCTTTCAAAGAACTTTCTTAAATCTTTAACATGATCGGCCCAATTTTTTGACTTAATAATCACATCATCCACGTATACCTCAATCTCCTTATGTATCATATCATGAAACATAGTGTTCATGGCTCTCATGTATGTTGCTCCAGCATTCTTCAAACCGAACGACATCACTCGATAACAATAGGTCCCCTATGGTGTGATAAAAGACGTCTTCTCCGCGTCTTCATCATCCATAATGATCTGGTGATATCCGGCATAGCAATCCACAAAAGAGGCAACCTCGTGTTTAGCATAGTTATATAACAAACTATGGATGTTGGGCAGTGGAAAATCATCTTTCGGACTTTCTCTGTTCAAATCATGGTAATCAACACACACTCGAATTTTGCCATCTTTCTTTGGTACAGGAACACCATTAGATAACCACATGGGATAACGAGCCACTCGAATTACTTTGGCTTCAAGTTGTTTCATGATTTCCTCTTTGATTTTAATACTTACATCAGTTTTAAACTTCCTCAACTTCTGTGAGCTACTAATTCAGTGCTTAAACTAGGCATATCATCATAAGACCATGCAAAAACATCCTTATAATCAATTAATGCTTGAATCATTCCATCTTTTAGCTGTGGCAAAGCATGTACACTGATTTTAGTTTCCCTAACATCTTCTTGATCCCCTATATTTATTGGCTCAGTCTCATTCAAATTAGGATTCGGTTTGTCTTCAAACTGTTCCAACTCTTTGCTTATTTCTTCTAGTGCTTCTTCTTCATCATATTCCCCATCCTGCTTCATTACATCTTGATTAGTTTGGATTTTAAGGTCAGGCTGAAAATTCCGCATGCATGTCACGTCATTAGAATCAGCATAAAGATAATTGTATATAAAAAAAAAAAGAAAAACAAAATATGTTAGACACGAATCAAAGGGGACATTGCATTTTATTAAATAAAAAAATAGAAGGGTTTAAACATAGATGCCAACATAACATAAACAAACTAAAATCCGAATTACAACCCTGAAATAACTCGGATAAACAGAAAGAAAAACAAAATAAACTACCAAAACTCCCTCCTGACGGGAAGAGGAGTGACTTCCCAATTATTGAGCCGGACAGTTGGACCTATGAATTGCACGTCTGTCATACTGGTACCTTCTCCTTCTTCGACCATATCAACATCAATAAAAAGGTTCTGGCAGTCATCAACCAATTCAACTTCAAATTCCATATGCTTCGTGACACCGCTCTTAACAAATGATTCACTGAGTAGTGGCATTGGGCGAGGGAGTGACCATGTTTCCTTTTTCCTTCCCTTGTCTTTCTTCAGATCTTCCGTCGTAGGCTCAAATCCCAGACCAAATATGCCCACGTTCTCACTCGGACATATGGGACGAACTATACCGTGCAGAGACGCTCCCAAACCCTTTCCTGGCTCAAATCCGCATTTCCAAAGTTCACTCACCATTATGATAGAAACGGAAGACAATTGCGGTCCCGGTATAACCTGTCATTCAAGGATACGATTCACTGGCACTGTATCAAAAATTTGATAGACGAATGTCTCCTCTATGTTATTTGCTTCAATAAGAGACAAGGGATAATCTTCGCAGGCGGACAAATCTCCTTCGCCGTGAATAACCACTTCTTGCTTGTGATGCTCAAACTTAATCATTTGGTGCAGTGTAGATGCAACCGCCTTGGCCTTATGGATCCACGACCTTCCCAACAGTAGATTGTAAGAGGAGTCTATATTCAATACTTGAAACTCTATGACAAATTCAACAGGCCCTATGATCAACATTAGTTCTATTTCGCCAATGGAGTTTGATTTTGCACCATCGAAAGCCCTGACACATACATTGTTAGGCCTGATCCTGTCAGCACCAATATTCAACTTTTTCAAAGTAAAAATAGGGCAAATATTTGCACCTGAACCTTCATCAATCATAACATGAGTGACGTATAAATTGTCACACTTCACTGTAATGTAAAGGCCTCGGTTATGCCCTGTTCCTTTAACAGGCAATTCATGGTCAGAAAAGCTGATCCGATTGACCTCAAAGATTTTTCCGACCATTTTCTCAAGATTATTTATTGTAATCTCCTTAGGAACATATGCTTTATTTAATACCTTCAGTAAAACATCACGATGCTCCTTGGAGTGCAACAACAAAGATAAGAGGGAAATTTGAGCAGGGGTTTTCTTCAACTGGTCTATTATTGAATACTCAGGCAATTTCATCTTTTTCAAAAATTCTTCGGCTTCTTCTTCGATGATAGGCTTTTTGATAGATGACGGTCCACTCACCATTGGCTTGGACTTTCTTAAGCTTTCAGGCACGAAACATCTTCCTGAACTAGTCATACCCCCTACCTCATCCACATCTTCCACTACTTTTTTCCCGTGATAGGTCATCACAGTCCGCCCATAATTCCAGGGAACCTTTTTCATATAGACTATCGGAGGTTGGGTCACCGGTTTGAGTACAATAAGTGCTGCCAGGTCTCCTTTCACCATCAAGATGGGCTGACTCAGAGCTTCTACCACTGTCAACTTAGGTTTATCCTGACTTAAATCAACATACCTTCTGGCGCCTTGTACTGTGATCAGGGGTTTCTTTGTCCTTTCTTGGGATTTACCTTCTCTCATTCCTTTCTGGCTCAATGACATTGCTTTCAAAGACTCTGCTACATTCACTGATTTCTCCTCAATGGTCTGTATCTTGACAATAGGCTTATAACACCTTGAAGACTCTTTTCTATCATATATCAATTCTAACATACTGGCTTCAGCATGGGTTGGCAGCGGATTTTGGTTAATGTTTGGACCCTCCGGGGCCTGGACCAGCATCTGATTTGTGTCAATTAAATCTTGGACAACTCTCTTTAAATGCCAACATTTCTCGATATCATGGCTTGGCATGTCAGAACAGTACGCACACCTTAAAGAATAATCGAGATTCCTCGGCGGTGGATTTGAATGCCTTCCTTGAATTGGGCTTAAGACCTTCAGCTTTCTCAACCTATCAAACAAGCTAGCATATGACTCCCCAAGAGGTGTGAATTGATTTTTGACCGCCTTCTCTTTCTTATACTCGGGCCTAGGTTGAAAACCGGCTCTAGAGGGGTTTTGTTAATTTGGTGGAGCAAATGGGAGATTTTATGGAGCTTGCGCACGCCACTGCGGGTAAGAAGGGGTTTAGGCATATGGTTGCGCGCTATATACTGGGTACGGGGGTGGTGGAATAGAATATAAAGGGTTTTGTAGAGGGTAGTAATGGTGGGGAGGAATTTATGGAGCTTGGGCGTAGACTTGGGCTTGGGATTGGGGGTAGGGGAGATGTGGTCTTTTGGGATAGGAATGGGTTCCAGCTATTATAGTTGCCACGTCCTCTTTTTTCTTTTTACCTCCGAATGCGCCAGATCCACCTTGAATTGTTTGTGTGGTGGCTTTTAATGCGGCAAAAACTCACTATTCAGCCGGTCTTGATTCCGTCCTCTATCATCTCACCCATTTTGAGGACTTCAATAAAAGATTTTTCCATTGCCGGAAGTAAATGTTGAAAATAAGTCTCATCCTTTGCCTGAATGAAAACTTCTACCAACTTACTTTCTTTCATTGGAGGCTTTACCCTGGCGGCCTGTTCACGCCACCTTATCGCGTATTCCCTAAAGCCTTCAGTGCTTTTTTTCTTCATGTTGACCAAGGATTTTTCGTCCGGAATCAGGTCGATGTTATACTGAAAATGTTGAACAAACTCAGAAGCTAAGTCATCCCAGTTGTTCCATTTGTCGATATCTCGATCGATAAACCATTCTGAAGCCAGATCAGAAATACTCTCGCCAAAGAAGGCCATGAGCAACTCTTCCCTTCCTCCTGCAGCCCTTAACTGGTTGCAATAACGTCTCAAGTATGCCACGGGATCACTGTGCCCTGCATATTTCTTGAACTTTGGCATTTTAAAACCGAGGGGAAGGTTGATGTCTGGGAACATGCAAAGATCTTTATAGGAAACACTCCTATAATCTCCAATTCCCTGCAAATTTCTCATAGCCTGTTCTAAATTTTTCATCTTTTGGGCTACGATATCCTGTTCATTCATTTTCAAAGTAGGCTCCGGGGCATAACACTAACTATCTGGAACCTTCAGTACTGGCTCACTGGCAGACCTAGGAAGCCTCATTATGGGAAACACAATATTTATGAGAGTTTCATGTGGTGGCGGAGCCACGAATACCGGTGTGATCGGTGGTGCTGGCTGAGCAGCGAGTCTTGATTGGGGAGCTTCCAAGGGCACACCAAAACTCCCAGGATAATAATGTCGCGGAGTGAATCTTGGCGCGTTCTCAGGTGACTTAGTAGGAGCAGAGAATTGCGTCTGAGAGAGCGGTGGGCAATTAAAGATATTCCCAAGACCTTCAGGGAGCGGAGGAGGAGGCATTTCGCTGGCCCATGCCTGGTGTAAATCTATCAATTGTTTCCTGAGCCTTACTACCTCATCATTATGTTCTGAACTTTCTTCCCTATGATCCTGATCCGGGTCAATGAGCGAATTTTCAATCTCCCTGCTAGCCATGATGAGCTTTGCTTTGGATCTAGTGAAGTATGGGTGACTAGCCAGAGTGCTGCAAACCTACCACTATTATCTGAAAGAACATGCTCGTGAAAGACGACATCCGTTAGGATTGAGGCACACAACAAGCATGGGAATCACATTGGTAAAATTATCCTAAATTCATGTTCATTTCTACCAGCTTTTGAGGGTAGCGAGGTCATTTTAACATCATCCCGATTTTTATCTACACTTATTATTATTATTTATTATTATTATTATTATTTCGCATCCATCTCTATTCTTTCCACTTCTCTCATTATCTACCTTTATTTTATCATTCTTTATGGCTTTTATTTTTCTTTAAAAGAGGAAAAATAATGAAAACAACAAAACAAAATGATTAGATCGAACTCAAAAGTAGGTTGCCTACGTATCATGTTGTACATGAATCAGATCTTGCGTAGTTCGGGAAGCATGTGCATAAACATCACTCTTTTTTTTTGCGAAAACGAAAATAAACAAACAAAGGAAAGACGTAACATCATAACATTTTGACGAAAGAAACAACAAAAACATACAAAGAATTTAGGATCACTTTAAAACTAAATAAAAAATACAAAATAACATTCTAGATCCCTAAGACGACATGCGTGAAATTACTAATAAGGACCCTAATACCAAAACAACTTGACTTGACTTAAAGCAGACACCACCCTACAATGACAGACACATAAGAAACTCAAACTGAATAAAGATAAGAAATGCTCTTTCAGACTGGTGCTCTGCGTGATGACCCTGGCTGAGATGGACCTTCCTGTGAAGTTCTCTTTCTCCTATTTAAACTTTGTAGCATATCCTGTAAAGACACCCTGATATTAGGGAAGAAGCTTTGGGCCCATATTCCTGCCTCATGAGGAGTGCACTTGGAAAAATTATTCTGACACCTTTCTACCGTCTTGAACAAATCTATTAACTGAACTCTCAGTGTTTCCACTTTGGACCCCGCACTTTCATCCTGATGGTCGTCAACTATGCATTCTTCCTGTATTCTCCTTCTAAGTTGCGCTGGTAAGGGTTGACTGATACCCCGAGGGATAGATTGAAGCCAGCCGCCATCCCTAAGTGTATCCTAGATTATCCAAACTTTCTTTTAGT
Organism: Capsicum pubescens; assembly: GCA_030864215.1. Lineage (NCBI taxonomy): Eukaryota > Viridiplantae > Streptophyta > Magnoliopsida > Solanales > Solanaceae > Capsicum > Capsicum pubescens. Next base: position 87,525,293 of record CM061547.1, read on the forward strand.
ATGTCCACACCTAGCTTTGTTGCATGCTTCCAAAACTGCTCGTACTTGCTCTCACCTAAGGCTTGGTCCTTAAAGTACTCAACATCCTTCAGAAGATCCACTGCTAGTGGCACGTCCTGCAGCCTACCCAACTGGCGCATTACCCTAGAAGGACTGTATGGTCTAGTTCAATTGAGCCCTAACATAACTAAAGGGAGTTGCGTCTGACAACCCAACAAGATTATCTTTGGTCGAAGCCACAGATAAGTCCACAAAATGTTATCCCCGGTTCTTGACTTAAGAAATTCAATCCAAGCTTCGACTCCCACGGGTAGCGAGAATTTATCCAAACGCAACCTGGAGTCCATGGCTTTCACTCGATTGGGAATACAACGATCTACCACGTCCGGTCTAACTAAAGAAGGCGCATGCAAATGCTCCATCATCCATAACTGCAATATCAGGTTACTGCCCTAAAAAAATCTCATCCCCCCCTTCACTTCGGTTAAAGCCTTATATATTTCTGTTAAGATCATGGGTATGAGAGTAAACCTGCCCTTTTGATTAATGCCCTTGTCGTTTTGATCCTTATGAAATAGAGCCATCACCACAGATTGCAAACGGGTATTAATACGTCTTTCTTCTAGTGGAAACACTAAAATACCTAACAAAGCGAGGGTGAAGACATCAAGACGCTTTCTCTCCCACTTCTCCTTAGTCATATGAAATTCATCCCAAAAGCAATCAAAACCTTCTGAGGACCCAAATCTAGCGACTAGAAAGTCTAAAGAAATCCATGATTGATTCAGACAACCCAAATGTCTGTTATTACTCTTCAAACCACACCCTTGTAGAAACCTATTGCCCGAGTGATTCCGAGCTCGGATCATACTTTTATCAATATAAGGCAAATGAAGCAAACCAGATAATTCTGCCAACGTGGGCGTCATTTCACACTTTTCGAACCTAAACACCAAATTAATAGGATCCCAAAAGGTCAGTACAGCATCTATTAGGTCTGGACGGGGTGGGACATGCAGAAGTTCCGTAACATCACCTAATATCTTAAATAGCTCTTGCTGGTCAGCGTAGTTGAACGTGCTCCACCACTTTATTAACTTTTTGGGCACTTTGGAAACCATCAAGACTCTAGACCCTGTAGGCTTCATCCTGTAATGATAAGCCAAACTTACCACTCAAAAATTCAAAACAAGACAAGGAATTCCCGACCCTCGGGATTTTAGCTTAGAAGAAAAAAAAAAAATCGTGTGACATAGAGGGACAGACCGACCTATAAGTCAAATTCACCGAACAGTACCGCCGAATGAAATCAGCCTACTTGGCAAGAATTAATTAACAACACTAGATTACAAGAAGGAAAAACCAGGCTAAGACTAAGACAAAGGCCAAAAAATAAAAATTAAAATTATCGGACCCACCGAGGGTTGCCTATGTATCCCGCCCCAAGGGACGGGAATCAGGTACGCGTAGTTCGTCAGCTTGGACAATTAACGATTAACTAACAGATTGACCCTAACTTAAAAGACATAACCAAAGGCAAACGAATACAATCTTTTTTTTTTTGGGTTTTTTAATTAGACACTTCAGCTAAAAATGACACCAACAACTACGAAGAAGAAATCTTTTGGTATTTTCGTGAAATGTATAAAACTCCTACAATTTTTTTGCATTTTTCTTTTATAAAAACTCCTATGAATGAAAAATCTTTTTGAAGTTTTCGAATTGTGAATGCATGCTAAACAAGACAATGAAGAATGTTTTTGATATTTTCGTTTTTGAGCAATGAGTGCAAAAGGTAAAAAAAAAAATGGATTGTGAAGAACAAAAGCCATAAAGAACACTAAAAGCTACGACACTCTCTCTTCTATATTTTTTTTTCTTCTTTTCGACTCACTTCACTTTTTTTTCTCTATTTTTTTTCAACAGTTCCTGACTATGCACCTTACTTCTAACACATGTTTTCACCAAATCAATCTGTCAAATGACCCCATTACCCTCAAAGATGCAACATTTAGCACGTAGGGATGCGTTAGAGGTGAGTCTTCTACGAAGGACCAAGTGAGCCCCGCTAGGTCTCAATATGATGCACATAAGCATGACCTAAAGGTTGACCTACGTTGGGGTTCACTAACAAGGCTGTTCGGGGGAGCGTATGGTCGATAGTGGCTGCGACAACTTTCCACCTACTCCATAACACCGACGACTCCCTCCCTAAAATAAGGGTGACTCAACTAGAGGTCGTGTACAACACGTGTACTACGGACTTGTTGCAGAAAGAAGGCCGGGGGTAGACACATGATGCCAGATATAAAAGCGGTAATACATAGGATAAATGCTATAAACAAAGAGCACGAAAAACGCACAAAAAGTGATAACAATAACACAAACAAAAATCACAAACAATGTTTATACACTCGTAATGCCAAACAAAGCCGATACGACTCCAAAATAAGCTTGAATTCTGAAATAGTTTCCCCAGCAGAGTCGCCAGAGCTATCACACCCCCTTTTTCAACATCCAAAAGATTAATTTTTTACTTTCGAAAGGGTTTTTATTATCAAAGTGACGAAAAATAAAAAAAAAATTCGAAAAAGGATTATTTACATTTTTTATTCAGAGTCGCCACTTGGCATAATCCGGTGTGCCAAGTCACCTTTGAAAAATCCTTTTTCAAAACAGTTTGACTCTTTAAGACTGGTTTGCGAACAGAGATTCCGGCTAAGGAATTATGTTGACCGAGGGGAAGGTGTTAGGCACCCATCGATCCCGTGTTCGACCACGGTCGCTTGGTGGAACGTATCGGCTAACTTTGACACTAAGAATGTATAAACCACATAAAACACATAAACAAGCAACAAACACGTCAAACAACAATCCCAAAACCAAAATAATACTATTCAGTCCAATTACACAGTCCAAAAATAAAAACATACGGAAATATAAAAACCTATTCTATTCTGAGCTAGTCCTAAACTAAACTCCAACCCACTGCCTCGGGCCTTCGTCATGAACGTCCTCCAGGTATAAAATACTTTGGGGTATTCCCCGGAGAATAAACATAAATACCTCGGGGCATTCCCCGGCCAAATGAATACACTTTAGTACGAGAAAATCAAACTATTTAACAAAATCTCAAATATTCAAAAAAACGAGTCCTAAACTTTGCTTACCCAACCTATATTCACCTATTCATTTCAACGTCATTTAATGAATCAAAATAAATTAATGATTGCTTTTATCAATGTCAATTCCAATCACCCACGTTGGCTTTCATTTTTCATCAATTACACCCACTACTACTCATATTCATTCCATGTATCATCGAAAACACACTGTGAAGCACAAAGTCATGACATCATAACGTCAACAAAACTCACCAACTACGATCACATCACACATAATCACAATAATTAAACACATTTGAGACAATAACAAGAATATAGAGTTGAGGGATGGACCTTAAACCGCTCTTTGACCAATATTATTCGACGAGATAAAGAAAACCCGCCTCCGACAACCTCGACTTAAGCTCCAACGACAAATCTGTCCAGCTCAGTATTTGGAAAATTGAAACCCGAAGTTCGATTCAAATAACCAATTCGCAAAGCGACTGAAAGTATTCAATACACGCCCGAGATCGATCCTAACAGAAGAAACTGACCCGAACGGACCAAAATCTAACCCAAACACACCGAAATATAGCCTGAACGAACTGAAATCTAACCCAAACAGTCCAAAATCTGACCAAAACCAGCCGAAATCAACCCGTTCAGGTAGATTTTAGATGGATTTCATTATTCGATCTTGGTTCTCGACAACTTTTCCACCGGAGTTAATTCAAAAACTTACCGGGATCGATCCTAACAGACGAAACTGACCCGAACGGACCAACGAGTACCAGGACTAGAATTTCAAAAGAAAGAAAAATAATAGAAAACTCACGATACCGGAGCTCCGGTGAGCTTGGCGGCAAGAAGATGGAACAGGGATTGGATTCCAAGAAAACCCAGTACTTTTTGGCTATATTTCTCCACAAAATTGAGGAAGAACAAGACCCGCACCCCCAATTCTCGCTGGATTCAGTCTGACCTTTGTCGAAATCGACCAAAATAAATTGGAATCGACCCGAACAGGCTTGTTTCAGGCTGATTCGATCATCAAGTTCTGGTTCTTGGTGACGAGTGACCGGAAAACTTGATTTTTCGGTCAAAACCTGCTCTTTCAAACTCCCGATCTCGATCTCTCTTCGCGACTCTCTCTCTCGACTTCAACTTGTATCTCCTCTCCGAAACTCCTTCTCCCTTAAACTCTATCATGCGTGTGTGCGTAAGGTAAGGTTTTGCTGTGTGTCTATGGTGTGAGGTTAGTGAAAGAAGAGAAAAATGGACCATATTGTTGTTGTGAGGAAGAAACAAAAAAAATGGGGGCTCTCCGTATTTTTCTCTCTTTGTCTGTGAGTCCCCTATGTATATAAATGGAATCTGTATATATCTGTAAGTGTTGTTGTGTGTAGGTGTATGGGTGGAGTGACGTGAGTAGTGGGATGGGGGTAGGGGTAGGGGTAGGGTGTGATGTGTTTTATTTTGATTGGGTAGGTTGTTAGGATAAGATGTAAAGGGGTTAGGATAGGATAGAATTTGTTAGGGAGTTTTTTATTTTTTTGTATTTTATGAGGGTATAATAACATGGATGAGGGTACACGGTAGGATAAGGTAAAATTGGGTAAATTAATCTTTCAAAGGGACAAAATTACGTGTCTACATTCGTTACTAAAAAAGATGATTCATAATACGTATTCCGTTTCTTTTTAGTTGTCATGTATATTGAAAATAATTGTTTTCAAATACTGATCAATTTAAAAAATCAAGAATGAATTAATTTTTTTTCAAGTTTTCCCTTGTATTAATTATTCTATAATTAATAGACACATAAATAGGCAAAAATTAATGAGGAGTATATCAGTCAAATTACATTCCTAATTAATTTTTCTTAATGATTGTGCGAAGTTTTATCATGTAACTAAAAAAAATAAAGATGCACTTGTCATTTTAGAAAATTAAGATATCATTAGTTTTTTAACCTTTGTCCTTCATCAAAAAATATGGTGGGACATTAATGTGGTGCAAAAGGGACAAGCACTGTATTAAATTGAAATGAATAATAAATAGGATAATTGATCAAATTACTCGATCTCTAATTAAGGTTTTACTTAAAAAATATACATAACAAAAATGACAAGTACTTAAAAACGAAAAAATATATATATGTTGCTTTAAAAGTGTAAATTGCATGTCCTTTATTGTCATATTTAGTGCAATAAAAAAAACAACGGAAGCATTGAAAGTAGATTAAATAAGGAAAGATTAAAAAAAAAAAAAGTAAAGGGAAAATGACTAATCAATATATATATATATATATATATATATATATATATATATATATATATATAAAGGAGGATCATAGCTATACCTATGTGGCACCTCTCTATATCCTCCATTTCTATTTATCTTTTTTTCTCAAATTTTTTACATTATTTTTTATTTTTATTTTTATGTGATATATTAAAATGCTTAAAACTCACTTTTAATGTTTTCTTAATTATACCTATCCATTTACTCGATCTCCTTTATTTGCCATATCTTTTTCAGTTTGTGGAACCGAAAAGACTACCATTAAATCTCTAAATAAATCCACTTACATAGCTACTCTACAAAATAAAATAATTTTTAACTTCCTTCTGATTTAATTTTGACGCCTCAATTGTCTCTATATAATATTTTCGATGCTTCTTTGTACCTTCAAAAGTACTATCACAAATATTTGTTATATGTGACAAAAATTTGGCGTGCTTCTCATTAGTCAGTTTTTCTTGTTTTTTTTTCTTTTTTCTATTTTAATTTCATTAGAGAAATAATTTGTGACACCAACTCAATCTCATTTGTATTACAATCATCTCAAGAATTTTGTGATTTTGTGTTTTATGGTTAAAACATCTTCTTTTCAAGTTCTTTCTTTAGTTATTCTCATTTTTCATCTCTTATACTTGTAAACTGGGTTCAACATACGAAGATCGACTTCTTATCTTGTATAGTTGTGTAATTAAATGGAGATGTTAGAGGAATACAAGGTGAATCAAGATCTGAGACTAAGGTAATTCATATTATATAGTATAATATAAAGCAAGGTAGTAGAAAGATAATGTGACACCTCTCTTGGATCGAGGATAATAGTATTTTTTTTTTCTCATTTTTAAGATATTTTTTTATTTTTTTATTTTTTTATTTTTTTATTTTTTTATTTTTTTATTTTTTTATTTTTTATTGTTTAAGAATAAATATGACAACTACTACTCCTCCATTCATTTCCATTCTTTAATGTAATAATTAAAACTTCTCAACATTAGCTACTCCACTCACTCTTAATCTTTATTGTAAAAATATTATAAAGGATATATTTACTTTCACTTAATATAGGAAAGAACTTTCAAAAATTAATAAGAAGTTGAATGGAGTCATGTCATGAAATTGCAAAATATAAAATATATTTTTTATCATCAAATATTGAAAATTATTATACAAACATACTTGTTCAATATATGTTACTATCGGCATGCAATTGTTCTTATGAGTTGTTACATTTTATCTTCTCAGTTTTCTTTTATATTTTGCTTATTGTTAAAATAATATTTTGTTTTTTGCTGCTTTGTACATGTAGAGTGGATCAAATTATTCAAAATCATGAGGTAGATGCATTCTAGACGAATCTCAAAATCGAAAAACAAAGTGATATACTTTTATTTTCTTTATGTTTTTCTTCTTCTTGATCGATACTTTTTTTCGTTTCTCTCTTTTTTTCCTCAATAATTCTACAACGTTCATACATGTTCTACTTTTTACACATGTATATTGTCAATTTTTAATTTGACAAAATTTTAAACTAAATCTATGAATTAATATCCATGTCTTTATTTGACTCATCAATGAATAATTGCAGAAAATAAATAAAAGAAAAGAAGAGTAAATTACTTAGATTAAATACAATACTTATATTTAAGTTCTATAGTACCTCCAATAAAATTGGTTCTTATTTTTAAAGTTCGAATTCAAAATATGTCACTGCATCTATTCCTTTACAAAGTTGAATTGGACATAACAATTCAATTTTAAGTAGGAAGGCATATACGAAAAGTTGAATATTCCCTTATTTATTCGCAAAGTCATAAAGTTACCAACAAACTTAATAATTTGTAAAGACAATAAAGATATATGTTATAATGACCTTCTCTCTTTCTTTTAATTAATTTTTATTAATATGCATGTGCTAAAAGCGGGAGAAAAAAAGACAAAAACTAACCTATCAATTTTTCTAATGCTCATCTACTGTTATCCGCTTAAAGTGGATATTTTTTTTTTATAGAATTCTAATGATTCTTAAATAAATAAAAAAAAATTGAGGTTATCAAGTAGCAACGAAAATAAAATAAAGTGCAAAACCTAAAAGATTATTAGCACCTTCAAAATGCAGAAGGAGCAAGGAAAGATACATATGGTATTATTTTACAATTTAACTTATATATGTTGTGATCTTTAATTTGTTGACTATGTATTATGCTCAATATCAACTTATGATTTGAGAATCGTGAAAATTAATCATCGCTGAACATTATTTCTTAATGTGTGAGAAAATATAAAACAATGAGATGTAAATCAATGAAATTGATTAATAGGTTTGAGGAGAATTGTAATCAAGATTGTTGATATTGCAAAATTATGTGAGTATAAATTTTTTATCTCTATATTTCTATTTTTAATTTCGAATGCGAATGGACATGTACTTTAGTGCCGGATATAGTTTCTCGAATTTAAATATATTTTGATTAACATTATAAAATTTTTGTAAATTATCTTTTGAAAGACGGATCAATGAAAACGTACTTTAGTTTGTGACTATTGTAATAGTCAAATAATTGAAAAAAATAATTATGTTATAAATTTAAGGAGGTTTTATGACCGCGCGTAGCGCGGAAATGTTTCCTAGTTACTAATTATTATAGAACATAATAATACATCATATAGATTTTTGAGTTCAAGATTGACATTCTAGATAAAAACACAACAATGTATTCAATATAATCCTATAAAGTAGGATTTCGAGATAGTAGACCTTACCCCTACCTCAAAAGGTAGAAAGACTATTTTCGATATAACTTCGACTCAAACTATAAAAAGAAACTCATCATCCCAACTCCTATCTTCGTTAAAATAATAACTTAAAAGACAAACACAAATCATACGAAAATGGCAACCAAGTAGGTGTGCCCTGTTCGAGATCTCCTAATTACATGGCAACAACTTTATATGTTACTCCAAATCTCTCCCTCTTACACCTTTGATAACAATGTTTGATGATAAAAGTACTAATCATTCGAGGTACTTCGTTGAATGAATAATTTTATCTAAAACAACTTATTTTTTCCCATAATTGACCTTTGGTCTTAGAATAGGAAATAAATATGTAGTACGTAAATGATTAATAGTTAAAATTTGAATGACAACAATATATAGAGGAAACGTTTCACTTCTCGAGTCCTACTATGGACTATTTATTTCGTTTACAACAAACAAAAGTTTTACCTAGTTAATTCGTTTATCATAATGCACGCACAACTAAAATATCTATAATAAAAACAAGCAATCAAGCAAATTCTGAGATTCTCAACTCACCGAATCAATCTTTTAAACAAAAACAAATGACCATCTTGAAAAATAAATTATATCTATATCTATAATCTTTAATCTATTAAAAGAGTGAAGACCTTTAGAAATGTGCTTTGAACTTTTTGCCCTTCATTAAAAGTCTTCACTTTAGACAAAATCATTTTTTCACTATATATATATAATGTTTGACAATATAAAATTAAATAATTGTATCTATTGCAGAGATTTTTAATGAAGTGTAAAAATTTAAATCACTTTTAAAAGATTCTTCACACTTTAATATAATAATATAAACATAAATATATATTTTAGTGTAAGCACATAAATATTTTACCATCAAAAGTTTATACAATCAAATTCAAAATTGATCCAAGGATTTATTGTCATTCTATTTTGTAGATATGTTTATTAATCTTATTTCAAATTTTATTTTTTCCTAACAAATTTATCATGGACAAGTAATTAAAGTATCTTGTCATTCCATTTCTAACTTAATACATGCTTAATTATCAAATTAAAAATTATTTTTTATATTGAGCTAAAAATATTTGAAATTTTAATTTTTTAAAAAATACAATTTGACTCTCCAAATATTAATAATACTAAATAATAAAAAACGAGAGTAATTCTATTTCACATTTTTTTATGATGAACTTTTTTAGCAAAAAATGAGATTGTCAATATTGTATAGAATTTATGACAGAATAAGTAATTTAACATAAAATATTAAAGCATCATACACGTTTAAGAAATATCAACATAAATTTCTTAATATGTATTTTTAGGAAAAATAAACTAATGAAGTTAAAAAAGATTAGTAACTTTTTAATATATTTTGTATGGTTTAATATGAAGGAAAACAATTAAGCTAAATAAGGTGAAGAGTATTTTTGTAAACAAAGTATTTATTCTTAAGAAGAATGCAATGCATATTATTTTTAGTACCACAAACCAAACAATCACTACAAAGTAATTTCAGCATAACTAATCCCAGTATAGTTAATCCGACATAATTAATCTCAACATAGCTTATTTCCCAATCAAACGACCCCTAAAAAAAAATTATTTAATGAAACTTTCGGAGGAGCAACAAAGAAGTTTCTCCCCTCGTTTCACACACATAAAAGCATTATCTCAAAAGACTCCCTTGTTACTATATACAACTTAGGGATTGTTTGGTAGAGTGTATAAGATAATATTAAATATGGTGTATTAGTAATATTAGGATTAGTAGTACTGGATTAGTAATATTGGGATTAGTAATGTTGAGACTATTTTTATGCGATGTTTAATTTGATGTATTGAAAATAATATGTATTGTTATATAAAAAAAAAAATTATATTTTTTTGTTTACAAAAATATCCTCGACATACTATAACTTTGTGTATTTTTCTTGCAAAGCTTTATAATTCTTTTTCAAAAAATAAAAAAATCAACAATATAACTAATAACTTACTTTGAAATTTTATTTAATCATTCACTTGCTGGAATTATTATTTTTGGGTTATTTTTTCTTTCTTTGTTTATTATTTGTTTGTTGTTCTTTGTGGTGTTTTTAAGTTGGATGGAGGTACGTGTAACTTTTGAATGAGACAATAGAATCATAATTATTAACATAAAATTATGTTTCGTAGAGTGTTAAAGTTAAGCAGAAAAATTATTTTTATTTGTGATATATCCTATTTACAAAATTAAAACTTATATGCAATCATGCAATTTATTCTCGAATTTTGACCAATAAATATTTTTTAAGTTAATAGAGTACCTTTTTATGACAAATTAGTTGGAGGGATATTATCATCTTGATAAATTGAAAAGAAATAACTCACATTGAGTAAATTAAAAAGATTTAAAGGAATTTGAGAGCATTTTTGTCTTTATTCATATTTAGGATTACTAATCCCATCAAATAAGAAGTATTACTTATACACCCCAAAATATCATGTAGCATGTATAACTAATACATGTATTAGTTATACATTGCTCCAAATTTATTATCAAACAATGTATTAAATAATATCACATTTTAATACATGGATTATAAAAATAATACACCCTACCAAACAGCACCTTAATGGAATGTGAGATAGTTGCAAATACTGATATATTGCTCCAGAAATTTTCTTGATAAAGGTCGAATTACAGTCCAAGGGAGGGAAGATGGATGGTAACTTCAACTGCATACTCCAAACTGGAACAAACTGGAGGCCCTGAATTTATTACTTGGCTCAGGGAGTATGTACCTGCTTACAAATTGCAGATTGATGCTGACAAACTTGGCATTGTGAAATTTGAGGGGTGAAGGAAACAACAACAACCGCATGGGAGGTTTTTCTGACTCACTCCCAATCGGTAACTCCACGTTCCCTGAAGTTCTGTTTCTTGCATCATATTTATGGTTCGTTTGGTAAAGTGTATAAGAATAATGCTGAATAAGGTGTATTAGTAATGTTTGCATTACTAATGCAAGTACTAGTAATACTGGTATTGATTATGCATACATTATTTCTTATATTGTGTTTGATTTGATGTATTAAAAATAATATATATTTACATAATTTCATAAAAATGTTTGTTTACCAAAATATCTTCTTTCCATTAAAAACTTCACAAATATCTTAATTAAGAAAAATGACAACATCCGCCTGTATATTCACTCTCCAATTAATTGGATGCTGCTTCTACTCATCTTTCGCCCAACTTTCATTGAAAAATATCTTAATTTTCTAATCTTGAAATGAGTCTAGAATATTTTTCCTCAACTAATTCGAAAGAAATCGGTACTGTTAATATTAGAAGTCAAAATAGATTTGATGTCTCAGTAAAGCTGGCGAGTAGTCTTTGGTATGTGGTGAAATGGGTTTAAGTAAATTATTGAATCTTGGCAAAATGGTTATGGGCTATGTTAATCCAAATTGATTTTTTTTTTAAATAATCCAAATTGATATCCTCAGAGTAGTAGTAGATTTAATTGATAGCAAAGATAAGATTTGAGGGGTAATTTAGTAAATCATCAAGTTAATGTATATGTTGAAGTCTTTGTATTACTAATACATAAAAAATGGGTGGTATTAATAATACACACCTCAATACACAATAGAGTGTACAACTAATGATTGCATTAGTTAAACATAGGCTAAAAAATATACCAAACAAGGTACTAGTAATATACATTAACTAATGCATGGATTATTTTTTTCAATACACTCTATCAAATGACCCTTAGGGTTCATGAAATGTATATTATGCAATAGATACTTGATCAAAAAGTTCATATAAAGTTATCTTAGATAGCTCCTTTGCCTTTAGGCACTCGTTAGTCATGAGTTACACGAATAAACATTATTTATCATTGCAATAGATACTTGATCAAAAAGTTCATATAAAGATATCTTAGATAGCTCCTTTGCCTTTAGGCACTCGTTAGTCATGAGTTACACGAATAAACATTATTTATCATTTGTGTTGATGTTGCTTCGTATTTGTGGAAAATTAACAAGAGACCCATGCATTTGGTAAGTATTTGTCTTTGTTGGTTTTAATACCGTTAAAGAAAAATAAAGCAATAAGGAGAATCAAGAACTTAGCAGCAAAAAATAGACAGTGGCGGATCGAGGATTTAAAGTTTATGGGTTCCCTATGTTAGATAAAAATAAAATCAAATAACAACTAGAGGGATTTGAACTCACAACTTAGTGGTCAATAAAACTTTTACAAGTCCCCTACTCCACTAAGCCAACAATACACTTTGTTTATGGGTTCCCAACTTATAATTCTTATATATTTACTAGATTTCTTTATATAAATACTAGATTCACACGAAAGTTACTGGGTTCCCGGGAACCCCCACCCGGGACCCTAGATCCGCCCCTGAAAACAAAAATGAGTTACAGAAGAAGAGAAGCAAGACGCAGCAAAGGCCCTTTTTTTTCCTGTTTTGAAGTAAAACTTTGTATGTTTTTTATTATCAACTCTAACTTAAATAGTGATATTATAACTAAAAATATATTAAACATACCATAAAGAAAGATCTATTCGATACCAAAAATAATAACTAATCAGTATGCTACCCAAAATAGGAATCTCAATTTGACTTGGAGGTGTATGTAAAAAAGATGAGAAAAATAAAAAATAAGTCACGTGCGATCACGACCCAAAAACGAGGGTCATGATGGCACTTGTCGCGGCGTATCTTGACAAGTAAGCCTATCACCAAAACTAATATGAAAAAAGAAAAAGACAAAAATATCCCAAAGTAAGGCTTCTTGAACAAAGCCGAACCATCTAAGTAATCATAACAATGCGAAAATAACTTATCCAAAATACCAATCATGCCCAAAATCAGGTATCAACGATGTAAGAATTACTAATACAATTCAAGAGTCAAATACATCAGAAAAATAACCACAAATGAATAATATCTGTCCCTGAATACTAATAAAGACATCACTACTATAAAAAAACAAAGGTGAACTTCGGACACATGAATGTCTAACCGTTATCTTGGAAGCTCCAACAATCGCCCGAGTCAAGCAAGCTAAGACGCACTCGAGATAGGACCTACACCGAAAGGACGCAATAGGCATGAGTATGGTCCACTTGTACTCGGTAGGTATCATAGGCCGACCAAGCAAATTAGAATATAAAGCATATAAAATATTCACTAAGGGCACGTCACCTGCAATCAGAAAAGGTCCCACAATGGTAGCCCATACCGCTTGCACTAAGAGTTCTAATATATCACATATATTACAATAACACACCAAAATATAAAACACAAGTATACATTATGTCATATATAAATAAAATAAGGGAGAATATGTAGATACAAGATCATCAAATACAAGTAAAGAAAGGTAAGACAAATACATAGATGACAAGTTAATATGGAAATACAACACAACATAAACACAATAAAGTAAGTGCAATATATATAATGATGATGATGATGCACGAGGTCACCACACAACCTCTGGGATCATCGGACAATCCTCGTATACACCTACGGAGCTAAAACTTTCCGACGTAGGACCCATGGGGGGTTCGTCAATCTGTATACAATCCACATATATCATATCTTTTTTTTTGCACTTCTCTCAAAAAGGTGTTATCAGGAGTTGCCAGTGTTTCTCAGATATTGCCACTGTGGTACCAATATTTCATGAATGAGTATGATATGAAGATGTAATGCTCACAACCAATCACAATGAGTATTTTCACAACCAACCACATGATATATTTCCACAACCAACCACAATGATACATTTTCACAACCACATGAGCCAATATCCACTTATTATTTTCGTTTCATCCATGAATTTTCACATGTCTCATATGCCAATAAAGTATGAATATAATCACAATAAACCAATGGTACCACAGTAAGAATTTTAACAACACAATATAATTATTCACATGTATTCAAGGCTATCAATATCACATAGGACCCCCACATGGTCACACATATCACATAATATCTCAATTTTGATAATTATATCACATATAGGCCCCACACGGGCACAATACATAGATAGTCATTTTTCATAATTAGTTCCAACCCTTAACATGCATTTTGTATCATCATTTACTACCTAACCCAATCTGAAAGAGTTAAGCCATAACCTACCTCAAAACCGAAATCGATCCGCTACACTTCGAACCTACGATCTTACTTTCCACAAATGATTAATTTCCACAAATAATTTCGAACTTATCTAAGAACATCAAATATGATATCTACGCATCAAAATAAAATCAACGACACTCATATTGACTACTTTTGGTTCGAGGTCAAAACGGACCCTCGAAATGGGTTTTCGAAAAAAAAAGGCAAAATCAGAACTTTACTTTAAAAATTTGTTCCCATATTTTCAGGAATCTACAGATGAAAACCCAAGTCAAATTGAGTCACAAAAAAGGTTCAAATTGAAGAAAAACCATTTTTGAGCTTTACCAGGTAAAATCTTTGAAATTCGGGTTAAAATCAAGAATCGAAGTTGTTTTAAAAGTTAAATTGATGAAAAACTAGTAATTATAATATAAAAATATTATTCAAGTGAAAAGAAGTGAAATTGAGGTTTAAAATCAAGCCCTAAAATATTCTTCCTCCTCCTCCTCCTCTTCCTCTTCCTCTTCCTCTTCCTCTTCCTCTTCCTCTTCCTCTTCCTCTTCCTCTTCTTCCTCTTCCTCTTTATTTTCTTCCTCTTCTTTCTCTTCCTCCTCTTCCCCCTCTTCTTCTTCTTCCTCCTCTTCCTCTTCCTCCTATTTCTGTTCCTCTTGTTCCCCCTCTTCCTCTTCTTCTTCCTCTTCCTCTTCCTCTTCTTCTTCCTCTTCCTCTTCCTCTTCCTCTTCCTCCTCTTTCTCCTCTTCATCCTCTTCCTCTTCTTATTCCTCTTCCTCTCCTTCCTCTTCCTCTTCCTCCTCTTCCACTTCTTTTTCTTCTTCTTCTTCTTCTTCTTCTTCTTCTTCTTCCTCTTCTTCCTTTTTTTCCTCTTCTTCCTCTTCTTTCTCTTCCTTTTCTTCCATTTTCTTTTTGTCCTCTTCTTCTTCTTCTTCTTCTTCTTCTTCTTTTTTTTTCTTCTTCTTTTTCTTCTTCTTTTTCTTCTTCTTCTTCTTCTTCTTCTTCTTCTTCTTCTTCTTCTTCCTCTTCTTATTCTTCCTCTTCTTCTTCTGTCATTAACCATATGTGCATCTAATTCATGATTCTCAATTTTTTTCTTTTTCTTCTTTTTTTGCCATTAACCATATGTGCATCTGATTCATGATTCTCAAATTTTTTCTTGCAAATCACTGCTTCATGGTCAAGCTGATTGCACTTGCCTCACTTCACGTCTGTCCTTTTCCAATATTTATATGGTAGATGGCCCATTTTTCCATAGTTCTTACTAGGTGAGTAGTTTTTAAAATTTTTACCCTTTGAGTTTTATGGTTGGCTACTAAAGTTCCTTCAACTATGCCATCTTTCCTCATAAATTTTCTTTGCTCCAGTGCCTGAAAAGAATTTAACAACTCTGCCAAGGTAATCTTGGACAGATCTTATTTATTTTTCAAGGTAGTTATATATGCTTCATATCTTTTGGGCACTATAACAAGAATTTTTTCAACAATTCTTGAATCTTTAAATTCAGTGCCTAGTAATCTTACCTTGTTAACAATGCCAAGTAATCTATCCGATTACTCTTCGACTATCTCAAAATCTTTCATTCTCTGCAACTCAAACTCTCTTATTAAATTCAGTACTTACATTCCTCAGATTCTTTCATCTCCAGCATATTCTTTCTTTAGATAATTTCAATTTTCTTTTGGTGATGTGAGAGACATAATTTTTGTAAAAATAGTTGTTGAGATAGAAGCAAATAAAGTTGCCTTTGCCTTAGACTTTGTGGTTTTCTTTTCCTTATGACTCTTGATTTGGTCTACGGTGAAATTATTTGGCAACAGATTAATTTTATAATGCTCTACACAACTTCTCAAAGATTAAGAGCCTCCAATTAAGTTTTCATTCTCACAGTCCATAATTGATAATTTTCACCATAAAAAATGGGTAGAGCTATTCATGAAAAACTATTTTCAGAATCCATCTCTTCACTCACAGGTTCCTTAAGAAAAATAGCTCTGATACCAATTGTTGGTTTTAATATAGTTAAAGAAAAAAAGCAGCAAGGAGAACCAAGAACTTAGTGGCTAAAAACAGAGATGAGTTATAAAAGAAGAGAAGCAAGACGCAGAGAATCTTTTTTTTTTTTGCCTATTTTGAAGTAAAGTTTTGTAGGTTTTTATTATCAACTCTAATTCAAATAGTGCTATTACAACTAAAAATAGATTAAACTTATCATAAAAAAAACCTATCCGCTACCAAAAATAAAAACTAATTAGTTTTCTATCAAAAATAGAAATCTCAATTTGACTAGGAGTTGTATGTAAAAAAACTGGCGAAAAACAAAAAAACAAATCACGTAAATTATTTCTTAAAAGCAACTTTTACAGTTTCACCGTCTTGTGCTTTGCTTTGTTGATTTGATTAATTTACTACCATTAAATTCTCTAATATTTATCTGTGGTTTGCCTAGCCTTAAAGGAGAAAGAGCCTAGTTACCTTGGGGTAAGCTAATAAATTGGTGGAGAATTTGCTTTCTGTCTATGAGAGTGCAATAAATGGTTGAAAAGTTTGATTGCCTTAATCTTTGGAAAATTTAACACTAGGAAGGCACATATATTATATTGAATGGTCAGTTTTCCTAAGGTTATTTCTTGTTTCTCATCGGCCAATTGACTGGCCATCTTGAAGATTTAGGGACATATTTATATAAAAATTTTAGGAGAAAATACCTAATTACCCTGAACTATACCCAAAAAGGCTATGACACACCTTAACTTAAAGGGGGTCCTATTACCCCCTGAACTAATTAAAAGTCTAATTTTGACACCCTTAGTACCTGCGTGGCACATACGTGGCACACACGTGTGCCTACATAGACACTTCAATATCTTGTGTCACGTATGTGCCACATAGGCACTAAGGGTGTCAAAATTACACTTTTAATTACTTTAGGAGGGTAATAGGACCCTCTTTAAGTTGAGGTGCTTCATAGCCTTTTTGGGTATAGTTCAGGAGGGTAATTGGGTATTATCTCAAATTTTAGTTCCTATTAATTACTTTCTCTATTTCAATTTATTTGTCTTACTTTTCTTTTTAGTTTGTTTAAAAAAATGTCTCTTTCCTTTTTTGACAACTCTTTAATTTCAAAGTTCCACATGACATGATTAAAACCAAACCATTACATAACATTTTGATGCATTCTACATATCTTTAATTTAAGATCACAAGATTCAAAAGTCTTCTTTGATTTTTTAAACTTCATGCCAAGTTAAAATCAGACAAACAAATTGAAACCGAGTGAGTAATAATTTCATGTGCATTGGGTGAGGGTGGGTGGGTGGGTGGGTGGGGGTATAGTGGAAAATTTGGACTCAGTTCCATTTTCATTTTGATTTTCCTTTCCCCTTGGGAGCTCTGGTAAGTTCTACTCTAAAATAACTTTCTTAATAGCTCTCTAGTTCCTTATGGTTCCCACTTTTTCATGTCAAGATTCTTGCACAAAGTTGTAGATGCTAAAGATATGACCACTTCACCTTTTTATCACCTTGGTTTTGGTCGTTCATACAGTTATTTTATCCCCAAAGCATAAGGTTCTAAAATTTGCAACCTTAGCTTCTATCAGTGAGACGTGTACTAGGTCATCCATGTTATTTTAGCTGATAAGCCCTCCTGGTTGGTGTGTGTATCAATTGTACAAGGAATTAGATTTTGTAGAGTCAATAGCCTATGAATATCTATGTCATCGAGTGTTTATATCTCCCAAGATGTTTCCAAATGTTTTTCCTTTACGTTCTGCTTATAGGACTCAGAAAAAATCATTCTAAGTCCGCACTTGATGGGCATTGTAATTATTTGATCTAGGATTACTTTTTCAGGTTGGCCTAACTGACATTGTAGATATGTATTATGAAATTGTTTGTACATTTTCCCAGAGGAGGATCCAGGATTCGGAGTCTTCGGGTGCCAAGTAGACTCATTGATTAAATCAATTAGGGACTTCAAATCCTAAATCCGAGCCAATTTATGGACAAGAGGTTCGGTGAAAAACTATAATATTTGTATATGAATAATATTTTTTATGTATATATAATAAATATTAAATTTCTTTGACTAATTTGTGTGTTTATTTCTTTCGATTCCCGTGCTTAAGATTTTGGACGCTTTATTTTTTTTACTTATTCCAAAAGAGAAAACAAAAAACTCTTCAAAGTTACACTGTCTAGTGATTAATTATTAAACTTAATCAAAAATCAGATTGTCAGCAAGTTTCGAACCCGCGCCTGTTGAGCGAGAATAACAACCCTCTACCACCTGAACTACTGACCACTATGGCAAGTTTATTATTTATATAAATGTTCCTTTGGCCACAAAAGAACTATATGTCCGAATCGAAATGCACCTTAATTGTTGTAATAGTAAATAGTCTTGTTGTTGGTTTAGATATGAACTTGATAAATTTTACTCGTTATTGGTAATGTATGTTATTTATTACATAAAATATGTTTTTATTTATGGTCCAACAATTAATTTATGCATCAATAAAAAAAGCTAATAGAAAATTAAATAAATAGAACAGAGTATAAAAATATTTCCAATAGATGACCTATCTATTGCAACAGGTGACTCATCTGTTGGAATGAATCAAAACAGTTCTTGCTACTAGATTGAGTTCTTCCAACAGATGACCCATCTGTTTGATGTAAAATGATTCACATTAAACCATTATTAGTAATAAATAAATTGATTTAACTAAAATTCACTTTCAATTAATAAGTTCAATTGAAATTTTAATGAATTACATAGTAATTACATGATCAATTAAGTGAATTCATCCTGAATAGAGTGATCCATTGACTAACGTGATGTGAAATTCATATTAAACTATTATTAGTAATAAATAAATTGATTTAACTAAAATTAACTTTTAATTAATAAGTTTAATTGCAATTTTAATGAAGTATATAATAATTACATGATCAACTAAGTGTATAACCTATTGCAACATGCTATAACCTGTTGCAACAAATGTCTATATCTATTTGATAATTTCCAACAGATGATACATCTTTTGCAACAGAAAATACATCTGTTATAACAAGTGTCTTTATCTGTTTGATTATTTCTAATAGATAACTCATTTATTGCAAAGAGTTAGTCATCTATTGCAATATATATCTACACATGTTTGATAAATTTCAACAGACGAGACATGTGTAGCAATAGATAATGCATCTATTAAAACAAATGACTCATCTGTTTGATAATTCCAACATATGAGTCATCTGTTGTATTATGCATATGTCTATATCTGTTTGATAATTTTCAACAGATAAGACATTTATTGTAACTGATAATGCATCTGTTGAAACAAATAACTCATCTATTTATTTATTTTCAACAGATAAGTCATCTATATATATGTCTATATCTGTTTGACCTCTTCCAATAGATGAATCATTTGTTGTAACAAGTTAATCATCTATTGAATTATGCAGATGTCTATATCTGTTTGATTATTTTCATAAGATGAGTCATTTTTTGCAACAAGTTAGTCATCTATTGCATTATGCATATGTCTATATCTGTTTGATTATTACCAATAGATGAAATATTTGTTGCACTTGATAATGCATCTGATGAAATAGATGACTCATCTGTTTGATATTTTCAACAGATGAGTCACCTGTTGCAATAAATCACTTATCTGTTGCAATGTATATCTATTATCTGTTTGATCTCTTCCAATAGATGAGTCAGTTTCAACTGATAATGCATCCGTTGCAACAGATGACTCATTAGTTTAATTATTTCTAATAGATGTGTCATCCGTTGCAACAGATAATGTATTTATTGCAATATTTGAACATGGTAATTTATTTTTAGTAACAATTTATATTTTTTCATATCAAAGAATAAAATAGAATTCATGACAAAACAAATGGACTTTAATTTAAATTACTAAGCGATTGTCATCACCAATTAAATAATACAATTAACTAAAATACTAAAAATGAAATGTTGTCATCATTAATATTTTTACACATCCAGTTAAATAAATTACAACCCAAATCTGGGATCCAAACATTTACAGGCTACCCCAGCAGCCCAAACCTCTTACATCCTTTCCATTGTATTGCCATCCAATAAGGTCTTTCGAGTTGTCATAGCAGTGCTGATAGGCAAACATTCAATAAATGGAAGCAATTATGACCTACTTGTGGTACTAGTCTCATTTTTGGGAAGGTCATGTTTTCGACCTTCAAAATACCATTTTTTGTTAAGAAAATTCTCTAGAAAGTGATTCATTATGTGATACGAGACAAGATACAAGAACAAGAATCTAAATGCAAAAAATGAAAGCTAAAGGGATAGAATGATAATAATAGAAATATAGGCACAAAGAAGATAACAAAAGGGTAACCAAAGGGTATTTCAAACCCTAAGTTCTCCTTTGTTGATTACCAACAAGCACCTAACTCTTACGTTGATGATAAGGGGATCAAAACCCCTTTACAGCCACCGTTTCTAAACAAATATCAACATTGGATTTTCCAAGAACTCAAAACACTCTCTAAAAGAGTTTCATCTTGATCAATATCCAAAAACTAACTAAGGAAATAAGCCAGCTCCCAAGTATTTATAGTTTAGGCTAATTATTACACCTTTAGGGCCCAAAAGTGACCTAATGGAAAGAAAAGTCCCACTAAGGGCTACTTTGACCCGCTCTTGAAATGCTAGAGTAGATCAAAGGTGAATCCAAAGTGCCTAGGTACATATCCCTTTCGAGGGCTTTTGAGCCCCGCTTTGCACTCCTTCGACCTCTTCAAAGTCCTTTGACCCTCCTTAATGGTAATCTTAATCTATGTGTCATCTTTTAATAGCACTAAGGAGCGTCAAGCACCTTGAGCATCATACACATCCCATCCAAAGGTTCGAAGGTAATTTGGCTTGTTTCATCCTTCCCTTCTCGAAAAGGATTCGCCCTCAAATCCAAACCTTGCAAAATAAAAGGAAGGAAAAACAAACTCTACATCCTTATGACATGAGGGTTAGGGTTAGTACAAATAATCATAGCATCATGCCAAGGCTGCACATACTTAAGATATAACCAAGGATCCCTTGTTTTAACTATCAAAAACTTATTGAAAAGGTTAGAAAGGAATTGGCTATGACAAATATTAAGATATAAGGAAACCATAAAGATCATAATGGCCTCAAAAAGCCAAGAAGGTGAGACTACATTTATCTTAAGATCCATAAGACACAATTGATTCATTATCTTTTCAAGAGACCATACAAAATATGGTACCACCAATGGTTCAAAACTCCATAAGGGTTTTTCGGAGTCAAAGATGTGAATGACCCACATAGCATTCTCACTCAACCAAGTGGACCAACTAACAAGATTTCTACCTCCATATGAAATAATTTCAGGACTAGTATGGATATTATCATAGGCAAAGAGGTAGTATAGAAAGAAATCAAGTATACAAGCATCATCCAATGTGCTATTATCTATAAAAAGGCCATTTGGCTCAAAAGATTTAACACATAATGCACAAAAGGATGGATTCAAAATATTTAAGAATAATAAATTTTTCCTTTAAAATAACTTCCCTTAAGAAAGGGGCCACCACTTGTAAGCAAGTTACAAAGAAGGGTGGCATATTCATGGAATTCATCCAAAGTATTTTCAAGAGGTAACTATCTCCTTGACCTACAAGTAGTGAAACTTTGGTCAAGAATGGAAATAAATAATGTTGAACTCTCTTGGATCTTTTCTTTATTTTCCTTATTTAATGAATGCTCATTTTTGTTGGAAATTCCTCCCATGTACAACTTGGGTCTATCAAATGGATTATAAATCCCCAAGAAAGACTTTCCATCTTAGGGAAGGGTCCTAACATCCTTATTCAAACATTGCTTATCATCTAGACCAAGCATAAAGCTAGGTGTATGAAAATCACCACATCTCATTAGGTCATCGGGGTTAAATGGAAGAATTAACCAAGAACATGGGTCATGGTAATACTCACTTTCTCCCAAGGTTCCATTTTCACCATTAAGTTTACCATCTAATGGCCATTGACAATTTCAAAAGCAAAGGAAGGGTAGAGAAAGATATCACGTAAATTAACTTCAACTAAGGTGTCCTCATGCATATACTCATTATTGAATTCAAGATCATCACCATGAGTATTCTCATCAATAGAGGAACACAAAGGAGAAGGAATAATTTCCAAATAAGTAACACCTTTTATTTCAAGGGGTGAATGCTTAAGTAGACACAAACCACCGCTAACATCAAAGGAGTCATTACTCAAGTCGTCGCAAGAATCAAGCAATTTATCCTATTAATTATCAAACAAGGGTGGGATGTCGTATAAAGGATCATAACCATAATAATTTTTGTAGGAACAATCACTAATTGGGGTTCTCAAACATTCAAGTAAATCAAAATTATCATCACCCAATTGATCATTCCTTTCCAAAACTTTACATTCGTTTCCCTTAAGAGTACTCTCATCTTTAAAGAAGAGATTTCCACCCTTATGAGAAATGTTGTCACACCATAGTGGGTTGTCATATGGTATATAACCCTCAAGATGATCTACACCATCAATGTTATCCACACCACTAGGTAATCCTTTAGGAGTGATTTCATCAACTTCAAACAAGATATTATTCTTAAAGAGAGATGGATATATCCATGAAGAGGATTTAGAACATACAATTTCACTCTCTAGATTACAACTATCAAGTGTCAAAGATGTTTTAAACACATGGTTATACCTATGATCCAAGTAAGCAATAGGAGACTCACTAAAATTCATGCTAAAAGGGTCGCTCCTATTTACTTGACCAACATCTTCAATATCATCACTCACTTGAGGTTCATTAATCACATCACAAAAATCCTCAAGTGGTGGGTTAGTTTCACACATAAGTTGATCAACACAAATTTCACAAAATAATGTACCATCATTCATTACATTGGCTTCAACACTAGGTGGACTCAAATTGATCTTACAAGAATAGTCAATTTGGTCATCAATAGAATAAACTAGTGTATCCACTCTCTCAATGGGTATGTTATCAACAATATGTAAAGAATTATGATACTCACATATATGCAAGCTTCTACTTACACTTAATGGGCTACTATCCATATAATCTTTATTCACATGTACTAAAGTGCAAGATTAGCTATGTTACCTTGAAGATCTTAAGAATATTCTTCTTTACCTTGGGGTGAAGGTCCTTCATACGCTTTTGGAGAATCTTTGATTGTCTTCTTCAAATCTTCAAAGAGAATCTTCTCTTTTGTTACTTGTTCTACTTCTCTTTCCATGTTGGAACCTACACATATGTCCTTGATAAGAGAAGGACAAACAATGTTAGACTGAGTTGGTGGAAACCACCTCATATCACTCATCTTAACCTCTCTTAGATTTCCACCTTTCACTACCTTACTCCTCTCAATCTTTTGTCTCTCATTTTATATTAAGCTTGGAGTAAGTGGTCATCTTTCCTTAAACTTTGGGAAGGGTAAGTGGAAATAGATGATTTCCCTATTAGTCCATTACAATATTAGACTAATTTTGCACATTTGGAAACTTATGTTGTGCAAAAAAATTGGCACCCAAACATAAGTGTCCAAATTTCAAGGGAAATATGTCACACCACACCTCCTCATAGTACCCATCTCGGGTGAAGAAAACATTCACGCTCTCGGAGAATCTATATCCTTCCAAGAGATATGGGAAATACATGGACACTCAAGGTATCCCTAGATAGTCAACCATAGAAGGAGTTATATAGTTTTTATGACACCAATCATCAAGGATAAGAACGTATCTTGGAACTCCACAAATTTCTACCTATCTTGGGAAAGCTTGTACCTTGGATCACTATTATAAAGCTTTATATATCCCTTCTACACATAGATTGACCTCGTTAAATCTTTCAAGGCACCCCATGTTGGATTGGGATTTCTTGAAAGTTCCCACCATCCCAAGGGCGAACTTGAATGTGCCTAAGGAAATATGTGGCTTGTTTGACCTCGCTCATAATATAATCCTTGAATATCCTCTCGCATTGCAATTTCCAATCAAGGTAAGCTTAGGGATCCCACTTTCCTTTAAATATGGATAGTGTAGGAGGACCATGACTCCTACTATACCCTCTCTATATACCTTGGTTCCTATTTCCACATGTTTAGGCACTAGGATAAGAAGAATAAGTTGTAGTACCCCTAGGCCTTGGAGATGCACACTCTTTTATTCCTATGAAGTGGCCTCTGCTATAGTTAGTATAACCATTCACATCAATTTGATCTTGGTAAGAAATACCACAAGATAAGGAATACAAAACATTACAATAATCACGTAAATTCTCACCATGACTCTCATAAGATGTATAAGAGAATGGGTTATACCTTACATCTCCTCTACGCTCGGAGTGGAAGGTGTAATACTCCTTACCTACCCCATCTTTCTTATAAGAACCCTCACAAGACTCTTTATTATCTCCATATTCTCTATAAGCACTAGGGCCATCTCACATTCTCCTTTAGGGTAGTAGTCCTCACTTTCACACAACTCTTGATCATGGTTATATTTATAGCCTCCATAATCTCTATCATCATCATAGCCATAACTTTCTTCACCAAAATCATAGTCTCCTATGCCGTAGTCAAAATTATCCGAGGCTACCGAAGATATACTTCCTTATAACTCCTTGTACCTACAAGATGAACAAAAAAGATTAGTGGTAAAATCTCCCTACCAACACTCGTAAAAATCTCACCTTTGTCGTCCTCACAATTAGAGTGACGAATGTTGAAAGTTGCTTATACTCCGGTGGTTCATAAGGTGTCAATATCTACTTGTGGTGAGTGGGTTCTTATTTGAATGTCTCAAAGAAAATATGTACGGTCTTAAATAAAGAACCAACAACAATATGAAAAATTGAAAAGCTTAAAAGAAGTTAGAAAATGAAAGAATTCAGACTCAAGAACTAATCAAATAATTTAGTAGATGGATTACTAGTTGTTGGATAGTTTAAGAATCAAAAGATGAATTTAGGGATCAAAAAGTGAAACTAAGGAATAAAACCTGAGAAAATTGGAGTTTAGGAGGGTTAGAATAGGTTTGGAACTTGAATTTGGCATTGGGTTGTCACAACCCGATCTAGGGCCTGGCCTTGACGGACATCTCAAACCATGAAGGCCCGGAACACCCTTCTCTATCTGGTAATCATTCACAACATTCATATAATAAACGAAGATGCGGAAACATAATCTTCTATAGAAATATGGTCAATTCTGAATTCAACATAAGTATGGAAATTGTAAATAAACTACATCTAAATAACATCTGACTCAGTCTGCGAAATCTCTACTATATGAAAATCTGACAACTGTCTGAAACTGGGACAAGGACCCCAGTGGACCAAAACTGAAATAAGTGACATAATTTGAAAAGACAGGCCTTCTGGAATAAAGAAGGCTCACCACTACACAATCTGATCAGCTGTCTGAATTATCTACTACTTATCTGGACCCCTAGACTGAGTCTCAGAACCTGAGAGGTAGGGGGGGTCAATACAGATGTACTGGTATGTAGAGCATATCCAAAATAATCATTTATAAATCAACATCTATGAAAGAAATTTAAAATAGTTCATAAGTATATAATGTAGTAAGAATTCACATGGGCATTTTAAAGACTCTATAAAAATCATCTCAACTGTGAGAAATCTATGTTACTTTTGCGCTAGGTGGTATACCCTACAACTCTAAAAAATTCCATGGGCTATATGGAAACTGCCATTAAATCGACAGCGAAGCCCCCAACCCAAGTGTGTCGTAAGGGTCAGAGTCTCTGAATCAGCTACGCCACACGGCCGTCTCCAGCGTACAATAATAATCTACCCGTATCGGCAAATATGGTTTCAGGATAAGAGTTGATTGAACTCGCGCCTTCTTCAGGTAAAAACCAAACCCTCTTTAAGCCCCTTTTTAAAACTTTATCAAAACATGCAGTCTCTGTAAACTTACTCTGAAAATATGCTATGAAAACATACTCTAAAAACATACTCTGAAAACATACTTTGTTATGGCATAAAGACATAAGGTATCGTCATACCATTGACTTGAAAGTCACATCTCTAACCCATTATTAATCTTTCATAAATCACTGTTTTCAAAACACAAGTTTTGGGACCACCATTTCAAGAATTCAATTCACAGAAACTCTTTCTCAAACCTCATGTAAACACATGCAAGGAACTCATCTTTGTCAAGCATTTCAGTAGTACAGTACAAGGTGGTCATGTCAAAGTTCTCAATTCACATGTAATTCTTTCTCTTAAACACAAGAACACATTTATATCAAGAAACACCCTCTCAACAATTTCAAATCATGCTCAAATGCTATAATATTGCGAAAGCTTTTTTCAAATCACAAAGCCATAATCTTTAATTCAATACACGAGAAGGAGTTCATAATTTATGCTATCAACAATCTTAAATCTCAAATTCCACACATATACGTAGACATGTAAATCAATTTAGGGGATAGGACCACAAGGTCAAAATAATAGTAACATTAAAACGTTCGGAGTACGTAATTTAGAACATAGATTCCAAAATCCTTTTGAAATTAATGCATAAAAATCTAAAAATCATGCTCTAATGGTTTTAAGCCCATGTAGTTTTTATAATAAACCCCACGTACCTCTATCTAGAAATTTAAAGGATGCTTCTTGATGCCCACGACTTAGGGATTCTAAATCTTCAATTTGTTTTTAAAACCCACAGTTGAATCTTGAGTTTCTTGGAGGAGAAGTATATGAATTAGGGTTTTTGTTTTGAGGAAAATTTTGAAAATGTCATATATTCTTCTTGTACAGGTCTTAATCTACTATTTGGACCTTTTAAGAGGCTTGGAAAAAGTTCAAATTACCCTTGTTAACTTCTGAACGAAGCTGGAAAAATTAAACTGGGAACCTGATTTTATGGGCCACCGCGATGCGCACTATCGCGGTGACTCAATGGAAATTGACGAATGGGAAATTGGGATCCTCTGCGATGCGCCACTATCACGATGTCACACTGGAATTTGACAATTGCTAATTATACCCTCTGCATGGCACGCTAAACACCAGGATGATGATGTTTTTCAACTAACACATAAAATAGCCCTAACTTCTTCACCGAGTGTCCGTTTTGGACGAATCATATATCGATAAAAATCTTATTCAGTCATCTACGTGATGAAAAGTTGAAATCTAAGGGATTCTACTGGGATAAATATAAACCATTCTAGAAGCTAATGCTTGATATTTTAGGAACAAAATTTAGCTAAGAAAAACTTTGGGGTGTTACAATATCCCTCCTTGGGAACATTCGTCCCCGAATGTTAACGCGGGATACAGACAAGTCTAATTTCAAGCATACTAAGGCATAGAAAGAATAAGGCAAGGATTGTACCTTCCATTTCGTTATCCATTGGATAAAAAAGGTTTGGGTATCTAGCTCTCATGTCAACTTCTGCTTCCCAAGTCGCTTCTTCAATTTTCTGGTTTCTCCACAACACTTTAACTGAGGCTGTCTCTTTGTTCCTCAATTTTCTAACTTGGCATTCCAAAATCTCTACAGGCTCATCATCATAGGATAATGAGTCTGTCACTTTGATTTCTTTGACAGGCAATACTAAAGAATGGTCTCCAATACACTTCTTCAACAAACATATATATGAAATACCGGATGAACCGAACCCAAACTAACTGGCAATTCTAACTCATACGCAACTCCACCAATCCTTCTCACAATCTGATATGGTCATATATAGTGAGGACTCAACTTACCTTTCTTATCAAATAACATGACTCCCTTCATGGGAGAAACCTTGAGAAACACCCAATCTCCAACCTCAAACTCTAGATCTCTTCTCCTAACATCGGTGTAGGACTTCTGACGACTCTGCGCTGTCTTAAGTCATTCTCTAATGACTTTTACATCCTCTATTTCCTGATGAACAAGATCAGGCCCACATATCTGTGTCTCACCTACTTCATACCACCTTATTGGTGACCTACATCTTCTCCCATGCAATGCTTCAAATGGTGCCATTTTAATACTAGAATGGAAACTATTATTATATGCGAACTCTATCAATGGAAAGTGCTCTACCTAAATATGTTTAAAATCAATCACACAGGCCCTCAATATATCTTCAAGGGTCTGGATGGTGCGCTCAGCTTCCCATCTATCTGAGGGTGGAAAGCCGTGCTCAAATTCACTTGGGTACCTAAAATCTTTTGAAACGATCTCTAAAACTGTGAAGAAAACTGTGTACCTCTTTTAGATATGATGGACGCAGGTTCCCCATGCAAACGAACTATTTCTGCAATGAATAGCTTGGCATAATCCTCTCCCAAATAATTTTTCCAGACAGGTAGAAAGTGAGCTGACTTGGTCAACCTATTTACAATCACCCAAATGGAATCATACAGGTTTCAGGGCCTCGGAAGTCCGGTAATGAAGTCCATATTAATCATCTCCCACTTCCACAAAGGAAAAGCTATCTCTTGAGAAGAACCACCTGGCCTCATATGTTCCACTTTAACTTGTTGACAATTCAAACACTTGGCAACATAGTTAGCCACATCCACTTCATATTATTCCACTAATAAATGGTTTTCAAATCCTGATATATCTTAGTAGAGACAGTGTGAACAACACCTCGACATGTGAGCTTAGTCAAGGATTCTCGTCCTCAAACCATCTACATATGGCACACATAACCTACACTGATATCTTAAAATACCATCACCACCAATTTCAAATGAAATTACCTTTTGTTGACCCACATCTTTCTTGATCTGCATCAAGATGGGATCTTCAACCTGCTTCTGTTTAACTTCGGCACAAAGGAAAGATTTAGCTATCTCATGAACAACCACTCCTCCATCCTTGAAATCCAAAAGTCATACTCCTAGATTTGTAAGTCGGTGAATATCCTTTACCATCTCCCTCTTTTCTTTCCCCACATGAGAAAGACTTCCCATAGATAACCTGCTGAGGGCGTCGGCTACCACATTTGCCTTTCCCGGATGATAGTGCAGGCTTATGTCATAGTCTTTTAAAAGTTCCAACCATTGCCTCTGCCTGAGATTCAATTCTTTCTACGAGAAAACATACTGTAAACTCTCGTGGTTAGTAAATATATAAACATGTACCCCATACAAATAGTGCCGCCAGATCTTAAGTGCAAAAACCACAACTGCTAACTCTAATTCATGAGTAGGGTAGTTCCTCTCATGCACCTTCAACTGCCTAGATGCATAAGCCACTACCTTACCGTGCTGCATAAAAACACAGCCAAGTCCCACTTGGGACACGTCACAGTATACAATAAAACCTTATGTACCCTCCGAAAGAGTTAGAACAGGAGCAGTAGTCAACGTGTCTTTCAACTTCTCAAAACCATTCTTACAAGAGTTAGACCATAAAAACTTCATCTTTTTCTGAGTCAACTTAGTAAGTGGTGCAGCTATGGAAGAAAAACTCTCGATGAATCTTCTATAATAACCCGCCAAAACAAGAAGCTCCGAATGTCGGTTGGAGTCGTGGGTCTGGGCTATTTTCTCACTGCCTCAATCTTTTGGGGATCAACCTTAATCCCCCCACTAGACATAATATGCCCCAATAATGCAATAGCATTCAACCAGAATTCTCACTTGGAAAATTTTCCATACAATTTATGATCTTTAAGGGTCTGAAGGATGATTCGGAGGTGATAGGCATGGTCCTCCTCGCTCTTTGAAGACTATTTAGCACCCTGAAGTTGATAAAAAAGATCATCAATCCTAGAAAGAGGATATTTATTTTTAATCGTGACCTTATTCAATTGGCGGTAATCTATGCACATACGAAGTGAACCGTCTTTATTTCTCATGAAAAGTACAGGTGCACCCCAGGGAGGCACACTGGGGTGGATAAAACCTTAATCTAGAATATCTGCTAGCTGTTCTTTCAACTCTTTTAGCTCTACAGGAGCCATCCTATATGGCGGAATAGAAATAGGATGGGTATCTGGCAATAAATCAATACCAAAATCTATCTCCCTATCAGGTGGTATTCCTGGGAGATCATCTGGAAAGACTTCCAGGAAATTATTCATTACGGGGACAGACTGAAGAGGGAGACTTTTGGCACTAGAATCTTTAACCTGAATAAGATGATACAAGCAACCTTTGGAAATAAGTTTATGGGCCCTGAAATAAGATATGAAATGCCCTCTAGGTGCTAGAGAATGTCCCTTCCATTCTATCACCAACTCATTTGAAAAAAAAAAGTGACTCTGCGAGTCCTAAAATTCAAGGTGGCATAGCACGAACGGAGCCAGTCCATCCCTAAGATGGCATCAAAATAAACCATATCAAGTTCTATGAGATCTGCCTCAGTTTCCCGACTGAAAATAGAAACAACACAATTTTTATACACCCTTCTAGCCACAACAGAATCTCCCACCGGGGTGGAAACCAAAAATGGTTCAACAATCATATCAGGCTCAAACCCAAAACCAACAGCCACGTATGGGGTCACATAGGACAAGGTAGACCCGGGATCAAGTAATACATACACATCAAGAGAAAAGATTTGCAACGTATCGGTGACTACATATGGTAAGACCTCTGCCTCCTGGCGGTTGGTCAAAGCATACAACCGGTTTCGACCGTTTCCATCAGCTGAAGTGGCACCTTTCTGAGGTGGTGGTGCAAATGAATTCACCTACGACTTGTCTCCTCAAACATTACTCTTTGCTGCTGGACAGTCTCTCTGGATATGGCCTGGCTGGCCGCATGAATAACATACCAAAGCACCAAACTGACATCTCTCTGGATAATTTCTCCCGCATCTCCCACAACGCGGATAGGACCGAGAGGTCTGGGCTACACTTCCCTGCGACTGCGTACCCTGCATCCTCGGCCCCTAACTAGACTAAAAATTCTGGGTATACTGCTCAGCTGTGGGTCTAGACACTGGAGCACTAGCTGACGACTTTGCATTACTCTAATTCTTTTTCTTTTACCATTTGCGCCGCAATTACCGCTCTATTGCTGACTATGACTCTGGTCTGTCACTCTGGCTCTCTTTGCCTGCCTATTCTTTTCCCTAGATTTGGCTATCTTCTTCTTCTTTTCCTCAACTTACTATATGTGGACAGACATTCTAGCAAAGTCCATATCCCTGTTCAGCATAGCTCCTTAACACTCAAGCACCAGATTATCTGAAAGGCCAGAAGCAAACTTCCTCATTCGGGCCCTCATACTACTTGTCATCTCAGGAGCATAACGGGCCAGCTGGTTAAACTTTAAAGTATACTTTTGAAAACTCATCTTACCCTGCTTAAGGTTTATAAACTCCTCTGCTCTAGCTTTTCTCAGCTCTAGAGGAAAGAATTGGTCAAGAAAAACTTTCGTAAACTCATCCCAAACTGTGGGCTCAGCACTATCACCCTTCGTATCTTCCCACTCATTGTACCACTAGTTCGCTACATCGTTTAGCTGGTATGCTTCTAGCTCAACACCCTCCACCTGATCAATATGCATTACTTTAAAAATCTTCTCCATTTCATCTACGAATTCCTGCAAGTCCTCTTCTACCATAGCGCCAGAGAACTTGGGCGGGTTTATTCTCATAAACTGGCCCACTCTAGTAACTTTAGACTTAACAGACGCAGACCCAGTATCCTCCGACCTCTAAGTCTGTGCGGCTACCAGCTATTCCAACATGTGAATAGACTGTCTGAATTCAGCATTAGAAACCTCTCTTTCACGAGGTTGAGTGCGATTGGCCCTCGTTCGGAGAGCTCTGGGAGGACTGGTTGGTACAAGAGGTACTCCCGGAGTAGGAACAGGTTTTGGGGTATGAGCTATATTACAGGTCCGCATCCCATTGGTGGGACGGACTTCATCATCCTGAGCATTAACGTTGGTGCAACGGGGAGGCATCGCTGGTTTTCTGAAAAGCAAGAGGTCATTGATTAGGGGACAAATTAGACTCTGAAGCACAAACTAAATCATAAAGAAGAGGAAAATTCTTAAATGCCTAGTAGCCTCCTGCTTATAAGTGTGGCGCACTACATACCCATAAACAAGACTCTGCCCGACACGATTTTGCAGACACCCTGGAACCATGAACCGTGCTCTGATACCAAGTTTGTCATGACCCAAACTATGGCCTGTCCGTGACGGGCATCCCAAACCATGAAGGCCCAGAGCGCCATTCTCTATCTGGTAAACATGCACAACATTCATATAATAAAAGAAGATACGGAAAAATAATAGGCTACGAAAACATGGTCAACTCTGAATTCAACATAAGTATGGAATTTGTAAATCAACTACATCTAAATAATATCTAACTCACTCTGCGAAATCTCTATTATATGAAAATCTGACAACTGTCTGAAACTGGGACAAGGCCCCCAGTAGTCCAAAACTGAAATAAGTGACATAATTTAAAAAGACAGGCCTTCTGGAATAGAGTAGCCTAACCACTGCACAATCTGATCAGCCGTCTGAATTATCTACTGCTTATCTAGACCCCTAGACTGAGTCTTAAAACTTGAGAGGTAGGGGAGGGAGGTAAATACAGATGTACCGGTACGCAGAGCATATCTAAAATAATCATTTATAAATCAACATATATGAGCGCAATTTAAAACAGTTAATAAGTATATAATATAGTAAGAATTCACATGGGCATTTTAAAGACTGTAAAAATCATCTCAACTTTGAGAAATTTGTGTTACTTCTGCGCTAGGTAGTATACCCTACAACTCTGAAAAATTCCGTGGGGTGTATGGAAACTGCCATTAACTCGGCAGTGAAGCCCCCAACCCAATTGTGCCGCTAGGGTCGGAGTCTCTGAATCTACTATGCCACACAGCCGTCGCCAGCGTACAATAATAATCTGCCCATATCGGCAAATACGGTTTAAGGCTAAGAGTTGCTTGAACTCGTTCCTTCTTTGGGTAACCACCTAACCTTATTTAAGCCCCTTTTTAAAACTCTATCAAAACATGCAGTCTCTAAAAACATACTATGAAAACATACTCTGAAAACATACTCTGTTATGGCATAAATACACATGGTATCGTCATACCATTGACTTGCAAGTCACATCTCTGAGCCATTATTAATCTGTCGTAAATCTCTATTTTTAAAACCTCAAACCTCATGTAAACAAATGCAAGGAACTCATCTTTGTCAAGCATTTCAGTAGTACAGTATAAGGTGGTCAAGTAAAAGTTCTCAATTCACATGCAATTCTTTCTCTTAAACACAAGAACACATTTATAGGAAGGAACACCCTCTCAACAATTTCAAATCATGCTCAAATGCTATAATATTGCGAAAGCTTCTTTCAAATCATAAAACTATAATCATTAATTCAATACACGAGAGGGAGTTCATAATTTATGCTCTCAACGATCTTAAATCTCAAATTCCATACATAGACGTATACATGTAAATAAATTTAGGGGATAGGACCACAAGGTCAAAACAATAGTAACATTAAAACGTTCGGAGTACGTAATTTAGAACATAGATTCCAAAACCCCTTTGAAATTCATGCATAAAAATCTAAAAATCATTCTCTAATGGTTTTAAAACCATGTAGTGTTTAGAATAAACCCCACATACCTCTATCTATAAATTTAAAGGATGCTTCTTGATGCCCACGTCTTGGGGATTCCAAATCTTCAATTTGTTTTGAAAACCCACGGTTGAATCTTGAGTTTCTTGGAGGAGAAGTATATGAACTAGGGTTTTTGTTTTGAGAAAAATATTGAGAATACCATATATTCTGCTTGTAGAGGTCTTAATCTACTGATTGGATATTTTATGAGGCTTGAAAAAAGTCCAAATTACCCTTGTTAACTTCTGAATGAAGCTGGAAAAATTAAACTAGGAACCCAATTTTATGGGCCACCGCGACGTGCCACTATCACGGTGGCACACTGGAAATTGACAAATGGGAGATTGGGATCCTCCGCGATGCACCACTATCGCGATGTCCTACTGGAATTTGGCAATAGTTAATTAAACCCTCTCCGCGGTGCGTTAAACACCAGGATGATGATGTTTTTCGACCAGCACATAAAATAGCCCTAATTTCTTCACCGAGTGTCCATTTTGGATGAATCATATATCGACGGAAAGTTTATTCAGTCATATACGTAATGAAAATTTGAAATCTAAGGGATTACACTGGGAAAAATATGAACCATTCTAGAAGCCTTTGCTTGATCTTTTAGGGAAAAAAATTTTCTAAGAAAAACTTTGGGGCATTACAATATCCCCCCCTTGGGAACATTCGTCCCCGAATATTGACGCGGGATATAGACAAGTCTAATTTCAAGAATACTAAAGCATAGAAAGAATAAAGAAAGGATTGTACCTTCCATTTTGTTATCTATTGGATCAAAAAGGTTTGGGTATCTAGCTCTCATGTCAACTTATGATTCCCAAGTCGTTTCTTCAACTTTATGGTTTCTCCACAACACTTTAACTGAGGCTATCTCTTTGTTCCTCAATCTTCTAACTTGGTGATCCAAAATCTCTACAGGCTCTTCTTCATAGGGTAAAGAGTAAGTCACTTTGATTTCTTTGACATGCAATACTAAAGAATGGTATCCAATACACTTCTTCAACATAGATATATGAAATATCGGATAAACCAAACCCAAACTAACTGGCAATTCTAACTCATACGCAACTCCACCTATCCTTCTCACAATTTGATATGGTCCTATATAGTGAGGACTCAACTTACCTTTCTTCTCGAATCACATGAATCCCTTCATGGGAGAAACATTGAGAAACACCCAATCTCCAAGTTCAAACTCTAGATCTCTTCTCCTAACATCGGCGTAGGACTTCTGACGACTCTAAGCTGTCTTAAGTCATTCTCTAATGACTTTTACATCCTCTATGTCCTGATGAACAAGATCAGGACCAAATATCTACATCTTACCTACTTTATACCACCCTATTAGTGACCTACATCTTCTCCCATATAATGTCTCAAATGGTGACATCTTAATACTAGAATGGAAACTATTATTATATGCAAACTCTATAAATGGAAAGTGCTCTACCCAGCTACCTTTAAAATCAATCACGCAGGACCTCAACATATCATCAAGGGTCTGGATGGTGCACTCAGCTTTCCCATCTGTCTGAGGGTAGAAAGTCGTGCTTAAATTCACTTAGGTACCTAAACCCTTTTGAAGCGATCTCCAAAACTATGAAGAAAACTGTGTACCTCTATCAGATATGATGGACACATGTGTCCCATGCAAACGAACTATTTTTGCAATGAACAGATTGGCATAATCCTCTCCTGAATAATTTGTCCTGACATGTAGAAAGTGAGCTAACTTGGTCAACCTATCTACAATCACCCAAATGGAATCATAATGGTTTCGGGACCTCGGAAGTCCGGTAATGAAGTCCATATTAATCATCTCCCACTTCCACAAAGGAAAAACTATCTCTTGAGAAGAACCACCTGGCCTCAAATGTTCTACTTTAACTTGTTGACAATTCAAATACTCGACAACATAGTTAGCCATATCACGCTTCATATTATTCCACTAATAAATGGTTTTCAAATCCTGATACATCTTAGTAGAGCCAGCGTAAACAACATACCTTGACGCGTGAGCTTCATCAAGGATTTTCTTCCTCAGACCATCTACATCTGGTATACACAAACTACCCTGGTATCTAAAAATACCATCACCACCAATTTCAAATGACATTACCTTTTGTTGACCCATATCTTTCTTGATCTTCATCAAGATGGGATCTTCAACCTGCTTCTCTTTAACTTCTGCAGAAAGGGAAGATTTAGCTATCTCATGAACAACCACTCCTCCATCCTCGAAATCCAAAAGTCCCACTCTTAGATTTGCAAGTCGGTGAATATCCTTTACCATCTCCCTCTTTTCTTTCCCCACATAAGAAAGACTTCCCATAGATAACCTGCTGAGGGGGTCGGATACCATATTTTCCTTGCTCGGATGATAGTACAGGCTCATGTCATAGTCTTTTAAAAGTTCCAACCATCTCCTCTGCCTGAGATTCAATTCTTTCTGAAAGAAAACATACTGTAAACTTTTGGGGTCAGTAAATATATCAACATGTACCCCATACAAATAGTGCCGCTAGATCTTAAATGCAAAAACCATAACCGCTAACTCCAAGTCATGAGTAGCGTATTTTTGCTCATGCACCTTTAACTGCCTAGATGCATAAGCCACTACCTTACCATGCTGTATAAGAACAAACCCAAGTCCCACTTGGGATGCATCACAGTATACAACAAAACCTTATGTACCCTCCAAAAGAGTCAGAACAGGAGCAGTAGTTAACTTGTCTTTCAACTTCTCAAAACTATTCTCACAAGAGTCAGACCACAAAAACTTTACCTTTTTTTAAGTCAACTTAGTAAGTGGTGCAGCAATGGAAGAAAAACTTTTGACGAATCTTCTGTAATAACCCACCAAACCCAAGAAGCTCCGAATGTCGGTTGGAGTCGTGTCTAGGCCATTTTCTCACTGCCTCAATCTTTTGGGGATCAACCTTAATCCCCTAACTAGACACAATATGCCCCAAGAACGCAATAACATTCAACCAGAATTCACACTTGTAAAATTTTCCATACAATTTATGATCTTTAAGGGTCTGAAGGATGATTCGGAGGTGATTGGCATGGTCCTCCTCGCTCTTAGAATATACCAAAATGTCATCAATGAATACAATGACAAAAAGATCCAGAAACTCACGAAAAACCCTATTCATTAGATCCATGAAAGCTGCAGGGGCATTAGTCAACCCGAAGGACATGACTAAGAATTCATAATGGCCGTATCTGGTTTGGAAAGCTGTTTAGAGAATATCTGACTCTCTAACTTTCAACTGGTGATATCCCAAACGAAAGTCTTTCTTTGAAAAACATTTAGCACCCTAAAGATGATAAAAAAGATCATCAATCCTAGAAAAGGGATATTTATTTTTAATCGTGACCTTATTCAACTGGCGGTAATCTATGCACATACGAAGGGAATCGTTTTTCTTTCACACAAAGAGTACAGGTGCACCCCAGGGAGACATACTGGAGAGGATAAAACCTTTATCTAGAAGATCTGCTAGCTGTTCTTTCAACTCTTTTAGATCTGCAGGAGCCATCCTATATGGCAAAATAGAAATAGGATGGGTATCTAGCAATAAATCAATACCAAAATCTATCTCCCTATCAGGTGGTATTCCTGGGAGATCTTCTAGAAAGACTTTCGATAATTTATTCACTACGGGGATAGACTGAAGAGGGAGACTTTTGGCACTAGAATCTTTAACCCGAATAAGATGATACAAGTAACCTTTGGAAATAAGTTTACGGGCCCTGAGATAAGATATGAAATGCCCTCTAGGTGCTAGAGAATGTCCCTCCCATTCTATCACCGACTCAATCAAAAAAGAAAAGGTGACTCTTCGGGTCCTACAGTTCATGGTGGCATAGCACGAATGGAGCCAGTGTATCCCTTAGATGGCATCAAAATTAACCATATCAAGTTCTATGAGATCTTCCTCAGTATCCCAATTGAAAATAGACACAACACAATTTTTATACACCCTCCTAGCCACAAAAAAATCTCCTACTGGGGTGGAAATAAAAAAAGGTTCAGCAATCACATCAGGCTCAAACCTAAAACCAACAGCCATGTATGAGGTTACATAAGACAAGGTAGACTCGGGATCAAGTAATACATACACATCACGAGAAAAGATTTGTAACATACCGGTGACTACATCTGGTGAGGCCTCTACCTCCTGGTGGTTGGTCAAAGCATACAATCGGTTCTGACCATTTTCGACGCCTGAAGTGGCACCTTTCTGAGGTGGTGGTGTAGATGAATTCTCCTGCGACTTGGCTCCTCCAATATTACTCTTTACTTTTGGACAGTCTCTCTGGATATGGCCTTGCTAACCACATGAATAACACACCAAAGCGCCAAACAGACATCTCCCTGGATGATTTCTCCCGTATCTCCCATAGTGCGGATAGGATCGAGAGGTTTGGGATACACTTCCCTGCGACTGCGTACCTTGCATCCTCAGCCCTTGACTAGACTGAAAATTCTGGGTGCGCTGCTCAGTTGTGGGTCTGGACAATGGATCACTAGCTGACGACTATGCATCACTCTAATTCTTTTTCCTTTTCCATTTTCCACCCTAATTACTGCTCTGCTGTTGACTATGACTCTGTTCTGTCGCTTTGGCTCTCTTTGCCTGCCTGTTCTTTTCCCTAGATTTGGCTATATTCTTCTTTTTTTCCTCAACTTTCTGCATGTGGACTGATAGTCTAGAAAAGTATGTATATCTATTCAACATAGCTCCCTGAAACTCAAGCACCAGATCATCTAAAAGGCTGGAAGAAAACTTCCTCATTTGGGCCCTCATACTACTCGTCATCTCAGGAGCATAACAGGCCAGCTGGTTAAACTTAAAAGTATACTCTTGATCACTCATATTACCCTACTTAAGGTTTATGAACTCGTCTTCTTTAGCTTCCCTCAGCTCCAGAGGAAAGAATCGGTCAAGAAAAGATTCCACGAACTCGTCCCAAACTGTGGGCTCAGCACTGTCACCCTTCGTATCTTCCCACTCGTTCTACCATTGGTTTGCTACATCCTTTAGCTGGTATGCTGCTATCTCAACACCCTCCACTTGATCAATATGCATTACTTTGAAAATCATCTTTATTTCGTCTACGAACTCCTACGGGTCCTCTTCTACCTTAGCGCCAAAGAACTTGGGCGGGTTCATTCTCATGAACTGGCCAACTCTAGTTACTTCAGAAGTAACAGATGCAGACCCAGTATCCTCCGACCTCTGAGTCTGTGCGGCTACCAGCTATGCCAGCATGTTAATAGACTGACTGAATTCAGCATTAGAAACCTCTCCTTCACGAGGCTGAGTGTGATTGGCCCCTATCCGGGGAGCTCCGGGAGGACTGGTCGGTACAGGAGGTACTCCCGGAGTAGGAACATGTTTTGGGGTATGAGCTCTATTACGGGTCCGTATCCCATGGGTGGGATGGACTTCATCATCCTGAGCATTAACGTCGGTGCGACGGAGAGGCATCGCTGGTTTTCTGAAAAGTAGGAGGTCATTGATTAGGGGACAGATTAGACTCTGACGAACGAACTAAATCACAAAGA
Source organism: Capsicum pubescens (assembly GCA_030864215.1). Lineage (NCBI taxonomy): Eukaryota > Viridiplantae > Streptophyta > Magnoliopsida > Solanales > Solanaceae > Capsicum > Capsicum pubescens. The sequence goes on from CM061547.1 coordinate 87,564,917, forward strand.
AAAGGAATATTCTTAAATGCCTAGTAGCGTCCTTCTTATAAGTGTGGCACGCTACACAACCAAAAACAAGACTCTACCCGATACGATTTCACAGACACCCTGGGACCATGAACCGTTCTCTGATACCAAGTTTGTCATAACCCAAACTATGGCCTGGCCGTGACGGACATCCCAAACCATAAAGGCCCAAAATTCCCTTCTCTATCTGGTAATCATGCACAACATTCATATAATAAAAGAAGATGCAGAAACATAATCTGCTACAGAAACATAGTCAACTCTGAATTCAACATAAGTATGGAAACTGTAAATCAACTACATCTAAATAACATCTGACTCAGTATGCGAAATCTCTACTACATGAAAATCTGACAACTGTCTGAAATTGGGACAAGGCACCCAGTAGATCAAAACTAAAATAAGTAACATAATCTGAAAAAATAGGCCTTCTGGAATAGAGAAGGCTTACCTCTGCATAATCTGATCAGCTGTCTGAATTATGTACTGCTTATCTGGACCCCTAGACTAAGTCTCAGAACCTGAGAGGTAGGGGGAGGGGGGTCAATACAGATGTACTGGTATGTGGAGCATAACCAAAATAATCATTTATAAATCAACATATATAAGAACAATTTAAAATAGTTCATAAGTATATAATATAGTAAGAATTCACAAGGGCATTGTAAGACTATAAAAATCATCTCAACTTTGAGAAATCTGTGTTACTTCTGCGCTAGGTGGTATACCCTACAACTCTGAAAAATTCCATGGCCTATATGGAAACTGCCATTAACTCGGCAGCGAAACCCCCAACCCATGTGTGATGCAAGGGTTAGAGTCTCTGAATCTACTACGCCACACAACCATCTCCAGCGTACAATAATAATCTACCCGTATCGGCAAATACAGTTTTAGGCTAAGAGTTTCTTGAACTCGCGCCTTCTTTGGGTAACCACCTAACCCTCTTTAAGCCCCTTTTTAAAACTCTATCAAAACATGTAGTCTCTAAAAACATAATCTGAAAACATGCTCTGAAAACATACTCTAAAAACATACTCTGAAAACATACTTTGTTATGGCATAAATACATATGGTATCGTCATACCATTGACTTACAAGTCACATCTCTGACCCATTATTAATCTGTCGTAAATCTCTATTTTCAAAACACAAGTTTTGGGACCACCATTTTAATAATTCAATTCACAGAAACTCTTTCTCAAACCTCATGTAAACACATGCAAGGAACTCATCTTTATCAAGCATTTTAGTAGTACAGTACAAGGTGGTCATGTCAAAGTTCTCAATTCACATGCAATTCTTTCTCTTAAACACAAGAACACATTTATATCAAGAAACACCCTCTCAACAATTTTAAATCATGCTCAAATGCATCAAATTCTTCGTAAGACTCATAATGATCAACTTTACGAAGATCCCATTCTATTCCGGAAGGTCGTAGCATTGGTCCCGATAAACCCCAATTCAATGCCTCGTCTTGCCCAATAATGCCTATACCTTCAACTCGTTCTAAGAAAATAGGATTCCAGGTAATATGTTTTTGATACTCAGCAACCCCTGTTAAAATATAATCGCAAAAATCTAAACATTTATCTACCCAGCCATAGGGTAGATCGACAGCCACTCCTCCAATACAAAAATAATTATGCATCATTCGCATACCGGTAGAAGCTTTGAATAGGTCATATATCAATTCCCTTTCTCAAAAAATATATAAAAAAGGGGTCTACGCACCAATATCCGCCATAAAAGGACTGAGCCATAACAAATGAGAAGCGATCTGACTCAACTTCAACATAATGACTCTGATATAGCTAGCCCTTTTAGGTACTTGATTATTTCCTAATTGTTTGGGTCCATTTATGGTTATTGCTTCTGTGAACATAGTACCTAAATAATCCCAACGTGTTACATACGGTAAATATTGTATATTTGTTCGGTTTTCCACAATTTTCTCCATCCCTCTATGTAAATAACCCAATATTGGTTTGCAGCCGACAACATCTTCACCATCTAGAGTAACGATGAGTCGAAGAACACCGTGCATTGATGGGTGCTGAGGCCCCATATTGACTATCATGAGGTCTTTTCTTGTAGTTGGTGCAGTCATAAGTTTTTTAACGATTCATTCTTCCATGAATTACTGAAAGTGAAAAGAAGTTCATCAAAATTTAATCGAAACATATAAGTGAAAACGAAATGACTCTTCAAATTAATCAAATTAACGAATTTTTTTCTCTCAAATGTCCAACTGATTAATTAATTCTTTATAACGTACTCTATTTTTTTTGCCAAATAAGCTAGCAGTCGTTGACGTTTTTCCAAAATTTTCTTCAAACCTCTCTGAGATAAATAGTCTTTTTTGTGCAATTCTAAATGTGAAGTAAGTCTCCTATCTTATTGGTGAAATTGAATATTTGAAATTCAATAGATCCTCTCTTTTCTTCTTGAGAAATAACTGAAATGACAGAATTTTTTTACCATAAATGAATTTCCCCTTTCTTTATTTTACAGATATGGATTTTATCAAATTTTATCGATCAGTAATAATAATGCCAGTAATTTGAACGTGGTATATATACTTAATTTCTTTATGAACCCCTAATTTTATCAATTCCAATAAATTAATCAAATTTTAAATTTGATTCAGATAGAAATCCAAAAAGAAAAAGTTGGTAGGTACGTTTTTTTTCTTTCACAAAAGCGAATAATTTAAACTTAAAATCCGAAAATGAAGAAGATTCCGTTGATTCACTTCTAGATCTAATCGATACCTTATTGATTTAGTATCGTCTACTCGAATTAGATTCGAATGAGATGTAAGACAAGGCATGTGTGCATTTGTTTTCTTTTAGATACTCTATACGAGACAGGGTATATAGTAATATCAATTAATTTTCAATCGTGGATACATATGTATCCTTAAGATACTGAAACGGCTACCATTGTTGGTATCAAATCAATAACAGTTCATACAAGCTAAATCTTCTAATCAATAATTAGGCCAAAGAAAGAACTTTAATTTAATTAATTCATTTTTATCTTTATAAAGAGGTTTCCTTTTATCCAAAAATTTACTCCAGTTTTTTACATTGGTTTCATTGGAAAATACTGAATTTCTATAGATGCCATTCCAATTCAAAGAATTAAAAAAACGTCAAATTCACAATTCTCTACGACGTCTAGACCATAAAATATTTTCAGGAACAAGCAAATCAAAATGATTTTTGTCTGTATTTATTCTTTGAGTTTGAGGTTGCAGAATGAATTCATCAAAATTATTTTTATCAACATATCTTTGGTCTCGGTATCTTTGCGTAGTTCGGTGTTTACTATTATGAACCATTGAAATACCTACGGTTTGATACATAATAAATTGTCCATTATTTTTTACAGACAATTGAATAGGTTCGATAATCAATAACCCCTTCTTCATCAATTCTATAAGAGGTAAATTCTCCTGAATCAACATTATATCCAAACTCCTTTCTCTCCTTTGAATTGATGATATAAATTTTTTTTTTGGGTTTATCAGTCGAAGCATGAGACAATATACCTTTACATTTTCGATTATTCTTTGATTCAAAGTATCGTTCCAACTCAATTGAAAAAGAAAATAACGTTTCAAGAACAAATCCAGTTCTGCTTCCGTGTTACTTTTGTATTGATTTTTATTTTTACCCTTCTTTGTGTTTGATTCCACGTAATCTTTTTCAAGATCGTTTTGATGTTTTGAGAAAACAGGGCCCAGATTTCCTTTGTTTTCTATATCTGATCCACGCTCTCTTTTTCCTTGACTTGCGGGTTCTTTTCCTTCTTGAATTCGATTCTTTATTTTTTTATTTGATGGTAGAAAAAAGTTTTTTTTTGTTTTTATTGATATTTTTATTTTTACTAACATTTTCATTTGTATTCAAATTTAAAAGAAGTAATTTGCTTGGTATAATCCACGGTTTTATTTTATATACATTATAAAGTAGTACAAATTCTAGGAAGAACAAAAATTCCATATCCAATATGGGACGATTAAATATTTTTTCATTCATTCCCATCAAATCAAAAAAGTCTTTTTTCAATTTTTTTTTTTAGTTTTTTCTGGATTTTGATGAGTTGTAAGATAAAAAAGTCCCTTTTTCTTAATTATTTCATAATTATTAATACCAATTTTAGTATTTCGATTACTGTTGGTATCGATCTTAACCCAGGACTCAATATCTCTTTTTTGTCTAACAGAAAAATAGAGAATTTTCCAATCAAAATATTTTTTATATTTTATATCGAGATTTCTTTCTATATGTAGAAGATTGCCTTTTATTAGATAATTATTGCTATGAAGATTGTCGGGCATATCAAAAGGGTTGTGTTTGGGCGTGTTGGAATTATAAGAAATTTCGAAGTTCTTATTTACTTGAAAGGATAATCTAGAAATAAATGAGTAACTTTTATTTTCATAATTAATCAATTTATATAATAAAAGATCATATCTATAACATTTTTTAAAATTATCTTTTTGGTTTGATAATGAATAGAGTTCAGAATCATTTTCTTTTTTTGTAATGAATTAATTGGTCTTTTTCATATGAATTCCATTTGTTTAAGTTTCTATTTTTATTTTGAGCCATACAACTTTGATTAACCCTAGTTCTCCATTTTTTTTGCATTAATCTAGACCATCTAATCTTAGATAAATTGTATTGATAATACCATCTTAACCAATTTTTCAATTGATTGATTCTATAACTCCGAGGTTTTTTATGTTTTAATTCAGAATGAAATATTCCTAGTGTTCTAAAATAGTCCTTTATTTTAGTCTTAAGGAAAAAAGACGTTCTGTTATATTGAAGAACAGATTTAAATTTAGACAAATTAATAACTTGGGTTTGTGATCATTTGTAAAATACATATGCTTGTGACAAGTAGGATAAATCAAAAAAACTATGTGAATTTTTCTTACTAATATTATAAATATTATAAAGTGACTTTTTTATAGTCGAAATAAAGATAAAAATATTTTTTTTATTATTATTAATTTTTTCTTGATTTATTTCATTATTGGAAATGTATTTCTCAATCAATTTCTTTGTTGATTTAAGTAATTTCTTTGTTGATTTAAGACGGAGTTCTGTATTAATTCTTATAATATTAATGATAGATAAAAATAGATCGATGTATAATCTTTGAATGAATAATTTTCTAAAATAATGGAATTGACATATTAATAGAGTATTTCTTTTTTTTAATATTTGGAAAATATGTTTTGGCGATTTAGGACTAATGTCTATTTCTGGAGTTACTTTCTTTGTCTCTTTTGTAATTCTTTCTATTTTATTTTTTATTGTACTTGTTCTATCAGTCAAATCCTTCATTTTGGTTTCTATCAGTGAAGAATTTGGCCAATTTCCAGATTCAATTTGACTAAATGATTCATTAATTATTTGATTACTAATTAGATAATCTTTTTCTTTTTTTGTTTCATTCGATTCAAATATTTCTTTGAATCTAAATAATACAATTGAATTTATGTTTGAAAGTTGTTTTTTTATTTTTTTTTAGAAATATAATATTTTTTATAAGCCATTTTTTGGTTTCTTTTGAAACTCTTCGAAATAATTTTGTTTTTCCTTTTAAAACTTTTCGAGTTATAGTTATAAAAGTTATAAAATATTTCTTTTTAAATTTTCCAAAAAAAATTCGAGTTCCTTAAAAATGGGCTCAAAAAAGGAAGGGCGCTTTCGGGGAGAACCAAAGGGAAGTTTAGCTTCCATTCCCAAAACTATTAAAAAACAAAAATCATCTTTTTGTTTTTTCTTTTTCATCAGCTCTACACGGGAGGGGTACAATTTAGATGTATGCCAAGGTTTCAGACAAAAAGGAAATAAAATTTTGATCTGAATTCCATTGCTCAACCAATTTTGTGAAAATTCTGTTTCTGATAATTGAACACCATTATAAGTACATTTAATATGCATTTCTCTATTCCATTCCTGCAAATCCTCAAACTATTCAGGAAGTTGCAAGAATAACAAACGCCCGAGATTTTTGGTTATTATCAATGAAGGTAATACAACATATTTTCGAAGAATTGATTGAGTTATTAACATGTAACTTCTTATTATTTGCGCACAAAGAATGTTATCCCAGGCTTCTGCTACTGCTAGCCGGGCTTTTTCCTTTCTGGTGTTCTCCTTTTTTTGTCCTTTTCTTTTTTCTCTTCTCTTTTTGTTTGTTCTTCTTTAGACTCTAGAATCTTGAATTCTCCCTCTTTACCTGTTCAATTTTGAAAAATTGGTTTAATCAGTCTAGAGATATCAAAATAAAAAAGATGGGGGGGGGGGGGGAGGGGTTAGTCTGTCAATAAAAAAGGGGGAATGCACATTTGCTTGAAATAGTTTCCAAATAATTGTTTTTCACCTTTGAGCTTGCATAGAGCCTGTAATTATACCTCACCGAAAATCGGATTGTTGCGAATAGATTATTAAAGGCACTTCCTCGTTGGTCTCATCAGGATCCTTCTTCTCGTTGTTGGCAGTAAAAATAACTACACGTTTGAATTTTCTTAAACGAATTTGATAATATACTAATAGGACATCTTCAAATTTACCCAATTGTTGGTCCAATTCGGTGATTAATTTACATGACCAACGAGGTATTTTTTTTACTGATTTCGTTTATTCCAATCGATTTGTTTCCAGATTTTGTCTCATTAGGATCAATTGCGTTGAATACAAATTTTAAAAATTTAGTTCTTTTTTTTGAATTCATTCTTACCTGTTCTTGGTCTAAAAATAAAGAAAGGTCTTTCAAATTTAAACTCAATTTTGGTTGGTTACCAAATTCATTGATTAATATTGTGAAAACATCTTTCAAATCACAAAATCATAATCTTTAATTCAATACACGAGAGGGAGTTCATAATTTATTCTCTCAATGATCTTAAATCTCAAATTCCATACATATACGTATACATGTAAATCAATTTAGGGGATAAGACCACAAGGTAAAAACAATAGTAACCTTAAAACATTCGGAGTACGTAATTTAGAACATAGATTCCAAAACCCCTTTGAAATTCATGCATAAAAATCTAAAAATCATACTCTAATGATTTTAAGCCCATGTAGTTTTTAGGATAAACACCACGTACCTCTATCTAGAAATTTAAAGGATGCTTCTTGATGCCCATGGCTTGGGGATTCCAAATCTTTAATTTGTTTTGAAAACCCATGGTTGAATCTTGAGTTTCTTGGAGGAGAAGTATATGAACTAGGGTTTTTGTTTTGAAAAAAATCTTGAGAATGTCATATATTCTGCTTGTAGAGGTCTTCATATACTATTTAGATATTTTAAGAGGGTTGGAAAAATGCCAAATTATCCTTGTTAACTTCTGAACGAAGCTGGAAAAACTAAACTGGGAACCTGATTTTATGGGCCACCGCGATGCGCCACTACCGTGGTGGCTAACTGGAAATTGACGAATGGAAAATTTTGATCCTCTGCGATGAGACACTATCGCGATGTCCCATTGGAATTTGACAATTTATAATTAAACCCTCTCCGCGGCGCGCTAAACACCAGGATGATGATGTTTTTTGACTAGCACATAAAATAGCCCTAACTTCTTCACCGAGTGTCCGTTTTGGACGAATCTTATATCGACGGAAAGCTTATTCAGTCATCTATGTAATGAAAATTTGAAATCTAAGGGATTTCACTAGAAAAAATATAAACCATTCTAGAAGCCAGTGCTTGATATTTTAGGACAAAATTTAGCTAAGAAAAACTTCGGGGCATTACATGGGTAGACTTGAAATGCATTTTGGAGGTTGAAATGGGTTGGACTACCTTGAACTGCATTTTGGGAACCTACTCCAGCATGTTGGGCGCAGGTCCAATGCACTTTAAGAGCAGGTGAGGGGATGGTTACTAGTATGAGGTGCGCTGCATTGGCTGTAGCACCTCCAGCGTACCTTGGGCGAAAGTTGGTCGTCCCTTCCCTCTTGGAATGGTTGAAATTGGCCTTTTTATGGTCCTCTTTGAAGTTTCTTTTGGAATTTACTTGGAATCCTTTTGAGATAATTTAGTACAAACACTTATACACTCTTTTTCTTCCTTACTTTTGGATTAAACAACCATTTTTTGATGAACTTTCAAGATGAAGATAACAATCTTTCCAAGAACGCTAAGTACACCAACTTTTCTAACTTCTTCATGAGTTGGAATTTGAACCTAGGGACTTTTCAACCTTGTAAACTCATTCCAAACATCATTTAGTTCAAATCGTTAACCAAAATCTTTAGATTTTAAATCCACTTCAAATTTTTTCAACCCAAGCTTCCAATGATAACAAAAGGTTCAATACAACTCCGATTTAGCTCAAATTTAATATTTGGACTCTAATAGTGTTAGTGAACACAAATCTAACACTAGAAACACAAGAAAACTCAAAAATTTAAAACTCAAAATTTGACCTAAGAACATAAACGTGGATAGTAACTTTTTTTTTATGATTTTTTGATTTTTTAAGATGACTAGACCCAAGATTGACTTCGTAGGAACAAAATCAAGGTCGGATCTGATACCAAATGATATGAGACAAGATACAATAACAAGAATCTAAATGTGGAAAATGAAAGATAAAGGGATAGAATGATAATGATAGAAAGATAGACACAAAGAAGATAACAAAAAGACAACCAAAGGGTATTTCAAACCTTCAGACCTCTATTGTTGATTACCATAAGCCCCTAAATCTTACGTTGACCACAAGGTAATCAAATCCTCCTTACAACCACCATTTCTAAACAAATATCAACATTGGATTTTTCAAGCACTCAAAACACTCTCTAAAAAGAGTTTTATCTTAATCAATATCCAAAAACTAAGAAAATAAGCTAGCTCCAAAATATTTATAGATTAGTCTAATTATTACACCTTTAGGACCCAAAAATGACCCAATGGAAAGAAATTGCCCATTAGGGAATATTTTGACTCGCTCTTGAAATTCTTGAGTAGATCAAAGATGGATCTAAAGTGCCTTGGGAACATATCCTTTACAAGGGGCTTTCGTACCCATTTTGCACTCTTTAACCTCGTCAAAGTCCTTTGACCCTCCTTAATGGTAATCTTCATCCATGTGTAATCTTTCAATAGCACTAAGGAGTCGTCAAGCATCTCAAGCATCATACGTATCCTATCCAAAGATTCAGAGGCCATTTGTCTTGTATCATTATGCCACTTTGTTTAAGTTGCAGTCGTAATTATTCATGACTCCCTCATTCATGAGGTTATCAATAGTCATAAAACGTTTATCCTTCAAGTTCATCACTACAAGATTCCTCTTTGGCCTAATCCAATCCATGGCACCGAAAATGGCCTCTTCCTTCTATAATAATCAATGACATCATCATCCCATATAAACTCAAAAATTAACTTCCTAATTTTCCTACCACCGAGAGTTGTCGCTTTTTTGCTATGTTTGTTGTACCTACTTAAGAAGTTATTGTAGAAGTTGAGGTCTATGATTCTATTCCTAAGATCATAGTGCTCTGTGAAATTAAGGTGCCTCTCCCTCATTAGGTAAAGGCTTTATCAACATTCTAATATAAGAATACAATTTAAATAAGTTAGTAACTTACAATAAAAATTGTAATGATATAATAGATAGAGCATCTGTTGCATAGGTTCTCTGAACTTGTTAACAAATTACCCATCTACTACAACTTATGAAACAAATGGGTAATCTGTTGCAACAAATGGTACATTTGTTGCATAGGTTATCTAAACCTGTGTTAACATATTACCCAATCTACTACAACTTATGCAATAGATGGGTAATATATTGCAACAGATAACTTATCTATCGCATAGGTTCTCTAAACTTGCTAACAAATTACTCAATCTACTACAAACTAATGCAATAGATTGGTAATGTATTGCAATATATGACTTAGAATCCAAGAAAGGTAGAGGTCCCGAGGGGATCAAAACTGAAAAATCATATTTGTCGATGTGAGGTTTGATCTTGGTGAACGTGTGCATGATGTCACACTTTATATTGGGGGATGTACTAGTCATCCCAAGTTATTTTCTTCGATCGTGCGGCTTTACGAACTGGGGCCCTTTCAGTAGGGGAAGATGAACCCATATAGCCCATGGGTGGTTAAGGACAACAAAGCTACACATTCCAGGGAAAGGTTTTAAAGTGCATGCTAAACCCGGTTCCCTTTCCTGGCATGGTTATATATATGTATGGCTGTATCCATTATGGATGGTATTTGTAACACCCCGTATTCAAGTACGTGTATTGGCGTATTCAAGTATGTGTATTGGTCTTATTTATATGGAATTAATTTTTTATTTTATTTATACCAGAATTTGCCCGTCGATGGTTACATGCGAAGGTTATTGAATAAGCTTTTCAACGATATAAAAATTTCCAAAAATGGATAGGTTTTGGATATAATCGAGCACGTTCAAAACTATAAAACAGTGGCCGGGATATTTGGGAATAGTAAATGTGCAGGAAAATTTCCTACACACGACTACTGAGGCCAGCCGAATTTTTGGGTCAACTTCAAACGATCATAAATCCCTTAATATAATAAACTGGGAGATATGCAACATATGAAAAGAAATATATTTGATTCTTCTTTCCAATGAAATTAGTTTCATCCAAATCCAACGTCTGAGTAAGGAGTTATACTCGTTTTACTTCAGCTTATCAAAACAGATTTTTAGGGTCAACTTCAAACGACCATAACTCCTTGTACAGGACTATCTGGGTAGCCTCCTTTATATGAAATGAAATAACTTTTAATTATCCTTCCAACGATACCAATTTCACCCAAATCCAATATCGGAGAAAAGAGTTATGGTCGATCTACTTTAGCTTATCAAAACAGTCCACCAAAGGACAGATTTGACATTATTTAAATTTTAAAGGCATTTTGGTCATTTCCTATTATATTATGGACGGTAATATGTGTATATATACATGTATATGAGTTCAAAAACTCATTTTCATCATCAATCATTGAGAAAGAACAAACCCTAGCCAAATTTGACCTTTAAATTACTTTTGATTCAACCGTAGAAATTCCAAAGTAATCCGATAACTGCGTTTGTCATCTCGAGAGCTTCGAGTGGCACCTATTATTTGTGCAAACAGGATTGCATAATCAAGAGGTGAATTCTAAGGTATGAATATTGTTTTCCTTTGTTCTTTTCCATATGTATATGTGTGATAGAGGATTATATGTATTAGTTGTTATTGAAAGGTGATGGAAATAGGGTTATGAACTATTTTGCATGGTTTGGTTGTATTGAATTGTGGAAGGTGGATATGGTAATTGAGTTATGGAAGGTGGATATGGTGATATACTATTGAATTGATGATTATTTATGTCTATGGCTCAATTTGGTTTAATGGATTGGTTGGAAGGATAAATGAATCCAAACTTGCTATTGGAGGATGTTGTATGAATGTGCATGGCATGTGAATGTAGTTGGAGTATAAGAGGGTTAAAGTGACACCCTTTATGGTATAATTAAGGCTTACTACTTAACCACTAGTTTGGTGAATTTAAATAATTAAATTATGACGTTTGGTTGCTAATACTAGATTGCTATATATGTTCATTGTAGATAAGTAATACGAAAAGATGGGAAGTCCATTTGGGACTAGTATTGAAGGTTGAAAGTCATGTATGTAAAGCATACTCTATACCATATCTTTGGCATGAAAGTGAACAATTGTTCTATTAAGAAATTTCCAAAGTTATTCAATAACATGTGATCTTTAATGGTTTTGTATGATGTCCTACGTTACCAATGAACTTGTTTCCACCCTACAAGATGTCAAGAAATTCCAATACTTACTTGTTTTCCAAATCTTACATGTTTATTGCACTAATGAATATCAGAATGTATCCGGTTACTCAAACAAGATCCATGTGCTATTAATGACTCCAAAACGTTTCATTGATATACCAATAAGTTCCTACTTCATTGTTATGGCATTGAAGACTCCAAAACACTTTATTGATGTGCCAATGGGTTCTTACTTCATTGTTATTGGATTGATGGTCTATTTATGTGTCTCTTATTGATGTATCATTGTTTCAAAGTATCAAAAATGCGGTGTCGACCGAAATAACAATCTCAAAGATTAATTGAACTAAGTGATGGAAGTTCTCTCTTATCGGGTGGTATCCCAGGGGCATAAGAGTATCATGGGTCGATCCCTATTTATGTGTTTATGGGTGGTATCCCAGGGGCATAAGCCTATCATGGGTCGATCCCAGTTGATATGTACTGGAGGCAGCCTAATGGTCATAGTACAGTACAGTAATGATTACAAAGATGATAAGAACGAAGGTAAAGTGATTGAATAAATACAATGTACAGGTTGTCACAAGTTCTAGTAAGTGTGGTCCACTCCTATTACAATTTATTCACTTGTTTCTGATTTCTATTGAGCTCCTATATCATATGTGATTATCTACAGCTTTACATACTCAGTACATATTTTGTACTGACGTCCCCCACGGGGGACCTGCATTTCATGCTGCAGGCACAGGTACCTCAGCTCATACACCGTACAAGTAGGAGCCAGGATATCCAGCTGCTTTTGGTGAGCTCCAGTTTGCTTCGGGGCTTTTCGTGTCATATCTAGTCACTTTTGGTATTGTATAGAAGTTAGTTATATAGCGGGGTGTGTCCCGACCTTAGTTAAACTCTGTGTATTGTCTAGAGGCTTTGTAGACCTACTGTACAGTCAAGGTAGTATTTTGTTAATAGACGTGATGGCTCCAACGACCAAGTATTGTATATATATATGTGTACTTGAGCTTATACAAGTGATTATTTCCTTTTATATGCGACATGATGCTGTCCGAATTTCGGGTTGTCATAGAGGTATGCATGGGAAGTATTAGGTTATGAGTTAGTTCTCCCGAGCCTCCTCGGTTACTGGTGCCAGTCCGCCCCAATAGGATTTGAGGCGTGACAAAAGTGGTATCAGAGAAGTTCGTCCTAGTGAGTCTACAAAGTCGTGTCTACATAGAGTCTTGTTTATCAGTGTGTCGTGCACCGCATCTATAAATAGGAGGCTATGGACATTTAGGAATTGTATCTTTTCTTCATGTCTTAGATCGTGCGATAGAGCCTATATTGTATATGAAGTCATAGTTGACCACTGAATCCGTTTATTTCTCTTATTATAGTAATGATGCCGGTTACCAAAAGCAAGAATACCGGTAAGCAAGTAGATGTGGATTCCAAAGAGGGGACTAGTAAGTCACCCACTATACCAGCTAATCAAAGTGAGGCTCCAGCTGAGCATGCATCAGAAACTTCTTCCACTCCGGAAGAAATAAGGGGGAGGAGAACTATATCCCTAGAGCCACCTATTAATGCTGTTGATCAAGATCATAGAAATGTAGTGCAACTTTTGACTCGTATAGTTGTTGGGCAAGCCAATACTACCATGGGTCCTAGTGGTACAGATAGGGCGGCTAGCCTTTGAACACAGGATTTTCTTAAGATGGATCCTCCCACTTTTACTGGATCAGATCTTAACGAGGACCCACAGGACTTTATTGATCAAATTCAAAGGGCCTTAGATGTTATGCATGTAACGGGTAGAGAGACAGTGGAGTTAGCGGCATATAGATTCAAAGGGGAGGCTATATATTGGTATGAGGACTGGAAATGATCTAGGGGTATTGATGCACCCCCAGCTACTTGGAAAGAGTTCAAAGAGGCATTTCTTGATCATTATCTTCCATTTGAGATTTGTCAGGCCCATGCAGATTAGTTTTTAAATCTTCGTCAGGGGAATATGAGCGTGAGGGAGTACAGTCTCCGATTTAATTCCTTGTCGAGATATGCTCCTAATGTTGTAGCTACTATGGATGACAGAGTTCATCAATATGTGGGTAGGCTGGATCCATATCTGGTTAGAGATTGTACTATTGCCGATTTGAACAAAGATATGGACATAGCGAGGATCCAAGATTTTGCACAGAAAATGGAAGATCAGAGGCAGAGAAGAAGAACACAGGAATTAGAAAGAGGATATTCCAAAAGGTTCAGATCTACAGGGCAGTTCATGGCATCCCAGGGAGGGTTCAGACCACAGTTTTCTGCTAGACCACCTAGGCCATTATCTTCTTATTCTGCAGCTAGTGCCCCACCACAGTTCCAAGGGTCCAGAGGAAATCAATTTGGGCACAATAAATGTGAAAGGTACATTTGGGCGCATGTCGGCTGGGGACAAATGTTTGCTTTTGGTGTGGTATGTCGGGGCATATGATGAGAGAATGCCTACGAAGGGGCATAGGGGGGTATGGCATGACCTACGGGGTCATTTGTTGCATCATCATCATCGATGCCTTATTCAGGAAGGGGTGCACAACCAATGGGTCGTGTTAGAGGTGATAGAGGATCCACGAGTTCTAGAGGGGCTCAAAATCGTATGTATGCTCTAGCGGATCGACAGAATTTAGAGGCTTCCCCAAATGTGGTTACGGGTACGTTGTCTATCTTTTCATTCGATGTATATGCCTTAATTGATCCCGGTTCTACATTATCTTATGTTACTCCATTGGTTGTTGGAAAGTTCGAAAGAATACCCGAATTGTTAGTTAAGCCATTTGAAGTGTCCACACCGGTTGGGGAATCTATTATAGCTAGAAGGGTTTACCGAAACTACATAGTAACTGTTTGTGGTCGTGATACGATGGCTGATCTTGTTGAGTTAGAAATGGTAGATTTTGATGTTATAATGGGTATGGACTAGTTGGCGTCTTGTTATGCCATAATTGATTGCTGCACAAAAAAGGTATATTTCCATTTTCCAAATGAATCAGTCCTTGAATGGAAAGGTGAAATTGGCGCTCCAAGAGGTAGATTTATTTCTTATTTTAAGGCAAGAAGAATAATTTCCAAGGGATACATATATCATTTAGTTAGAGTAAGGGATACAGAAGCGGAGCCACCAAATCTTCACGTTGTTCCGGTGGTAAATGAATTTTCTGATGTATTTCCTGAAGATCTTCCAGGTTTGCCTCCTAAACGAAAAGTAGAGTTTGGTATTGATGTAATACCAGGCACCCAACCAATCTCCATTCCTCCGTATAGAAT
Organism: Capsicum pubescens; assembly: GCA_030864215.1. Lineage (NCBI taxonomy): Eukaryota > Viridiplantae > Streptophyta > Magnoliopsida > Solanales > Solanaceae > Capsicum > Capsicum pubescens. Next base: position 87,580,082 of record CM061547.1, read on the forward strand.
GGCCCCAGCAGAATTACAAGAATTGAAAGAGCAATTGAAAGATTTGCTAGAGAAGGGATTCATAAGGCCTAGTATATCCCCCTGGGGAGCACCAGTGTTATTTGTGCGCAAAAAAGATGGCTCGCTGAGGATGTGTATTGATTATCGGCAATTGAATAAGGTGACTATTAAGAATAAATATCCTCTCCCAAGAATTGATGATTTATTTGATCAGTTACAGGGTGCCAAGTGCTTTTCTAAGATTGATTTGAGGTCAGGTTACATCAAGTTAGGGTCAAAGAGAAGGATATACCCAAGACAGCTTTCCGAACACGGTATGGTCATTATGAGTTTCTAGTTATGTCATTTGGGCTAACAAATGTACCCGCAACTTTTATGGATTTGATGAATAGGGTGTTTAAGCCATTCCTGGATGTATTTGTGATAGTTTTTATAGATGATATTCTAGTTTATTCTAGATCAGAAAAGGACCATGACAATCACTTACGACAGGCATTGCAGACTCTTCGTAATTGTAAGCTTTATGCAAAGTTCTCTAAATGTGAGTTTTGGTTAAAGTCGGTGGCATTTTTGGGTCATATTGTATCTAGTGAAGGGATAAAGGTTGATGCTCAAAAGATAGAAGCTGTGAAGAACTGGCCAAGGACCACAACGCCTACGGAGATTCATAGTTTTCTTGGGTTGGCCGGTTATTATAGAAGGTTTGTTGAAGGATTTTCTTCCATTTCAGCACCCTTAACCAAGCTAACCCATAAAGCATCCAAATTCCAATGGAATGATGCTTGTGAGAAGAGTTTTCAAGATTTAAAGAACAAGTTGATTTCTACACCCATGTTTGTACTTCCAGAAGGCACCGAAGGGTATACAGTGTATTGTGATTCTTTCAGAATTGGTTTAGGATGTGTATTGATGCAGCATGGTAAGGTAATAGCATATGCTTCTAGACAATTGCGGCCACATGAGAAAAATTATCCTACACACGATCTTGAGCTGGCAGCAGTTATTTTTGCTTTAAAGATATGGTGCCACTACTTATATGGGGTTCATGTTGATATATATACTGACTATAAGAGCTTGTAATATATTTTTAATCAGAAGGATCTAAATTTAAGGTAGCGGAGATGGCTTGAACTATTAAAGGACTACGATGTTGATATCTTGTACCATCCAGGGAAAGCAAATATGGTAGCTGATGCATTAAGTCGTAAGGCTATGATGACGCCTATAGAAAGGTAAGGGATGATTAAAGATCTTCACCAGTTAGCTAGTTTGGGAGTTTGCCTTCTTGAAACTCCGGATAAAGAGCTTATCGTACATAATGCTGCGGAATCTTCATTAGTAGCTGAAGTGAAAGAGAAGCAATATGCATATCCTATTTTATTACATCTTAAGGAGAACGTTCAGAGTGGTGCGACCAAGGCATTTGAGCTTATGCGAGAAGGAGCACTTCAGTGCCAAAATCAATTGTGTGTGCCGGATGTAGACGGGCTAAGAAAGAAGATTATGACAGAGGCACATTATTCAAGGTATTCCATTCATCCAGGATCAACCAAAATGTATTAAGATTTGAAAGATATGTATTGGTGGAATGACATGAAGAAGAGCATTGCAGAATTTGTAGCTGAATGTCCAAATTGTCAAAGAGTTAAAGTTGAGCACCAAAAACCCAGAGGTTATATGCAATGCATTGATCTTCCAAGCTGGAAGTGGGACATGATCAACATGGATTTCGTTATTGGTTTGCCTCGTACATCCTGAAAGTTTGATTCTATATGGGTGATTGTTGATAGGCTTACCGAATCCGCATATTTCCTACCAGTTAGGACCACTTACACAGTTGAAGAGTATGTGAAGCTGTATATTAAAGAGATAGTCCGATTACATGGAGTGCCAATCTCTATTATATCAGATCGGGGAACCCAATTTACCGCAAACTTTTGGAAGTCTTTTCAAAGGTGTTTGGGAACACAAGTGAAGTTGAGTACAACTTTTAACCCTCAAACAGATGGACAAGCAGAACGTACTATCCAAACACTTGAAGATATTCTACGAGCTTGTGTAATAGATTTTAAGGGCAACTGGGATGATCATTTACCTCTTATTGAGTTTGCCTACAATAATAGCTAGCATTCAAGTATCAAAATGGCACCATATGAGGCTTTATATGGAAAGAAGTGTAGATCACCAATAGGATGGTTCGAAGTGGGTAAAACTCTTTTGTTTGGACCGAATCTTGTTTATCAATCCATAGAGAAGGTTAAAGTAATTCAGCAACGACTGAAAACAGCCCAAAGTCGACACAAGTCATATGCGGATAGTAGAAGAAGAGGGATAGAGTTTTCTATAGGTGATTGGGTATTTTTAAAGGTATGACCAATGAAAGGGGTAATGAGATTTGGCAAGAAAGGGAAGTTGAGTCCATGTTATATAGGCCCGTATAAGATCACTCGAAGGTTTGGACAAGTTGCATATGAATTAGAGCTACCCCAAGAGCTCTCATCAGTACATCCGGTATTTCATGTGTCAATGCTTCGAAAGTGCATCGGAGATCCATCACATATCACTTCTACTGAGGATGTGCAAGTTACGAAAGATCTTACCTATGAGGAAGTGCCTATTGCTATTCAAGATCGCCAAGTTAAGAAGATGAGAAATAAAGAGATAGCATCTGTGAAAGTACGTTGGAGAAATCATCAAAGGGAAGAGATTACATGGGAAGCTGAGGAAGCAATGAAATCTAAGTACCCTCATTTGTTCAAAGATGAAGAGAAAGTTCAAGAAACGGAGTTAGAACATTAACAAGTAAGTTTTTTTTATATATGCATAGTATTTATGTGATGATGTGAATATTAATGATGGACTCGAACTTGTTTCGGTTGAATAACTATGCTAACATTCGAGGATGAATGTCCTAAAGGGGGGAAGGATGTAACACCCCGTATTCAAGTACGTGTATTGGCGTATTCAAGTACATGTATTGGTCTTATTTATATGGAATTAATTTTTTATTTTATTTATACCGGAATTTGCCCGTCGATGGTTCCATGCGAAGGTTATTGAATAATATTTCCAACAATATAAAGATTTCAAAAAATGGATAGGTTTCGGATATAATCGAACACGTTCGAAACTATAAAACGGTGGCCGGGATATTTGGGAATAGTAAATGTGCAGGAAAATTTCCTGCACACAAACTACTGAGGCAAGCCAAATTTTTGGGTCAACTTCGAATGATCATAACTCCCTTAATATAATGAACTCAGAGATATTCAACCTATTAAAACAAATATCTTTGAGCCTTCTTTCCGATGCAATTGGTTTCGTCCAAATCCAACGTCTGAGTAAGGAGTTATACTCGTTTTACTTCAGCCTATCAAAACAGATTTTAGGGTCAACTTCAAACGACCATAACTCCTTGTACAGGACGAACTGGGTAGCCTACTTTATATGAAATGAAATCCCTTTGAATTATCCTTCCAACTATACCAATTTCACCCAAATTCGATAATGGAGAAAAGAGTTATGGTCGATCTACTTTAGCTTATCAAAACATTCCACCAAAGGACAAATTTGACATTATTTAAATTTTAAAGGCATTTTGGTCATTTCCTATTATATTATGAATGGGAATATGTGTATATATACATTTATATGAGTTCAAAAACTCGTTTTCATCATCAATCATTGAGAAAGAACAAACCCTAGCAAAATTTGACCTTTAAATTACTTTTGATTCAACCGTAGAAATTCCAAAGTAATCCGATAACTGCGTTTGTCATCTTGAGAGCTTCGAACGACACCTATTATTTGTGCAAATAGGATTTCATAATCAAGAGGTGAATTCTAAGGTATGAATATTGTTTTTCTTTGTTCTTTTCCATATGTATATGTGTGATAGAGGATTATATGTATTGGCTGTTATTGAAAGGTGATGAAAATAGGGTTATGGACTATTTTGCATGGTTTGGTTGTATTGAATTGTGGAAGGTGGATATGGTAATTGATTTATGGAAGGTGGATATGGTGATATACTATTGAATTGATGATTATTTTTTTCTATGGCTAAATTTGGTTTAATGGATTGGTTGGAAGGACAAATGAATCCAAACTTGATATTGGAGGATGTTGTATGAATGTGCATGACATGTGAATGTAATTGGAGTATAAGAGGGTTAAAGTGACACCCTTTATGGTTTAATTAAGGCTTACTACTTAACCACTAGTTTGGTGAATTCAAATAATTGAATTGTGACATTTGGTTTCTAATACTAGATTGCTATATATATTCATTGTAGATAAGTAATCCGAAAAGACGGGAAGTCCATTTGGGACTAGTATTGAAGGTTGAAAGTCATGTATGTAAAGCATACTCTATACCATATCTTTGGCATGAAAGTGAACAATTGTTCTATTAAGAAATTTCCAAAGTTATTCAATAACATGTGATCTTTAATGGTTTTGTATGATGTCCTACGTTACCAATGAACTTGTTTCCACCCTACAAGATGTCAAGACATTCCAATACTTACTTGTTTTCCAAATCTTACATGTTTATTGCACTAATGAATATCAGAATGTATCCGGTTACTCAAACAAGATCCATGTGCTATTAATGACTCCAAAACGTTTCATTGATATACCAATAAGTTCCTACTTCATTGTTATGGCATTGAAGACTCCAAAACACTTTATTGATGTGCCAATGAGTTCTTACTTCATTGTTATTGGATTGATGGTCTATTTATGTGTCTCTTATTGATGTATCATTGTTTCAAAGTATCAAAAATGCGGTGTCGACCGAAATAACAATCTCAAAGATTAATTGAACTAAGTGATGGAAGTTCTCTCTTATCGGGTGGTATCCCAGGGGCATAAGAGTATCATGGGTCGATCCCTATTTATGTGTTTATGGGTGGTATCCCAGGGGCATAAGCCTATCATGGGTCGATCCCAGTTGATATGTACTGGAGGCAGCCTAATGGTCATAGTACAGTACAGTAATGATTACAAAGATGATAAGAAAGAAGGTAAAGTGATTGAATAAATACAATGTACAGGTTGTCACAAGTTCTAGTAAGTGTGGTCCACTCCTATTACGATTTATTCACTTGTTTCTGATTTCTATTGAGCTCCTATATCATGTGTGATTATCTACAGCTTTACATACTCAGTACATATTTCGTACTGATGTCCCTCACGGGGGACCTGCATTTCATGCTACAGGCACAGGTACCTTAGCTCATACACCGCACAAGTAGGAGCCAGGATATCCAGCTGCTTTTGGTAAGCTCCAGTTTGCTTTGGGGCTTTTCGTGTCATATCCAGTCACTTTTGGTATTGTATAGAAGTTATTTATATGGAGGGGTGTGTCCCGACCTTAGTTAAACTCTGTGTATTTTCTAGAGGCTTTGTAGACCTAATGTACAGTCAAGGTGGTGTTTTGTTAATAGACGTGATGGCTCCAATGGCCAAGTATTGTATATACATATCTATGTGTGCTCGAGCTTATACAGGTGATTATTTCCTTTTATATGCGACATGATGTTGTCCGAATTTTGGGTTTTCATAGAGGTATGCATGGGAAGTATAAGGTTATGAGTTGGTTCTCCCGGGCCTCCTCGATTACGGGTGCCAGTTCGCCCTAATAGGATTTGAGGCGTGACAGTATTACTTTGTTTTATAAATAGAATTATTTTATCCTTATCCTGAGTACATGCTAGCATTCACCCGTTAACCCTTCTTCGAGCGGCTGTATACCTACACTATATAGGAACCAACCATTTTACTCCTCCTACTTAGTGTTCGAATTCGGGATCAGCTATTGGATTGAAGTGGTGAGCTTCCATAGTTTGGAAGGAATCTATTTTATGTTATGGATTACTTTATATATTTTTGTCTTTGGTAGACTTGGTTTATGGCTATGTCGGGGGCATATCCTAACTAGGTACTCTTTGGTTAGTCTAGAGGCTTTTTATGGACAACTGTGGACTTGGGTATGGTATGGATTGATTATCTTATATATATATATATTATATACATTGGATCATTATATTGGTTTTGGATTATGGTTTGGCTAAGTTATTGGTTGGGTTATTAGGTGGTACGACTTGGTCGGGTTGGTCTCGGATATAGACTTATCCCAAAGTTACCACATGGTTAATACACTATCTTGTTATATGTTCAGAATTTGGCCGATTTGAGGTATGTTTTTAGTGGTTGGGTTGGGTAGCGGGGGCGGTGCTCAGTCCTAGTTTGGCTTGGGATTTCCCATTACGATAAGGCCCTGGTTTGGGTCATGTCAAGTTGGTATCAGAGCTTTAGATTTGGTGTCAGGGGGTTTCCACAAAGTCGTGTTGAGTAGAGTCTTGATTATGGTTTTGTCATGCACCACACTTATAATTAGGAGGCTATGAGGCATTTAAGAATGTTTCACTTTCTTGGTTATTCTACTTTGGGCTATGAGTCTAAGGTCTCAAACTCTTCTACGAATCTTCTTTGGTTCACTTTTCAAATTATGTCTCTCAATGATCTAAAGTTCATGGAAACTTCCCTTTACCATTTGAGGACTACATGGATGGATCTAGTCTAACTCATGGGGAACAGACCTAGTCAAGGGTCACAACTTCTGGTTTTCCTTGTGGAGTCCTACTGGTCTCCACTAATTTTATTTCGGAAGATGACACTTATTCTTGGTTATATCAAGGAGAGGTTACTAATGTCGAGCTTAGTCATCCTATTAATTTATTATCCCAGGTAGTGATAACTCTGTCATGCCAGTCCTATCTTACTGGTACAAGCAAAAATGAGGTAAGGTTGGGAAATTGGTAAGGTAGGGGTGTCTCAATTCTCTGAACAAAGGGGAGGCCAATGGTATGGTGGTAAAATGATCTAAGAAAGAGTTGGGTGATTCCTAAATCCTATTCTATGGCTTGTTCTCCCTACCCGAATCCATTTGAAGGCAAGTATTTTTAGATTTGTGATATTTCTAGGGAACCTTGTGTCTAATCTCGGGCTAATGGAGCCCAATCCGCATCATTCTATCCTCTTTGTAGTGCTTATGGTCGGTCGTACCGTGGTTGTTACTAGGAAGGGGAGGAATCATTATTATAGTTGTAGTCAATTGGGTCACATACAATGGGAGTGTCCTATAAGGATTGCCGCTTAGGAAACATAGGATATCAGTTGCTACTTCTGGCTCTGACAGGGCTCGAGATAGTCTCAATGACTTCACTATCTTTTCGAAGTCCAAGGCATCTTCTGGTGCTGATATTAGCATATTAACAATCCCTTTCTTTGTGGTGTGTATGGTTTATTTGGTTTGGGGTTTCCTCTTTTTTATGACTCCATTAGTGGTTGTGTATTTTGGTTATGGTCCCAAGGTTATTTTGAACTCTTATATTTTTATTTCTACCTAATAGGTGACTCAACGATTATCAAAAGAGTCCGTGAGGGTGTGTAGTATTTGTCGGTAGTAAAGGGGTCTTAGTGAATCTGTTTGACTCGGATATGGTGGATTTTGATGTCGTCCGAGAATGAATTGGTTGGACTTGTTGTAACACCCCACATTTTGAACTAGAATGAAAATCCATTATTCATATGCGTAGATGTTCCAAAAGCCTTGAATCTTATGTAAATTTAGTGTGTTAATCAATTATGTAGTGTGGGAATCTATTTGAACATGAATTAAGATCATAGAGGTCCCCTATTGTTCAAGTTTTAGTGAGCGTCAAAACTTAGGTCAACTTCAATCGACCATAAGTCCTTGTGTGTATCGAATTAGAGGACTTACTATATGTCAAATGAAATCTATTTGAATTATCTTTCCAATGATACCTATTTTTCCTAAATCCGATATCGGAGAAAAAAGTTATACCCATTTTACTCCAGCATGTCATCCTGGAAAACTGAGTGACGACATTTTTGATAACTTATCACAAGTGTGACGACTTATCACAAACGCCGGCAGAATCCAGCCCCCAGTGACGACATTTCTGATAAGTTATCACAAGTGTGACAACTTATCACGAATGTCGTCAACCTTAGGAAGAAATCCATCAATTCCAGCCCCCCATTGACGACATTTGTGATGACTTATCACAAGTCTGATGGCCTATCACAAATGTCGTCAGCCTTAGATTTTCAGCAACTGGGAAGCAGTTTAGTAAGGGTATTTTGGTCTTTTTCCTTCACCTCCCACGACTTAAAACCCTCAAGGGACGTAACTTTCTCCTATTTTTCTTCAGTTAAATATCTCAAAAATTCTCTCATACACTCTCAACTACAACATCAAGGTTTTCTCTCAAGATCATCTCCTCAAGAACAAGAACATTCTCTCCCAAAGGGGTTAAACCATAGTCAAGAAAAATCAAGAACAAGCCTAAGGATTTCTTCAAGAACCTTAAAGAAACATTAGATCTCTTTCAAGATTCAGCCTCATTCAACCCAAAGGTTCAAGAACTCAAGAATTCCTCTGTTAAGTCTCTCCAAATCAAGAAACTAAGGTATGCAAGTGTTGATTCTTGGGTTCCTTCCACCCAAAAAGTTCAAGAACCCTTTATAAAATTCTTAAGTTTATGTTTTCATGAGATTTTATGATACATGTGAATTGAGGATGAAGTTCATGTTGATATTGAGTTTTAATTCATGTTTTGATTGTAAAGATGCAAACTTTGACCCTAGTATGTGTTGATTATGTGATATTCATGAGAAAGCCTCTTTAAGAAGCATGTTAAATTATGTAATCATGTTAATTAGGGGGTAATGGTGATACTTCATTGATGATGTTGCGAATGATAGACTACTATTATGATGTTGATGTGATAGATTATTATTGTGATGTGGATATTGGTTATATATATTCAAGAAGTCATGTTTGTCAGTTTCTTTCCATCGAGTCTTGGGGGTACTTGTACCCGAGAAACATATAACTGTGTGCCTAGAGCTGAGTCAGTCTCAAGATAATCTCAGTCGTGGTATGATCAGTAAAACTCAATCAGTTACAAAATTTAGAACTTTCAGACAGTTATAGAACTTAAGAAATCTCAATAATCTAAGTATCGTTATCATTCCAGCTTTAGGTCAGTTCTTAGCTCAGATCTCAGTAGCATTCAAGAAATCAATTCAAAACTTAGTATCATTCAATCAGATAATAGATTCAGTAGTATTTCATCAGATAACAGAATCAAGTGAACTCAGTCAGCTCAGTCAAGTAAGAAGCTCAATAACAGCTTCAGTTCAGTCCAAGTACAAGTTCTAAGAATCAGTTCAGAGTCTTTTAGTTGGGAGTAGGAGCTAGCACCGAGCGAGTGCAGGGATGGCGGCTCCCCATCAGAGAGGAAAAGTCATTAAGAGCAATCCCTGAACTCCAGAACTGCGTAGCTAGCGCAGGATGTAGGAGTCACCCATAAAAAAAAGGCTTGTCACCCGTCAGAGAGGCTTGAATATTATACTGCCTTAGGCTTAACTTCTTACTAGGGTCACCCATCAGATAGGCTGGACCAGAGAGGTCTTTACCCGTGGCATGGTATTGACACACTTCCAGCTAGGATTATAGATTGGACCCCACCAGTTCAGATTCGGGGCATGTCAGTTAAGTGAGCACTCCCACAATTACAATTTCAGTATCAGTCTTCAGAGTAAAACTCAAAAATTAGGACTATCAGACACAACCATCAATCTCAGTAAGGAACTCAGATAGTTCCACAGATTCATAGACCACCAGCTAGATAGGCTTGGTCTAACATAAAGTTATTTAGTATCAGTACTTACAGAGGTCACCCATCATATAGGCTTGATCTCAGTCTCAGATTCAGTTGAGTATTCTCAATATCAGTTCCAGAGATTACCCGTTAGTTAGGATTGATCTCAAGCTTAGTCACTCTTAATCATTATTAGAAGATTTAGACTGTCAGATACAATCGCTCAGTATCAGTTACATCGGTTAGGCCGATCATCATAGTTATATCAGTTAGATCAGTCGTCATAGCTTACGTTATCATTATTCAGTTTCAGGACTATTAGACACAGTCAATCAGACCAATTTTTCATAATTTAAACTGTCAGAAATAGCCATTCATCTATTTAGTATCTCAGTATTAGTAAACTCATGTTGTCAGCATTCAGACTCAGTAGTCAGTATCACCACGAGCTCAATTTCAATTACTTACGCATGTATGTATTCTTACGTTCATATTAGTCTGCATTGTTTATGCATATAAACCCCTTTGAATTTAGCCTACCTCACTCAAATACTCAGTACATTCAGACGTACTGATGTATTTGTACTATGGTGCTTTCTCTTATGTTACACCATAGGTTCAGAGGCACGAGTTCTAGTGCAACAGTAGCATTTCAAATTTCAGCAGTCAGAGTTAGCAGTGAGTCCTCATTCTCTGAGGACATGATTACTACTTTATTACTTCAGTATTTTAGTTTGGCTTTTAGTAGTCGAGAGTTAGTTAGGGACATGTCCCATCAGCTCCTTATTTAGGTTATTCAGACAGTAGAGGCTTTCATACTAGATACAGACTAGATTACAGACTAGATTCAGACTTCAGTATTTTAGTTCTGTTTTGGTATTGTACTACCTCTTTATTCAGATATTTTTATTACTCAGATTATGTTAGAATTGAACCTTATGGCCTTCAGCTTATGTTTCTGTATTTATATTTATATATTATGCAGTGTATAGGTACAGATATCATTCATGGGTTAGCTTGTGGTCCTTCGGGGTCATGAGCACCATGTAGTGTTCCGATTCAGAAAATTGGGGCGTTACACTTGTGTTATTCCTCATTAGGCTGTCGGATTCGTAAAAGTTATTTATAGGCTCTATGGTGAGTCAGTTATGAAATGGAAAGGTGGGTTTTCTCCCTAGATATAAAGGGAAAGGTTAAATCATATCTTAAAGCTGGGAGATTTATCTCTAAATGGGTATCTTTGTTATTATTTGGTTTGGATTAAACACCTTAACTTGGGAGGTCCTTCTTTGGTCTGGGTTTAGTGGTGAATGAATCTCCTGAGGTCTTATTAATGAACCTCATGGTGTCTTTCTAATAGGGTGGTAGTTGGGATTGATCTTACTTTGGACATTTGTCCAATTTTTATTATTTCTTTATAGAATGGTTCCATTTAAGTTAAAAGGTTTTAAAGAGAAATTAAGGAATATCTTAGATGAAGGTTTCATCAGTATTAATGTTTCTCTATGGAGTGTTTTCAGTCTTGCATTGCATAAGAGAGATGATTTTCCCTAGGAATGGATAGGTTATCGATGGGTGATTAAGGAGTTTAGAGTGTCTTTCTAGTGGAGGTGGACCTCATATGTATATTCCATTTTATATGGGGTACTTTGGTAGTAGTACATGGTGGTTGATATACACTAAGTGTGGATATTAGATGTTGATTTTGATAATAGGGAGTATGTTAGCTCAATAATAGTAATGCAAGAATTATAGGGGGTAATTTGGTATGTTGGGGGTCTAGTTATTGGATAGGTTAGATCATGGAGCTTACATGTATCTTTGTCCCTATACTTGTATTTTACTGTTGGCATGAAATTGATTCCTAAAATCGTGGTTTTGAACATGGCTTTTGGCATAATTGAAGGTTTTGACATGATTACTCACTTAAATGTTTTTCCATGGATTATGATACATTATTCATTCTTTATAAATGTTTATGAACATTATGTGATGCATGAGAATGGTAAATAAATTTTAGGGTACTATGGATTCCCCAATTACTTGGTTTTGGTCTTGGAAATTATATGTCCTCAAAACTATTTGTAAAATTTCCATTGAATATGATTTTATCACATGGTTTGACTATTCTTAAATCTTGGCATTGCATAAATGGCTAAGGGAACATGAATTGGTTTTGGTTGGATTCAAATAATTTTGAAAAGGCTTTGGTTGCCATGATTTAATTTTGAATGTTTTTGGTTTAATTGGAAACCTTGGATTCAATTTGGTCTCATGTTTTTTTCATGTCTACGTTGGGCTCTAAGTAGCATTTGGATGAATAAAGTTTTGGTATGAGAGAACCAAGCGTCCCTGGTGTATATTTTTGGTGACACCCATAAGAGCGGAGTATTGTGTTTTTAGGTGAAATAGGATGAAGATAGGTTGTTAATCTAGAATTCTCCTTTAGTGGTGGACTTCAAGGGAAGGTCAAGTTTCATATTCTAGTAATTCTCTTCTATCTTTGTACTCTGCTAGTGTTGTACACATTCTTATAGCACAGATGCCTAAGGTACACATTTTGAATTTGTCTTATTCACGAGATATGAATCTTGACTCCGCATTGAATTACTTATGGTATAGGTGGTTGTGTCCATTTATAAGGACTCCTTTTGCAGTATAGTTTGGACGGAATGACTCTTCATTAGGACCTAAGTGGTTGTTATGAAATACTTTATACCTATAGTTCCATGTCTTATTTTGAGGGTCTTTGTCTTGCCTTGGGTGGAATGGATAATTCTCATACTTTGGTTCTTTAAGGACTCTGCTTATGTTAGGAAGGTAGTGGTTTGAGAAGAATGGTGATGTTTTGAAATGGGGAATGTAGAAGTTCCTAAGTGGGGAAGAGTCTCGGATAATTCCTAGAACCAAGGTTTTGAAAGGTGAGGTAAGGTTGTTGTTGTGGGAAATGGTTAGGACAGGATAGGTGGTGAAAGCCTTTATAAAGATTATAAAGGTAGGATAGGTCTTTGGAAGGATAAGTCATTCCACAAGTATGTAGGCGGTAGGCTTGAATGTTGTGATTGTTAGATACACCAATGTTCATGTTGGGTACTTAAGAAGTTTGGTAAGGCATGGTTTTATGAGTCATTTTCATGGCATAATTGATGTATAGTTTTGGGTGTTCGATGATAGGTTTGGGATTTTGGTTATAGTGGTTTGTTATGGTTTTTCCATGTCTCTTACTTAAGGTTTTCATATGTAATGGTGATAGAAATGAAGTTGTGTTTCTAGTTGGATGTGGGGATTAGAGCCCAGCAGCCTAAGTTATCTTCTTTTGCTTTGGATAGGATTGAACATAGAATTGGTGGTGTATAGTTAGACTCAAATCTCGTAATAATTTGACTTGGTAAATTCTAAGTTGAATTGAGATGGCTCTTTAGCATGAGTCCATTCATTCGGTAATCTATGTATGGTATGGAGGTAGGGTGTGGATGGTCCTTGGTTGGTTGGTTCCTTTGGGTGGTATTGGTATCTCAAATTCCTTTGTTCTTTAAGGTAGTCCCGATGAGGATATTTAATCGGTAAGTTCACCGGTTGTAAATGAAAAGGTGTGGCTTCAGTAAAGTTTCCATGGTGAAACCAAAAGTATGAGAAATCCATTTGGGATATGAAAAAGGACATTAAGTCCAAGTCTTCCGCATTGGTTCTTTGTTCTAGAAATTCGTGCATAAGGTGTGTGTTCTTCAAACATATATTTGTTTTCTAACTTGGTTAAGGTGAGCAATGGTTCCTCTTACATCTTTATATCCTAGCTTAGTTAGAGGTCAGAATGAAGGTGTTATGGTATAAATCGTGCTTGGGATATGTGATGATCTTTTTATCTTAGTTTGTGCTCTTATCCTCTATCTCGGTTGGAGGAAAGTTGATGTGTGTTAATGTGTTACCTCGTGCTCTTTCTTACCCTTACCCTTCATTCGAGGCCAAATGTTCCTAGTGGGGGAGACTATAACACCCCAGGAATTTGACCCTTGCAAAATTTCCTTGCTTTTGGACTTACTAGGCTTGGTATGACTCAAGGTTACCAATTGTACCCTTGGATATGATTTAGGGGGGATTGATAGTTCACTCATACACTAGGAATTTTTTTTGGTATAGATACTACCTAATATACGAATCATCTTGGTACGAGTCATTAGGAATGTACGAGTGGTGCAACGCAAGTCGTATGGTGCTTGTTTAAGTTGTCTTGTGGAATATGCCGAAGGTACTATTGGTGGGTATGATTTGGTGTATCACTCATACCCTTAAGTACGAATTAGGAAGGTGTGAGTCATATATAAACCAGTAGGTAGGGTCTTGGCATGGTCTTGGGTATGAGTTGGGGTACCACTTGTACCCTAGGATACAGATGGCATGTGTGAGTCGTACCCCTGGACGTGGCTTGTTTTAATTTTTAGTCAAGGGTAATCTAGATATTTCTTACTTAAAAACCTTATGTCCTCACTTTATATAACCCTTGGTGCCCTTCCATAACACTTGTTAAAGGATTAAAACACTCCAGATACTCTTTTTAAACCCTCTCTTGAAGACTGGAGGCTAGGGTTTCTCAAGTGTTCTTCAAAGGGTTCAAACGTCAAGATTTCATTCGTGAATCTTCATGTATAAGGCATGTAATCCTTACCTCATTGTTAGTTCCAAATAAAGGGATGTCTCATTGTGTTTTAAACGTGAATCATGTATCATAAATGGTGGATTTCGAAATATATGTTGAGGGTCTTGATGCATATTGTTTGGTATTGGTTTAAACGATGTTTTTACATGTTTTTGGTAATGATTTTCACATGTGGATGTTTGTTAGTTATGATTTAACAAATGGGTCTTGAATAACCCTTACGGTTGTTTACACTTTGGTTTTAGGCTTGGTAAAGATGTGCCCTCAATGTGTTTGATAAAATGCCTAAAAGAATGTTTTCACTCTATTGTTGAACTTTCATTGGAACTCTTGCACGGTATGGTTTAGTAATGGAACCCTAAATGGATTTGGATATTTTAAATGGTTTAAATGATAAAAATTACTTTAAATGTTTGGCATGGTCTAAAATAGTTTGGTATGGTTTAAAGGATAAGGTCTTGATGTTCATGGTTGGTCTATTTGAAAACGTTGTGGGGTAAATAGGAATCCCCCAAGTGAATGCATTAATGAAATTGGTTTGAATAATGGTTATGGCTTAATTGATAATGCTTTTAGGGTACATGGGAATCCCCAAAGTGGTTTAATATGATAAATGGAAGGGTATATGGGAATTCCTTAATCCATAAATGGATGGCTATGGACAATACTTGCAAGTTATAGTTGGTATGACAATACCATGATTAATGGCCTTGGTTAATAAATGGATAATGGTTTGGTTAGTTGGAAAATGTTTTTAATTGGGATTAAAGGGGGAGTCCTATCAAAGTCGTGGAAGGTGGAGGTCCCGGAGGGATCGAAACTAGAAACTCATATTTGCGATGTGAGGTTTGGTCTTGATGACCGTGTGCATGATGTCACATTTTATATTGGGGGATGTACTAGTAATCCCAAGTAATTTTCTCTGTTCGTGCGACTTCACGCACTGGGGACCTTTCAGCAGGGGAGCTGAACCCATATAGCCAATGGGTGGTTTAGGACGACAAAGCTACACAACCCAGGTAAAGGTTTTAAAGTGCATGCTTAACCCGGTTCCCTTTCCCGACATAGTTATATATATATGTATGGTTGTATGCATTATTGATGTTTTTACTTGGTTTTATAAATGACATTATATTTATCCTTATCCTGATTATATGCTAGCGTTCACCCACTAACCCATCTTCGGGAGGCTGTATACCCACGCTATGCAGGAACGACCATTCTACTCCTCCTTCTTAGAGATCAGATTCGGGATTACTTTATGTATTTTTGTCTTTGGTAGACTTGGTTTATGGATATGCTGGGGGCATGTCCCGACTAGGTACTCTTTGGTTGGTCTATAGGTTTTGTATGGACAACTGTGGACTTGGGTATGGTATAGATTTATTATGTTATATATATACATATATATATATTATATACATTGGATCATTATATTAGTTTGGTTTATGGTTTTGGCTTGGTTATTGGTCGGGTTATTAGGTGGTACGACTTGGTCGGGTTGGTCTCGGATATAGACTTATCCCAAAGTCACCACATGGTTAACATGTTATCTTTCTTTATGCTCAGAATTCGGTGATTCAAGGTATGCATTTGGTGGTTGGGTTGGGTAACGGCGGTGGTCCTAGGTCCTGGTTGGCCTTGGGATTTCCCATTACGATAAAGCCCTGGTTTGGGCCTTGTCACCTAACCCATCTAATGACTTAGACATCAATCCATCAGTTAAACTTGTACCTCCGGCCTATATATCACAACTTTCCTACTCCTATATCCCCTAAGTCATCAACCTCACCTCTTCTGCACACCCCACCAAGCCTACCAATCTTCCCCCATAAATCTCTCATTTTTATCCTTAAGCTAACATACTCATTTCACCAAAATCAACATCTAAGGTTAAAACTTAGTGTCAATCAACCATCATGCCCTACTAACTGAGTACCCCATGTAAAATATACATATATGGTCTACCCATAAGGAGGTCACCCTAAATTCCTTATTTACCCACCGATAACCTATACATACCCAGAGGAAACCATCCCCCTTATGCATAAAAGAATGGGGGCACCCCATGGAGAAAATACTAGGGTGGAAAAACCCTTACCAAAAGGATACTTCAGCTATTCCTTAAGATCAAGAGGGAATAAAAATAGGATGAGTGTCCGGAACAAAATTAATCCCAAACTCAATCTCGCTATCGGGACACCAGGAAGGTCATTAGGGAAGACTTCGGGAAACTCATTCACCATCAAGAAGGAATGCAAAGAAGGACCCTCCGAGTTATATTCTTTAACCGGAACCACACGATTGAGACACCCCTTAGAGAATAATCTTTGAGCTCTATGATACGATATGAACTTTTCCTTAGGAGATAGGGAACCACCTCCCCATTCAATAACCGACTCATTAGGGAATTTACAGATGACCTTACGGGTCTATAAGCATAGCACGAGTTCAACTAATCCATCTCCAATATGACATCGAAATCAATCATGTCTAATTCAAACAGATCCACCAAAGTTTCCTAACCACCAAAAGATACCTCAAAACCCTTATAGACTCCTATAGTCACCACAGAGTCATCAACCAGGGTAGAAATATAAAAAGGACCCAAAATAAACTTGGGACCAAAACCAAAATACACAACCACATATGGGGTCATATAAGAGAGAGTGGACCCCGGATCGAGTAAATAGTACACATCACAGGAAAAGAGTTTCAACATACTATTCACGACATCAGGTGATGCCTCAGACTCCTGGGGGGTAGCGAGAGCATAAAGATGATTTCGGCTAGTGTCAGATCTAGATGGTCCACCCTTTGGTGATGGAGCTTATGAAGAGGAAATCGGAACCTTGTTAGCCATAGTTGCAGCTCTAGAAGGACAATCACACTGCATATGACCAATCTGACCACAAATAAAACATCCGTGTCTCCCTTTATCACATTGGCCATGGTGCAGCCAACCATAAGATCTGTAGGAAGGATAGGATGGAGCCAACTGAGCCCCAATAGTTTGCGATTGGGCATCCCATTCCCTACATCTCCTATCATACAATTCGAGTAAGGAGTACTAGCCATAGAAAAGAACCCAAAATTCCCCCACTTCGTCTTAGGCCATTTCCCCCATCTCTACCACTAAAACCTTGAGGATTCTTCCCGAACTTAACACTAGTGAAAGTTGGAGGACTTAACCCCATGGACTAGCTAACCATTGTAGCCTCAGAAAATGGAGCTCTATGCTCATATTGAGAAGCTACTTACTGATCCAACATATGAATAGACTAACGAAGCTCAGCGTTCGTCACGTCAGCCTAAGGAGCTTACAGAGGACTAGAGGGAACCAGTGGAACTCCAGAAGGGTTATCATGAAATGGACTCCTAGATCAGGTCTGGACCCCATAAGTAGGATGTGTCCCATATACAGTGCCCCCAAGTAGAATAGAGGAGTTTCTATGAACTTCAGATTGTCTGGGAGGCATGATCTAAAAGGAGAACAGACAGGAATTAGAGGTATCCAAGACCTTAGACTCTATAGATTGAAATAAGACTATAAGAAAGTGAAACATTCCTAAATGCCTCGTATCCTCTCCCTTATAAATGTGGCACTCTACACACTCATAAAAGAGATTCTACTCGACACGATTTTGTTGACACCCAATTACATCAAAACCTAGGCTTTGATACTAATCTGACACGACTCAAACCAGGTCCTAGTCATGTTGGGAATCTCAAGTCCAAACATGACTAGAGACCACCCCCAATACTCAACCATAACTTACCTGAACCCTATGTTGGATGGATTCCAAATAAATAACAAGATAGAGTATTTAAAATTCAATGTATTTGGGATAATTATATAAACGAGACCAACCCAAACAAACCATAATATACCCAAGTCCACGACTGTCCGTACAAAGCCTTTAAAAATTGTCAAAGAATATCTAGTCAGGACATGCCCCTGACCATTTCCAAAAACAAATGTCAAAGGAATAGTAAATACATAAGATAAACCATAACATGAAATAGGCCTTCCAAAGAATGGAAGCTCACCACTTCAGTCTGATTCAAGTTGTCCCTAAATCACCAAGTCACTGAGAAAGAGGTGTGATAGTATGACCGATTCCTGCATCACGTAGGGATACAACGCCTAAAGACTATTAGCAGAGTGAACGCTATCATATACTTAGGCATAAAGATAAAATAATGTTATTATTCAAAACCAAATCAAATAATCCTATGCAGTCACAAATATATACATATATACCATGCTGGAAAAGGGAACCGAGTTTAGCATGCATTTAAAAACCTAAACCTAGACTATGTAGCTTGACCGTCCTAAAAAACACCTACGGGCTATATGGTTTCAGGTCCTCCTGCTAAAAGTGCCCAGTGTGTGTTAGCCATATGAATTGGAGAATAACCTGAGCTGACTAGTATATCTCTTAAAATATAAAGTGTGACATCATACATATAGTCACCAAGACCAAACCTCACATCGGCAAACATGAGTTTCTAGTATTGGTTCTCCCTGGACCTCCACCTTCCAACAAGCCCATATTAAAACCAATTACACATTTCAACCATTTACCAAGGAGTCTTTTGTTTAGGCATTAACTGTTGGTATCATCATACCAAAATTAGAGTTTTCAAGTCTATCCATCTATTCCATGCCAAAGCCATTAAACCAATTTGACTCTAAAGTTTCCAATTAGACCAAAATCGTGGCCACCAAGGCCATTCCAATCCATTTAAAACCAATCGAACCAATTTAGGTTCCATTACTTTTTTATACACTGTAAAGATTTCAAGAATAGTAAAACTATGTGACAAAACTATTCTCATTGGCATTTTAACAACCAAGTTGAGGGCATATAAGTTTCAAATCCATAACCAAGTAATTTGGGGAATCCAAAGTACCCCTAAATCTTTTTACCATTACTGTACAATCCACAAAGTCAAAATCATATTAAAAAAGCATGAAAGAAACATCATTAAGACATTAGAAACATTGCTCAACCATGAACATCCAAAAACCTCAACCATTAAGTTAAAATCATAACAATACCTTGAAAACCAAACATTAAAACACATGCTCTTCGTTAACTAATAATGAGGGAGGAGTAACATTCCTGAGTTACGATGATTCATAGAGAGATTTTGATCCTTAAGCCTCTAGATGACTACCTTGTAGAAACCCTAGTCCAATATTCTTGAGAAGTTTTTAGAGAGAGCTTAGACAATATTTTTTAATCTTCTAAAGTGTATAAGAGATGACCAACTAGGGTTATAAAACGTGGGGTCTTAAGGGCTTGGAGTGGGAAATGTCCAAAGTACCCCCAGCTTAAAGCTATAGAAAACTTGCATGAGGTTACGAGTTTCCCCTCCAACTCATCACTACAACCTATGAGTAGTACCATCAAGTCATCACAAAGAAAGAAGGTTGGAAACCACATTCTGTTCAACTTATGACTCCCTTTCCCCAGTTGTCACTAGACCATACTAGTATCCAAGACAGAACACCAAGACCTAGACACTGGACATCATACGATTGGACTCAACCCTCTCATCACATCAATATATGACTCGTATGGAGTCTCTCATAACCAATACATATTTGGCCAATAACACACTGGCCAACATATGACTTGAGTCCCTAGACCTGTCACCACACCATACGACTCATGGTGTGAGTCTTAAGATAATCAAAGAGATCAAAATAGAGAAAATTTTCAAGGGTCAAGGTTTGGGGCATTTGATAGATCATATGTTACAACAGATCACTCATCTATTGAAATAAATTATCAATTTATTGCATTAGTTTGCAGTAGATTGGGTATTGTTAATAGGTTTAGAAAACCTATGTAATAGATGCCTCATCTATTGTAATAGATTACCTATATATTGCATTAGTTTGCAGTAGATTAGGTAATCTATTAATAGGTTTAGAGAATCTATGCAACAGATGAATCATCTATTGCATAAGTTGCAGTACATGGTTAATCTATAGATATAAGTTATAATAGATGAACCATTTGTTGCAACATATGACCCACCTATTGCAATGTGTTAATTTAAGTAAAATTATTATATTTAAAATAAAAATTTACTGTATCTTTAGGAGGACTAAAAATATCAAGGGAATTCATCTTTAAATTATTCTTGGCAAACAACCACCTAAGGATCTTTGGATGAGAAACCTTATCCGAGTAGTCCTTGACCCGCTGCCGAAGGTAAGGAATGACTTCAAATGCCCAATCCTTAAAATGTAGACATGATGCAAAAAAAGTTAGAATAATTATTCAATAAGACAAATAAATGAAAGATTAAAGAAGTAGTGATAACGTTTACCATGAAATCCCAAGAAATAGTCATCTATCGTAACATATGGCCCATATGTTGTATCTTTTCAATTTTTTATTATAAGTTTTTAACTTATTTAAATTATATTCTTAAATAAGTATGTTAATGAAATTTTTTACCTCATGAGAGAGAGGCACCTTAATTTCACAGAACACCATGATCTTGGGGATAGGATCATGGACCCCAACTTCTATAATTACTTCTTAAGTAGGTACAACAAACCTAGTAAAGAAGCAACAACTTCTAGTGGTAGAAAAATAGAGGAGTTAATTACTGAGTTTGTATGGGATGATGATATCATTGACTATTGTTCAGTGAAGAGGCCATTTCCAGGTTCCATGGATTAGATAGGGGTAATTGGAGCAAAGAGGTTTCTTATAGTGATGAACATGAAGAATAAACATTTTGTAACTGTTGAGATTCTCATGAATGAGGGAGTTATAAATGTTTACGACTGCATCTTACCAGTCTTTGAAGAGTGAGAATTTTTTATTTGCATGAAGCCACTATTGGATTTGTTCCCAAGATTGTTG
Organism: Capsicum pubescens; assembly: GCA_030864215.1. Classification (NCBI taxonomy): domain Eukaryota; kingdom Viridiplantae; phylum Streptophyta; class Magnoliopsida; order Solanales; family Solanaceae; genus Capsicum; species Capsicum pubescens. The sequence continues at coordinate 87,601,327 of CM061547.1, forward strand.
AATCAAAGTGGAATAATGAATCACTTTCCAGAGAAGTTGCTCAATGAAAGATGGTTTTTTAAAGGTCGAAAATAGGACCTTCCTAAAAATGAGACTAGTGCCACGTGCGGGTCATATTCTCTTGTATTTATTGAATGTTTACTAACCGACATTGTTATGATAAATTCAAGGACATTATTTAATGACAACACGGTGACAAAGATGTAAGAGGTTTGGGCTACTCGGGTAGCCTGTAAAAGTGACGAGCCTTGATTTGGGTTGTTTTTTATTTATCTGGATGTGTAAAAATATTCTTGATGACACTCATTTTATTTTTAGTATTTTAATTAATTTTTTTATTAATTGATAATGACAATAGTGTAGTAATTTAAATTGAAGTCCATTTGTTTTGTCATGAATTCTATTTTATCCTTAGATTTGAAAACTTATAAATTATTATTAAAAATAGATTATCAAGTTAAATATTGCAACAAATGTATTATCTGTTGTAACAAATGACACATCTATTAGAAATAATCAGACTAATGAGTCATTTGTTGCAACAGATGCATTATCAGTTGCAACAGATGTCTCATCTTCTAGAAATAATCAAATAGATATAGACATTTGCATAATGCAATAGATGACTAACCTATTATGATAAATGACTCATTTGTTGGAAGAGATCAAATAGATATAGCCATACATACAACAAATGAGTTATGTGTTGCAACAAATGACTCATATGTAGGAAATAATCAAACGACTGAGTCATTTTTTTTCAACAGATGCATTATCAGTTGCAATAAATGTCTCATCTATAGGAAATAATCTAATAGATATTGACATATACATAATGCAACAGATGAATAACCTATTGCAACAAATGAGTCGCTTGTTGGAAATTATCAAATAGATGAGTCATCTATTTCAACAGATGCATTATCTATTACAACAGATGTCTTATCTATTGAAAATTATTAAACAGATATAAACATCTATTGCAACAGATGACTAACCTGTTGCAACAATTAAGTCATCGATTGGAAATAATCAAACAGATAAAGACATCTATTACAACAGATGCATTTTCTATTGCAACAGACGTGTCATAAGTTGAAAATTATCAAACAGATATAGATATCTGTTGCAACAGGTTATAATGTGTTGTAATAGGATATACACTTAGTTGATCATGTAATTACTATATAATTCATTAAAACTGCAATTGAACTTATTAAGTGAAAGTTAATTTTAGTAAAATCAATTTATTTATTACTAATAATGGTTTAATATAAATCATTTCACATCAAATTAGTTAATTTCTCATTCTATTCAAGATGAATACTTAGTTGATCATGTAATTACTCTGTAATTCATTAAAATTACAATTGACTTATTAATTGAAAGCTAATTTTAGTTAAATCAATTTATTTATTACTAATAATGCTTTAATATGAATCAGTTCACATCAAACAGATGGGTCATCTATTGGAAGAACTCAATTCAGTATCAAAAACTATTTTAATTTCTTCCAACAGACGAGTCACTTATTGCAACAGATAGGTTATCTGTTGAAAATATTTTTGTACTCTATTATATTTATTTAATTTTTTGTTACCTTTTTTTCTAATTGATGCACAAATTAATAGTTGGGCCATAAATAAAAACATATTTATATAATAAATAACATACATTACCAACAATGAGTTAAAATTATCAAGTTCATATCTAAACCAACAACAAGACTATTTACTATTACAACAATTATGGTGCATTTCGATCCAAACATATAGTTCTTTTGTGGTCAACCATCTTACATATGGAGCACTTTTTTTAAATGATTCTTTGACTCCACCCCTCCTCTTCATTCGCCTTCTTCCTTGTTTTCTTGGGTCAATTTATGAAAGAGGTATTTCTCTCTCCATAATCTTCACAAGAACAATCAAAAAATCTTTAGGAGGTACCAGATTAATATCCTCACAGTATGGAATTATGTATTTTCCACCGAATAATATGGAGATGAGTACTCACAAATTTGATTTCCAAATTGTGCACCATATTGGGCTCGAAGAAATATCATAGCATGTGGATAGGGTATTTTGTCCAAGTCAAAAACTCTACATGTACAAGTTCTTCTTTGAAGATCGATCGTGACAACATCACCATAACCATTGATACTAAACTTGTAATTGGCTATTTGATGAGACAATAACTTATTTCCCGAGTTTATGTACATTTATATTTGTTTTTCCATTGAGTTGAAAAACTCTATATGCCTCTCATAAAATAATTCTGCAAACCTCATGTTTATTTCATCAAATTGAGCGGCGATGGAAAATTCTCGTTCAACGTCAAACATTGGATTCACCAATTTACCTATGTTTGACATCATAATATTATACCTATACAAAAAAAACACTTAGTAAGACATAGTATTACAATAAAATCAAACTAGACAATAATGTACCTATTTTTCAAACAAAATGCCCGCCTCCATCTATCGAATTCGACAAGTTCCCACTATCTTTGATACCATATCCTTTATTTGATTGAAATGATTAAAGAACTCAACTCTATCATACACTTTAGCTGCTTTATAAAAATAATATACAACCTTTGAATTATGATAGTTGTTTCAAATATTTTCCCCAAGGTTCCTCATGCAACAAACATAGTGAGCTGAAGAGTAGATAATTGAAACTATCTTTCAGATACTTGGATTCCTATTTGAAATTATACACAACTCAATTTTACTATCTACATAGGTTCTTATTTGATAAAGAAAATATTGATATGAGGCATAACATTCCTTGTCCGCTACACAAAAGCCACCAGAAAGATGTGATTCTCTACATCTTGTGCCGCCGCCGATAACAAAACTCTTACATACTTGATCTTCAATAATGTCTCATAAACGGCTATGACTTTTCTCATTTGTTGATAACCAAGAATCTAAGCTGCATAGGCTACAAAAAAGTACCAAAACCTTCCATTTTCATCAACCTGCAATGTCGTTTTACTTACTGGATTTGTGGACTCAAGCATATAACTGTACGCATCTAGCACTGCATACCCGTGATTATGTGTTCCCCTAACCAAAGACTTTGCAATGTCCGTTCCCCTATAAATCTTCCAATAACTCACCTTACAACCCAATTTTGTATGGAGTTAATTGGCCATATCTCTTGTAGACGGATCTTTTCCATTGGGGAATCTATTTTTGAAGTATTTACCATTGAACTTTTCTTTGGCATGTGGATTATGGCTTGTAATATGCTCAAAATAAAATGTGTGATACTTTTAATAAGTTTTAATGCAGAATCTATTAGAACTTTTGAATTTTACAGCCCTCAACCAACACTTTCACTCCAAATGTGTAAATCTAAAGCAATACACACTATGAAAATTAATCATCTTCTTGAGTCAGAATATTCTTTCAAGCAAGCAATATGAAATAAAAATGACTAGTTCTTCCTTGTTAAATTTCATTCCTTTGTTAAAACCTGTTTCTTCACCATGAAGACTGCTCGACTATGTTGATTGAGAACTGGCCACTATATTTCTCATAACAACAGGCATACATGTTTGATCCTCCTCCACTTTATTTCCACTCTCATCATCATGAATATTCACGTCCATATCATCTAATTTATCATTAAACATATCTTGTTGCTCTTGTTCTACATTCTGATTCTCTATCAATTTTTCAAACACGTACACCCTTAAAATGGGTCTAGCTACATCACTTAGATAAGCACACAAATGAACCTAATCGCTTATCTTAAAAGGTAGGACCCTTTGATTTTTAAAAGAGTTATGCTTGTAACTAATAACAAGATCTTTTGGTTGATAATTTAGACCACAATAACTGATGATTAAGTTCACAAAATCATCATACAAAACATCTCTCTGGATTGTCATTGCTATCATCTCTAACACTGCACCATTTTTCCAATGCCAAATAAATCAATTGTTCTTCTCGATCCATTCACCATGACTATCAACCCCTATTGTTATTAATTTCTCCATTAATGGTACCTAAAGAAATTTATAAAATTAATATTGATATTATAGTAAAATTAATAATGATAGTATATCTTATATAACAAAATAAATTATATGCACTATCATTATCAATGTCCCAATAGATGAGTTATCTGTTACTGCAGATTCTCATTTGTTGGATTCAACTTCAAATTCTGTCCTAGTGCAGTAGTATGAATTACAACATATGAGACATCTATTATAATAGATGACTCATCTGTAACATAAATTCAATAGATGACTCATCTATTGGCATTCAGCTTCAGGTCTTATCCTAGCGCTATAACATGAATCCAATAGATAAGTCCTCTATTTGATTCAGCTTTAGGTTATATATAGTGTTGAATCCAACAAATAAGTTGCTTATTACAATATATAACCATATGTTGGGTTCATGTTATATAATCGGTAGCTCAGCCCAACAGGTAGGTCATCTATTGCAACATATAACTTACATGTTTGAACTACTTAAATAGTAATGGAAATTATCCAACAGTTGTTGTAAATGAATAAAACAGTTGTTGGATAAATAGTATTCTTTAAAAAATAGCAGTAGCAGATATACCAGATGAGAAAGTAAACTAAAAATCATAATTTTACTTATGAAAATCATATATGAAGTAATGCCCAGTGATATACGAACAAAATTTGACCTAAAAATTTTGGTCTAGTAGTAGCAGTAGCTACAACAACAACAATGGTAAGACAAATGAAGAAGAAGAAAAAGATGATGATGAACAAGAAGAGATGATAATGAAGAAGAAGATGATAATGAAGAAAAATAAGAAAAAAGTAGCAGCAACGATGAACAACAACAACAATCCAAGCGAAGAGTGAGAAAATAAGAGAAGCAACCACTTTTTTCCTCCATTTTTAGTTATTAGGATTTTATATTGGGCCAAAGTATAAATTAAAAAACTTGAGTACAATTCTCACACATGTGTCAAACTTTCTTTATCCATCATTTAATAATTGTCACTGACACTCAATAATTAACACTTGAGTCACCTACACCTAGTTTTAAAACTTTTTTTGTCACTCTTATTTCACTGTCCCATATAAACTATCTTAATCATGTAAGAATAATTCTCAAGCGTATAATATAAGTTAATAAAATTAATTTTTAGAGGAACATGGCATATCATTTTTGCACCACACAATTTTAGAGTAAATTAAGAAAGATTTTGTTGACTTGCACAAGTCTTTGTCTGATTAGGGAAATTTATGACCATATTTACAATTTTAATTGAAACTAGCAATACTAGGTTAAATTAGAATTGATATGACCAGTGTCGGAGCCATATGTTTGTTAAAAAAATACATTATGTAGCTAGGTAAAATTATTTTTTTAATGTATATATTACATATTGACACTCTTTGACTTTTTCTTGAACTTCTTTATATTTTAAAACTCCTAAATGGAATTTCAACTCCGCCACTAAATGTGACAGAATGAATGAAGAAAACTAATTCTTTTGAAAATCATGAAGACCAAACGGGAGATTTCATTGTTATTTAAAATCTCAAAACCACATGTTAATCCGTGCCATTTTCCTAATAATTTTTGCACCAATGGAGAAAGCCTTCAGTTCTTTTCACGTAATAGTACTCTTGATGCTTCACTATGATATGGCTAGTTCAGCTACGACCAAAACCAATATTACCACTACTCAATTAGCTCTTCTCGCTTTGAAATCCTAAGTCATTTCTATAATGCCCTAATTTTCTATAACCGGAATGCCACATGGTGCTCATGATCCCGAAGGACCACAAGCTAACCCTCTGTAATGCCTCAATTTTCTAAACCGAAATGCTACACGGTGCTCATGACCCCAAAGGACCACAAGCTAACCCATGACTGATATTTGTACCTGTAAACTGCATAATATCTCATAGAATATATGGAAACATGAACTGTAAGGCCATAAGGTTAAATACTGATACATAACTGAAAATCATGGTATAACAATACCAAGAAGAAACATAAATACTGAAGTCTGAACATCTAATATGACATCTAGTCTGAAAGCCTCTAACTAAACTGAATAAGGAGTTGATGGGACATGTCCCCAACTAACTCCAACTACTAAAATAAACTAAAAACTAAAATATAAATGAAATCATCATATCCTCGAAGGATGAGGACTCACGTCTAACTCTGACTGATGATCCTGGAATCTACTGCTGATTTGGAGCCCATGCCTCTGAACCTATGGTGTAACATAAGAGAAAGCACCATAGCTCAAATGCGTCAGTACGTCTGAATGTACTGAGTATACGAGTGAGGTAAGCTAAATGCAAAGGGTTATATGCATGAAAAATACTGACTGATATGAACGTGAGAGTACATACATGCATATGTAACTGTAACTAAACTCGTGGAGATACTGACTACTGAGTCTGAATACTAACAATATGAGGGTACTGATAATGAGATTCTGAAAGACTGAGTTTACTGATATTGATATGTAAATCAATAATAAGTGATCGATCTGATACTGTATTACTGATATACTAAGAGACTATTATTGCATTACTGATAAATGAATGATTGTTTCTGACAGTTCGAATTATAAAGAACTGGTCTGATTGACTGTATCTGACAGTCCTGAAGCTGAGTACTGATAGCATAAGTTCTGATAACTTTTGTAATTGATAGCATAAGTGACTGTATCTGACAGTCCACAAATCTGAAGGAAACTATCTTAGTTCAATTCTATTTCTGAGTTGACTGTATCTGACAGTCCTGATATACTAAAATATGAAGAACTATCTGAGTTCTTTACTGAGACTGGGTAGCTATAGCTGACAGTCCAGAAATCTGTAACTGAAACTGTGGAAAGTAGTTATCTAACCGACATGCCCCAAATATGCTATAATAGCTGAGTTGGGGTCCAATCTCTGCCTCGACTGGAGGGGTGTCAATACCGCACCACTAGTAAGGACAGCTGTGAGAACCCTATACTGGCAGGTACTCAGATGAGAACGGTGGGAACCTTAAAATGACAGGTTAAGCAACCTCATCAACCTTAATCTGACGAGTTAAGATGTCTCAACCTACGCTGGCTACGTAGTTCTGGAACACAAGGATGACTACTAAGAATCACACCCTGAACTGGCGGGTGAGTTCCCATCCTTGGGTTTACTCGGTGCTAACTTCTACTCCCATCTAAATGACACTGAACTGAATAACTAAGATAAACTGAATAACTAAACTGAACTGATTAGTTAAACTGATACTGATTAACTGGACTGATACTAGTGGTATTGTTTAGCAGAGCTAAACTAAGTTTACTGGATTCCAATAACTGATGGAATGTACTGAGTTCTAAAGACTGGTTGAGAGTACTGAAGTTACTGAGATTGACTATGAATACTGAGGTTGCTGAGGTTACTTAGCACTGTGATTACTGAGATTACTGGACTACTGAGATTATTGAGATTTCTGAGTTTTCCTGAGTCACATGATTGACTGAATTCTATAGATCATGGCTTAACTGAGAGTATCGTGAAAACATGACATGGCTCTAGGTACACAACTATATTTTTCAGGTACAAGTACCCCCAGGATTCGATGGAAGGAAAACTGACACAACTTGAATTTCTTGAGTACACAACCATCAATAAAAATCCATAATACATGAGTGGGGGATTTCATAAAGTACATGGTCATCATAATATCTATCATGAATAGGAATGCTTATAATCAAGTCATAAATCTCATATTCTAATATCATGGGCATTCCGACAATATATACTATTCATACTAATCGCATGGAAACCATTCAAGCGTAAAGGAACGGCAACATGTAACGTTTAGTTCATATTGTAATGATTTGGGGATATTATACTTGATGTATTTATTCAACATCTCAAACATGGTAGGGAAAGCATGGATATATTTTGTGTACATAATTTATATCTCCATTATCATACATGTTTTATACCACAACAATAACAACACATAATTTTCATGGAAATTCATATTGGAGTGTATGAATAACATGAACTTGTTATTTAGATATCATGAAATCATGTAAATCTGAAGTTCTAACATACTAGGCATTTTATCGAACACCTTGCATGCATTCTTTAAGGAATAGGTGGATTTCATACTTGCATTCTATCAATCCATCTAAAGATCATGTTTTTCAACTAACAACATAACTTTCATGAGATATACAGTCACGATACTATTATATAGCAAAACAAACAAGCATCAACATGGGTATGATCATATCACCACAATCAACCAAGCTTTTGTATTTTAAATATTGATTCTTGAACTCCACGAACTAAAGGAATCCGTGGATGAACACTATGCATACCTTGGAAGGGAGGTTCTTGATGATTGACGGAGGAATTTCCTTGAAATTTGATCTTCAAGCTTGATTGTGCAACCCTAGTTGTTTTTCTCCTATGGTGCTCTTGGATGATGAGCTTTGAGATGTTAATAGGGTTGTAATGTGTTTAGAAGCTATATATTTCATAGGGTTAAGTTTAGGGATGTGTAAGGAGTGTTAAGAGACTTAATTACCCTTAAAATAACTCAAAACGGAGTGTTTTTGGCACCTGGAACTGACTTAGGCGGCGCCCAAGTGATTGCCTAAGCTAGGTTGGGCGGCGCCTAACCAATCGCCTATGCTTGGGTTGGGCGGCGCCTAACCAATCGCCTATCCTTACTGTCTCTCACGAAAAAGCGCATAACTTTTTGCACGGGTATTGGATAAGGCGAAATTGGTATCATTGGAAAGCTAATTCGATTATACACAATTTGGTGGGTCTAAATCAGACAAAATACCTTATTAACATCGAGTTATACTCGTTCAAAGATGAACCTTACAATATCAAACACTTAAACTTGATGGATTCAAAAACTCTTAGCTTGTATTACCTTAAGTGACTCATATGAATTCTTAGAAAAATGGTTCGTCTCCTAGCTTAGAAACATACGGGGTATTACACCCTCTTCTGATATCGGTACCTGAGCACTACATAATATAGGTAATAAATATGGAAAACTGGCAGAAACTTGCCATAAGGTTCAAAATATCTAAAATTTAATACTAATACATCTGTCCAAAAAGCCTCTAAACTGAAAATTGAATACTAATATATCTGTCCGAAAAGCGTCTAAACTATCTAAACTATGAAGTTGATGGGACATGTCCCCAACTAACTCCGTCTATTAAAAATAAAATGAATCTAATGCGATAATGAAATAAGGATCACCCTCGGATGAAGAGGACTTACTGCTACGTCTACTCCTTCTAACTGAGTCTGGACTACTATGGGTGGATCTTACATCTGAACCTATCATATAAGACACCATAGTCCAGGAAAATATACGTCAGTACTTTAAATATAGTGGTATGCTAGATGAGGTAAGGCTGAATGCAAGGGCTTATGCATGAACATTACTTAACTTAATAACATGAGAATACTGAATGGGGATATATGCATGAATGCACTAACCAAAATTGGAATCGCAGTAACACTGAATACGAACTCTAAATACTGGTTTCTGAATACTGACTTACTGATGACTGGGTCTACTAATACAGATATCTGAGTTTACTAACTCTAGACTACTAAATAACGGAATCTATACATATCAATAACTGAGTTCTGAGCTTGCTACTATCGACTGACTAGATCTGAGATCAAACCTCTTTAATGGATAATCTCTGAATCTACTAATAATGATAAAGGATAATTGTATTTGAGATCAGACCTATCTAGCAGAAGGTCTCTGAATCTTTTAATAATAGAAATAATGGACTGAGTTTGAGATCCGGCCTATATAATGGGTGATCTCTGGATCTATTAGCACTGATACTGATTAACTTTATATGAGACCAGGCCTATCTAGAGGGTGGTCTATAAATCTATGGAACTATCTAAGTTCCTCACTGAGATTGTTGACTGTATCTAACAGTCCTGATTTCTGAGTTTTACTTTAAAGACTGATACCAAAACTGCAACTGTGGGAGTTCTCACTTAACCGACATGCCCCAAATCTGAACTAGTAGGGTACAACCTGTAACCCCAGTTGGAAGGTTGTCAATATCGTACCATAGGTATAGACCTCTGCTATGGTCAAGCCTCTCTAATGGGTGATCCTGAACAGGAAGTTAAGCCTATGGTAGTATGATAGTCAAGACTTAATCTAATGGGTGACTCCTGGTCCTGCACTGGATACGTTGTTCTGGAGTCCAGGGACTGTTACTAATGACTCTGCCTCTCTAAAAGGGAAGCCATCATCCCTGCACTCGCTCGGTGCTAGTTACTACTCCCAACTGAAGGACTCTGAACTAATTCTCAACTGAACATGGACTGAGCTAAATTTGTTATTGTTCATATTTCATTACTGATCTGACTGAGTTCACTTGGTTTCGTTATCTGATGGAATGCTACTTGGATTCTAATATTTGGCTAAATGCTACTGAATTCTTGTTAGCCTACTGGGTCTCACTAAAGTCTAAGCTGAATACTGAATACTACTGAGTACTACTGAATACTGATTACTTTTGAATACTCTTGAGTCAGAACTGAATACTAAGTAAAATTAGACTGATACTGAGATTGGAATGTACTTATACTGAGATCATTGAATTTTCTTAAGTTCTGTAACTGTCTGAATTCCACTAAGCTTAGCACAACTGAGACTATCTTGAGACTGACTCAGCTCTAGACAAGTAGCTACATTTTGTGTATTAAATACACCCAGGACGCGATAACATAAATATCATAAAACAGGACAACTTGTACATGACATGACAATAGGCTATCATGCACAACATAATCAATGCGACATCTTACCAATCACTTGAATATCATGAACATGTAATGGTAGTAAATACATACCAATAACTCATAGTTCTCTCAATAAGGAATACACATGAATGGGAATGCATACAACATATCATAAATCATTCAATAAGGCCTTTCAACAAACACTTGGCTTACATGAAATTATACATAACTGGGGATTTCTCGCTAACCCTGCTATATTGACTCTATTTCCTTCACATAAGCTTTTTTTCAAACACGTGGGGAGCATGATTTGGTTATACAACAAATACAACACCCAAGTATCATGATTACACCAACCAACTTACAAAATTTAGGGATTTAACATGGACATGATACAATTCAACCCATATCAAGATCAATACTTCCAACTTGTATTCAAAAGCATGAATTACAACTCAACAATAGCATGAACAGGAACTTCGATTCACATAAATCATGAAAATCTCACAAAATTATAATCTTTGAATTTAGAGAAGGATTCTTGAACTTTTTGGGTAGAAGGGACCCAAGAATCAACATCTAACATACCTCAAAAGCTTGAATCTTTAAAGATAACTAATGTTTCTTGAATGTTCTTGGATTGGAAAACATGAATCTTGATGTTTTCTTGATGGTTCTTGAACTTGTAGAACTTGAATTTCTTAGTTTCTTGAAGAAGGGTTTGGATATTGTTCTTGGGTTTTGATCTTGAGAGAAACCCTAATTTTAATGTTATGGATGAATAAGGAGTTATGTGCTTTGATTTGATGTGATTGGGTGTTAAATAGGGTGGAAAAAGTCCCAAAAATCCCTTTAAAATGGCATTCAGCGCTGTTTCAAACAAAATTGACGGTCTGAGTGACGGACCATCACTCTGGTGATTGACCGTCACTCCAACCGTCATTTTTGGGCTATAAAATGGCCTTATTGCTTTAGTTGGGACGGCCAAAGTGACGGTCCATCGCTGACTTGACAGTCCGTTAGCTAGCTCGTCGCTCCTGGGCAGCTCAGACAACTCTCAGTAAAATGGCTATAACATTTTACTCCGATGCCAAATTTTAGTGAAATTGGTTTCGTTGGAAATATAATTCAATTATCTATCTGTTTGTGGGTCATTAGATAAAAAATTCATAGTATAAAAAAAGATATTCTCATTTAAAGTTGACTATACCAAAATCCTTCTCAAGAATTCAATCGGTAAGGGATGTTTTGATTCATCTAATATCTAGGACGTATTTAAGGCATTAATATATGTCAAACTTGATCATAAAACTACCAAATACCTAATATTTATTTCTCATAAGCTTAAATCATGGTTCTACTATCAGTTGGGATTCTCGGGGTATTACAATATCTCTCCCTTGGGAATATTCGTCCTCGAATGAGGTTGGTTAGGCTGAGAATACTAGTAGACTGAACTTACTTACTGGACATGAGCATTTGAAACATGACTATACAATTGGAGCTACTGATATTCTGAGTTCTTGTACTGAACATGCATATCTAATGCATGAATGACTGACTCATGAATGCACGACTGAAATTACTGATAAGATAAACTTCTTCTACTGAACATGCATATCTAATGCATGAATACTTGACTAAACTGACTCTTGAATTCTTGACTGAATATTCAATGATAATTGATGCAAAGTTTGTAATGAGGATCTGATCATGAAACTGAATGGGTTTAAGGAATAGAAACATCGGGGATTTATAGGGTATCTCCCTCTTGGGACACTATGTCCCTCTAAGAATGCTTTGCTGAAATACTGGGGCGGTGCACGGGGAACCTACGAACTGGGTCATGATTAATCGTCTGAGATCTAAAACTAATACATAATACGTGAACTGAGCTATACTCACAAATACTAGGATACTTTATCTTGGAATAGTTACATTCCAAAGATTTCTAATTGTATAATTAGGTGAAGAGATGAGATAACAAAATATATGAATCTGACTATTTGACTGCTAAACGGACTTGCTAGCTCTACTAACTAACTCATGCAGAAAACTTAAGCTCAAAATTAAAGCAAAGGATTTAATGGTGCATATCATAAAGATGAAGGACTCATAGCGTACCCGAATCTATATCAGGGAACCTTTCCTGATCATGGTGAGTCTGAAATGCATAGAGTCTGTTATGACGCCAACCACTATTGGCACCAAAAGGGACATCCTACTGATTTAATTCTCTACCCCTCTAAGCTAGAACTCTACATTCTCATATTCTGTGGCCTGGCTTACCATATCCAAAACATACCTAACTATTTACTCTACACACACCTAGGTGATTCTTTCCACACTCTCCACAAAGTGGATAGGTATGCTCACTTCTTATACTACCCTGGGTTTTGGAGCCTGGACCCCCGGCATGAATGATATTCTAAAACTTTGGTGTGGGTACACTAGCTGAGGATGGAGCTGGGACTGAAAATTTCTGACTATGCTGAGAACGGTTACCACCCTGAGACCCTGCCTGAGAAAAACTATAGCTACCTGTTCTGGCTCTCTCATTAGACCTCTCTCTGTGTTTAGACTTATCTGCCTCTATCTATTGAGCATGCATCATTAACCTATAAAGATCCGTGTCTCTATTGAGCATGTCAGTTCTACACTCTTTCAATACCAACCCGAACACACCAGTTACAAAATTACTCACACTCACTCTAGGGTCAGCTATCAAATCGGGAGAATACTTAGCTAACTGGTTGAACTTAAGATAATACCCCTTCACTATCATGGAGCCTTTCCTTAGGTTCATAAATTCTTCAACCTTAGCTTATCTCATCTCTAGTGGGAAAAACTTATCTAAAAAGGCATCCTGAAACTCCTGCCAAGTCATGGGAGTTACATCCTCCCCTTTACTCTTCTTCCACATCACTACCCAATCATGAGTAATATATTTCAGCCTATAGGATGCTAACTCTATAATTTTTTCCTCAGAAACATGCTTAATCTGGGTTATCTTCTTTACCTCCCCAAGATAAAGCTGTGGGTTCTCACCTGCTACTGACCCAAAGAATTCTGGCGGGTTCATTCTCATGAAATTTTTTATCCTAGCTACGGCTGCATCCACATCTTGCTGAGGTGGGGCTACAGCCTGACGATTTCCCTAAGCATTAGTCGTCACAGCTTGGGCTAGCACCTAAAAAGTTGTTCGAAACTCTGCATGTAACACATTCTCATTCGGAGGATCTACGGGTTGAGGTGGTTGGTTGTCATTCCTACGGGCATTATCACTGTGAAGAGGCATATTCTGAAATGAAAGAAGGAAATCGATTAGACTGAGAGTTCAACTCAAGCTCATGCTCACTCGCACTACGTGAATACTAGAAGAAGGGAAACTATTCCTAAAATATCTTATAGTCTCCTATACATAAATGTGGCGTGCAACACACCCATGCACAAGACTCTACTAGATGCGGCTTTTTAGACTTTCTAGGATACTATTGAATCTTAGGCTCTGATACCTAGTTTGTAATGCCCTGATTTTCTACAACTGGAATGCAACACGTTGCTCATGACCCCAAAGGACCACAAGCTAACCCTCTTCATATATTTGTACCTGAGCACTACATAATATAGGTAATAAATGGAAAAAATTGGCGGAAACTTGCCATAACGTTCAAAACATCTAAAATAATCAATACTAAAAACTGAATACTAATACATCTATCCAAAAAACCTCTAAACTGTCTAAACTATGGAGTTGATGGTACATGTCCCCAACTAACTCTGTCTACTAAAAATAAACTGAATCTAATGCGATAATGAAATAAGGATCACCCTTGAATGAAGAGGACTCACTTTTACGTCTACTGCTACTAACTGAGTCTGGACTGCTATGGGTGCTCTGGATCCCATATGTCTAAACCTATAGTATAAGACACCATAGTGCAGGAAAGTATATGTCAGTATTTTGAATGTACTGGTATGCTAGATAAGGTAAGGCTGAATGCAAGGTCTTATGCATGAACATTACTTAATAACATGAGAATACTAAATGGGGATATATGCATGAATGCACTAAAAAAAACTGGAATTGCAGTAACACTGAATACGAACTCTGAATATTGGTTTCTGAATACTGACTTACTAATGACTGGGTGTACAAATACTGATATCTGAGTTTACTAATTCTGGACTACTGAATAAATGAATCTACTCATATTAATAACTGAGTTCTAAGCTTGCTAATATTGACTGACTAGATATGAGATCAAACCTCTCTAATGGATGATCTCTGAATCTACTAATAATAATAAAGGATGATTGTATCTGAGATCAGACCTATCTAGCGGAAGGTCTCTGAATCTTTTAATAATAGAAATGATGGACTGAGTTTGAGATCAGTCCTATCTAAGGGTAATCTCTGGATCTATTAGCACTGATACTGATTAACTTTATGTGAGACCAGGCCTATCTAGTGGGTGGTATATGAATCTATGGAACTATCTAAGTTCCTCACTAAGATGGGTGATTGTATCTGACAGTCCTGATTTCTGAGTTCTACTCTGAAGACTGATACCAAAACAGCAACTGTGGGAGTTCTCACTTAATTGACATGCCCCAAATATGAACTAGTGGGGTCCAACCTTTGACCCCAGCTGGAAAGGTGTCAATACCGTTCCACGAGTACTGACCTCTGCTATGGTCAAGCCTCTCTAACGGGTGACCCTAAATAGGAAGTCAAGCCTAAGGCATTATGATAGTCAAGCCTTTATTTAACAGGTGACTCCTGGTCCTGCACTGGCTACGCAGTTCTAGAGTTTAGGAACTATTACTAATGACTCTACCTCTCTAATGAGGAATCCATCATCCCTACCCTCGCTCGATGCTAGTTCTTACGCCCAACTGAAAGACTCTGAACTAATTCTCAACTGAACATGGACTGAGCTGAATTTATTACTGTTTATATTTCTTGACTGATCTGATTGAGTTCACTTAGTTCCATTATCTAACGGAATGGTACTTGGATTCTACTATCTAGATAAATGCTACTAAATTATTTTTATCCTACAGAGTCTCACTGAAGTTTGAGCTGAATACAGAATACTACTGAGTACTACTGAATACTGATTACTTCTGAATACTGTTAAGTCAGAACTAAATACTTTTTCGTATTAGACTGATACTGAGACTGGATTGTACTTATACTGATATCAATGAATTTTCTTAAGTTTTGTAACTGTCTGAATTCCACTAAGCATAGCACCACTGATACTATCTTGAGACTGACTCAGCTCTAGACAAGTAGCTAAATTTTGGGTATTAAATACCCCCAGGACTCGATAACATAAAATCATAAAATAGGACAACCCGTACATGACATGATAATAGGCTATCATCCACAACATAATTAATGTGACGTCTCACCAATCACTTGAATATCATGAACATGTAATGGTATAGGAAATTCATACCAATATGTCAAAG
Source organism: Capsicum pubescens (assembly GCA_030864215.1). Classification (NCBI taxonomy): domain Eukaryota; kingdom Viridiplantae; phylum Streptophyta; class Magnoliopsida; order Solanales; family Solanaceae; genus Capsicum; species Capsicum pubescens. The sequence continues at coordinate 87,617,590 of CM061547.1, forward strand.
TTCACTCAATAAGGAATACACGTGAATGGGAATGCATACAACCTATCATAAATCATTCAATAAGGCTTTTCAACAAATACATGGCTTACATGAACTTATATATAATTGGGGATTTCTTGCTAACCATTCTATATTGACTCTATTTTCTTCACATAAGCATTTTGTCAAACATGTGGAGAGCATGCTTTGGTTATACAACAAATACTACACCCAAGTATCATGATTACACCAACCAACTTGCAAAATTTAGGGATTTAACATGGACATGATGCAATTCAACAAATATCAAGATCAATACTTGCAACTTGTATTCAAAATCAAGAATTACAACTCAACAATAAGATGAACAGGAACTTTAATTCACATAAATCATGAAAATCTCACAAAATTATAATCTTTGAATTTAGAAAAGGATTCTTGAACTTCTTGTGTGGAAGGGACCCAAAAATCAACATCTAACATACCTCAAAATCTTGAATCTTGAAAGATAACTAATTTTTCTTGATCTTTCTTGGATTGGATAACACGAATCTTCATGTTTTCTTGATGGTTTTTGAACTTGTAGAACTTGAATTTCTTAGTTTCTTGAAGAAGGATTTGGATCTTATTCTTGGGTTTTGATCGTAAAATAAACCCTAATTTTGATGTTATGGATGAGTGAGGAGTTATTTTCTTTGATTTGACTTGATTGGGTGTTAAATAGGATGGAAAAAGACCCAAAAATCCCTTTAAAACGGCGTTTCAGCGTTGTTTCGAACAAAACTGACGGTCTGAGTGACGGACCGTCACTGTGGTGACTGAATGTCACTCCAACCATCATTTTTAGTCCATAAAATAGCCTTACTAGTTCATTTGTTATGGAAAAAGCGACGGTCCATCGCTGACTTGACGGTCCGTCAGCTTGTCCGTCGCTCCTGGGCAGATCAGTTAGCTCTTAGTAAAACGGCCATAACTTTTTACTCCGATGCCGTATTTGGAAAAATTGGTATCATTGGAAATAAAATTCAATTATCTATCTTTTGGTGGGTGATTAGTTAAAAAATTCATAGTATAACAAAAAATATGATCGTTTGAAGTTGACTATACCAAAATCCTTCTGAAGAATTCAATCGGTAAGGGATGTTTTGATTCGTCTAATAGCTAGGACGTAGTTAAGGAATTAACATACATAAAACTTGATCATAAAACTACAAAATCACTAAGATTTATTTCTCATGATCTTGAAGCATGGTTCGGCTATCGGTTGGGATTCTCGGGGTATTACAATTTCAGACCCCTTTCACATCTTTAATAAAAATTAGTCTCCTACTACTTTTTTTTGCCATTGGGTTGGAATTACTTGTTAATATTTTCATAGAGTGAAGTCCTTGAATCTTTTCAACATGGATCTTACAGGGAAAATTCCACGTGATTTTTTAAACCTCACATTTCTTGTTTCTCTTGACTTGGAAAGAAATAATTTTCAGGGAAATTTGCCTCAAGAAATGGAATGCTTGCATCAACTTAAGTTTCTTGATTTAAGCATCAACAATTTCAAAGGGAAGGTTCCTTCTTGGTGTGGGTTTTTGAACCAATTTCAATTTTTAAATCTTAGGAATAATAGTTTCACAGTTCCATCCCCTCTTCATTTTCTAATATGTCCACACTTGAGACTTGAATTTAAATTTCAATTCCATAGAGGACCATATCCCAAAAGTGATTGGAAACCTTATAAACCTTATAGAATTAAGTTAGTTGTAAGACCCCACAAAATCCTAAGCATAACTCAGTCATTTAAAGAATAAAGAGAGGCCCAGACGTAGAAATTTCAGCTAAGTTGTACTTAGAATTATTTTAGCCTTCATAATTTGGTGATCTTATTTTATGATCCTTAGGACCTTAAAATATCAATTCTTGGATTGAATCATGATTAGGTGTGTCAATAGGTCACTTCGGGTGAGTTTTGGATTTTTTGGACCTCGTTTAAATCATATTTAGGTGATCAAAATAGTGGATTGATGCGATCTCGATGGGTCGTGTCACCCATCGTGTTGACAAATATTTTTTCCAACTTCCTATGCCAATTCCAATGAACCAACACAAACTCGATGCAGCGCGTTGGTCATCGCGTCGACCCCATTGATGCGGTACGTTGGTCTGTGCGTCATTGGGCACAGTTTTTCCTCTTTTAATTCTGCATCCAGAGGGGTATTTAGGTCAATTTTCCTACCTTATTTCATCCCCAAAATATTAGATTAAGCCTTTATAAAAGGAAAATCCACTTATTAGTCAAAAAATCCTTTCAAGAACAAACCCTAAGCCACCAAATTCAAGATTCAAGTCCCAAAAAATTCACCACAACTTTCAGAGAATTAACAATCAAGGTATGTTAGGTGTTCATCCAAGGGTTTCCTTCCACCCTTGGAGTTCAAGAATCCTTTTTAAATTACAAGATGATTGCTTTTATGAATTTCATGTTGAATTGATTGTATTCATGATTATTATGTTATTTGGGTTTTATATCCATAATTTATTACTAGTTTCACGTAAAGTAATTTACATGTATATAGTGTCATGTGAATTTATGTTAAAAGCCCCTTGAATTTGTGAGTTGGAATTGTGATCATGATGCTTGCATGTTGGTTATTATTATATGCACAGATTATGTCCCCAAGTGTTTGATAAAATATTCATGTGAGTTGAGTAGTGCAATCATATCATGTTATCATGTATACAAGTTTATACCATGCAAGTGTTTGATAAAATGCCTCAATGAATGAATTGTGACAAAGTAACTAGTTATAATGTTTTTCAAGATTGTCCTATGTTTTTACTATCTATGCTATCGAGTCTTGGGGGTATCTAATACCCGACAATCTAGTTGTTTATCTATATTTACAGTAGTGAATAGTCTCAGTGATGTCACGATCAGTAGTATGTTCAATCAGTAACAGAACTCAATATGTTCAGTCAATTAACAGAACTCAGTGAACTTAGTCCAGTTCAGCCAGTTAGCACGATCAGTAATAGTGTAGTCAAGCCTAGTACAGTCTAGAAATTAGTTTAGTGTTTATTCAGTTGGGAGTAGGAATCAGCACCGAGATAACTCGGGGATGGGGGCATTCCTGTCAGTAAAGTGTTTGACCCTTAGTAGCAATCCCTGCGTTACAGAACTACGTAGCCAATGTAGGTTGAGATATCCTTCGGCTAGTTTAGGGTTGATACATTTAGTACGAGTTTTCCTGCCTGCTAGGGTTGATGAAATGTCTTTCTACTAGAGAGGGTTAACTCATATCCATTGTTAGTATCCCTTGGAAAGGTTCTAACACCCTTCCAACTGGGGTCATAGGTTGGACCCCAACTCAGTTCATAATCAGGGTATGTCGGTTAGATGTACACTCCCACAGTTTCAGTTTTAGTTTCAGACTCTGTATAAAACCTCAGACCAATTTCAGAATTAGGACTATCAGATACAGTTACCCAGCTCAACACGGAACTAAGTTCAGTTCCACAGAATCAGGACTATCAGAAACAGACACTCAGTTAATAGTAATACAATATCAGTAAACTCGATATCAGTCATTTAGTTTTTAGAACTCATTATTCAGTGTTATTGTGATCTCAGTTACAGTGTACATAGTTATGTGAATAGCATTGCATAATCAGTATTTACAACAGCTTCAAATATACACGTACTCTCATTCAGTTATACTCATATCATTCAGTCAGATAATGTTCATGGATATGAACCCATGCATTCATCCTTACCCCATCTAGCATACCAGTTCATTCAAAGTACTGACACATACCTTTCTTTTGAGCTATGATGTTTTATATCATAGATTCAGATGCACGGGCTCCTGATCGTACTTAGTAGCCCAGATTATCAGCAACAAATTTAGTGGTGAGTCCTCAAAGTTCAAGGAGATAGTCATTTTTTCAGTATTTTAGTTTATCTTTCAGTATTCAGAGTTAGTTAGGGACTTGTTCCATCAACTCCACCTTCATACATTTAGAGGCTTTTGGACTAGATTATTTTAGACAGATATTCAGTTTTCAGTATTTATTTATCAGTATTCAGTATCATATTTTAGTTATGAACCTTATGGTAGATTCAGCCTAATTTTCGCACTTATTTCATTATTATTATTTAGTGATCACAACAGGTAATAGTCATGGGTTAGCTTGTGGTCCTTTGGGGTCATAAGCACTGTGTGACGTTTGGGGTGCAGACTTGGGGCATTACAAACTTGGTATCAGAGACTAAGGTTCAACAAAGACCTAGGGAGTCTGAAATTCAAATGTAGTAGAGTATTGTGCATGGGTGTGTAGCGCGCCACACTTATGGACAAGAGGCTATGAGGCATTTTAGGAAAAGTTTCCCTTCTTTCAATATTCATATCGTGCGAGTGGGCATGAGATCAAGTTAAACTCTCTATCTAATTCAAGTTTCCCTTCCTTTTATAGAATATGCATCTAAAAAAGACTAACGGAAGAAGAATAGAAAACCAACCAGCACTTCTGCCCGTCACCCCAGATCCCCTAGATGAGAATGTTTCCCACTTAGAATTCAGAGCAACTTTCACCACCTTGTCTCATTCTGTGGTAGCCCAGAATGATCGCCCAGCTACTTCCCAGTCTAACCCAGTGGCCAATACTACTGTAGCTAGAATTTGGGACTTCACTCGAATGAATCCTCCATTATTTACCGGGTCTAAGTCAGATGAGGACCCACATAAATTCCTTGATCAAGTTCACTAAGTCATAGATATTATGGCGGTGAATGATAGTGAGAGTGTTGAGTTAGCCACATATCAGTTGCAGGAAGTGGATCACTCATGGCTCAAGTAGTGGAAGGCAGAGAGGGACACAGATGCAGGGCCCATAGAATGAAAGAAGTTTGCCATTATTTTTCTGGATAGGTTCTTCCTATTGGAGTTGAGAGAAGTGAAGGTTTTGGAGTTTATTAATCTGAAGTAGGGCAACATAATAGTGAAGGAGTATTCTCTCAAGTTTACTGAGTTAGATAGATATGCCTCTCATGTGGTAGCAGATAGCAGATTTAAGATGTAAGTTTGTGTCGGGTGTGTCTAGTAGTGTGGTCAATGAGTTTAGGACCGCAATGCTGACTAAAGAGATGGACATATCCAGGCTCATGGTCTATGCTCAGCAGATAGAAAAGTCTAAGAATAAAGAGAAGAAGAAAGAGAATAAGAGAGCTAGAACAGGTAGCTTCAACTTTGCTCAACCCAAGTCAGAGGGTGGTAATCATTCTCAGTTCCACCCTAAATCCTCAGTTCCAGCTCCGTCCTCATCCAGTGCTCCAGTGCTAAAATTCAGAGACGGCAATAAAGATAGGGCACCAGGCCCTAAACCTCAGGGTAGTGTTAATAGTGCTCGAACAAATCCCTTTTGCCAGAAGTATGGAAGAAACCACCAGGGAATCTATAGATCTGGCAGCGATGTATGTTTCAAATATGGCGACCCAGGACATAGGTTCAGAGTGTGTCCTCAGGTATGGTTGCAGAGTGAGCACAATTATTCCCCATCTCAGTCCGATCGCCCAAATCAGTAAGGTGACACTTCTAGTGCAACCAGTGGGCAATGCCCAAATAGGCTTTATGCACTCCAGTTCCAAAAGGATCAGGAAAGTTCTCCTGATGTGGTCACTGGTACATTAAAAGTTTATCATTTGCATGTTTATGCTTTGCTAGATCCAGGAGCTATTTTGTCCTTTGTAACTCTTTATGTAGATGTTGACTTCAGAGTCAGTAACGAAATCCTAGTAGAGCCCTTCTCAGTCTCTACCTAGTAGGTAAATCTATCATACCCCAACGGGTATACAGGAACTGTCTGGTTATGGTATCTCAGAAAGTCACTTCAGCAGACCTAGTAGAATTAGAGATGACAGGTTTTGATGTCATTCTTGGCATGGACTGGCTTTATTCATTCTATTCTTCAGTTGACTGCAAAAACAAAATTGTCCATTTTCAATTTCTGAATGAACCTGTCCTTGAGTGGAGGGGTAGTACTTCAGCACTTAGGGGTCAACTTATTTCCTACCTTAAGGCGAGGAAAATGATATCTAAGGGATGTATTTATCATCTTGTTCAAGTTAAGGATTCTAGTTCTGATACTCCAGTCTTGAGTCAGTTCCAGTAGCATGTGAATTTCCAGATGCGTTTCTTGAAGATCTTCCTGGAGTCCCTCCCGAGCGGGAAATTGACTTCGGAATAGATCTTCTTCCAGATACTCAGCCTATCTCTATTCCACCATATAGAATGGAACCAGCAGAACTTAAAAAGTTAAAAGAACAGTTGAAGGATCTCCTAAATAAGGGATTCATCAGTTCCAACATATCTCCTTAGGGTACACCAGTTCTATTTATGCGTAAGAAAGATGGTTCTCTCAAAATGTGTATAGACTATCGTCAGCTAAATAAAGTCATAGTCAAGAACAAGTATCCTCTTCCTAGAATCGATGACTTGTTTGACCAACTTTAGGGTGCCAGTTACTTTTCTAAGATAGACCTCGGGTCAGGCTATCATCAGCTCAGAGTCAGAGAATGTGACATTCCAAAAATAGCTTTTAGAACTCGGTATGGTAACTTCGAATTCCTAGTCATGTTATTTGTCCTTACCAATGCTCCAGTAGCCTTCATGGACTTAATGAACCACGTGTTCAAGTAGTACTTGGACATGTTCATAATAGTCTTCATTGATGACATTCTTGTCTACTCCCGCAGTAAGTATGATCATGCAGACTATCTTAGAATAGTATTACAAACTCTCAAAACCCATCAGCTATTTGCCAAATTTAGTAAGTGCAAATTTTGGCTAAGGTCAGTAGCTTTTCTTGGTCATATAGTTTCTGGTGATGGAATTAGAGTTGATCTTCAAAAGATTGAAGTGGTAAAAAACTGGCCATATCCTATCTCTCCATCAGATATTAAGAGTTTCTTGGGTTTGGCTGGCTATTACTGACGATTTTTTGAAGTATTTCCATCCATTGCAGCATCCATGTCCAGATTGACTCAGAAGAAAGTCAAGTTCCAGTGGTCAAATTCTCGTGAGAAAAGTTTTTAGGAGTTGAAGACTCAACTCACTACAACCCTAGTTTTGACCTTACCAGATGGTTCAGATGGATTTATCATATATTGTGATGCTTCCAGAGTTGTTTTGGGGTAGGTTTTGATGTAGAAAGATAAGGTCGTAGCCTACACCTCTAGGTAGCTTAAGCCCTATGAAAAGAACTACCCTACTCATAATCTTTAGTTAGCAGCTGTAGTGTTTGCCTTAATGATTTTGAGGCACTATTTGTATGGGGTTCATGTTGATGTGTTCACAGACCATAAAAGCCTGCAGTATGTATTTTCTCAGAAATATTTGAACCTATATCAAAGGAGGTAGTTAGAGTTGTTGAAAGACTATAACATGAATGTTTTGTATCATCCGGGCAAGGCCAATATAGTGGATAATGCTCTCACTAGGATGTCTATGGGTAGTATTGCTCATGTGGAGGATAGTAAAAAGAAGTTAGTTCAGGAAGTTCATTAGCTTAACCGAATAGGTGTCTACTTAGTTGATTCAGCAGAGGGTAGTGTATGAGTGCAGAATGGTTCGAAATATTCTTTGGTTTTTGAGGCAAAAGAAAAGAAGAATATAGATCCTAATTTAGTTAAACTAAAAGAGTCAGTCAGAGATTAGAAAGTAGAGGTTTTCTCCCAAGGGGGAGATGGTGTGTTGCGTTGCTAGGATAGACTATATGTGTCATGTATAGATGGAGTGAGGTAGAGGACTCTTGCAGAATTGCATAGTGTGATCTACTCAATTCACCCAAGGGCTACTAAGATGTACCATGATTTGCGGGAGGTCTTTTGGTGGAGCAAGATGAAGAGAGACATTGCTGAGTTTGTAGCTAAGTGCTCGACATATCAGCAGGTTAAGATCGAGCATTAGAAGCCTAGTGGAAATATGCTGGAGTTGAGTATTCCCACTTAGAAGTGGGAGTCGGTGAACATGGATTTTGTGATAGGCTTGCCCCGTACTCGCCACCAGCATGATTCAATTTGGGTCATTGTGGATAGGATGACCAAATCAGCTCACTTCTTACCAGTTCAAACCTCTTATTCAGCCAAGGATTATGCCAAGCTCTATGTTAGAGAGTTGGTCAGATTGCATGGAATTCCATTGTCCATCATTTCAAATAAAGGTATGCAGTTTATCTCTCACTTTTAGAAAGACTTCCAAAAGGGTCTTGGTACAACCTTTCATCCTCAGACAGATGGTCAAGCAGAAAGGACCATTCAAAATTTAGAAGATAGGTTAAGAGAGTGTGCCATTGACTTCAAAGGTAGTTAGGATGACATTTTCCCTTGATTTATTTTGCGTATAATAACAGTTATCATTCCAGCATTCAGATGGATCTATTTGAGGTACTCTATGGGAGGAGATGTAGATCTCCCATTGGTTGGTTTGAAGTGGGTGAGGCCGTAGTAGTACAGCCTGACTTGGTATTTGATACCTTAGAAAAGTTCAATTGATCAGGGAAAGGCTTAAGACAACTTAGAGCTGACATAAATCGTATGCACATGTGCAACAAAAAGATCTCAAGTTTGAGATTGGTGATTATGTGTATTTGAAAATCTCTCTTATGAAGGGAGTGAAGAGATTTGGCAAAAAGGGGAAACTCAATCCTCGATATATCGGTCCTTACCGAATCCTCAGTCATTTTGATAAGGTAGCTTACGAGCTTAAGTTACCTTCAGACTTAGCTTCAGCACACCCAGTGTTTCATATCTCCTTGCTAAAGAAGTGCATAGGTGACCCAACAGTTATAGTCCCCAATAAAGGGCATTGAAGTCCAGAACAACCTCTCTTATGAGGAAATACCAGTTGAAATTATTGATTATCAAGTTCGTAGACTGAGGAACAAAGAAGTTTCTCTAGTCTACGTTTGTTGGTGAAATCATTCTATTGAGAGAGCTACTTGAGAAGCGGAAGCAGCTATGTGGACCAAGTATCTGTAACGCCCCAAAATCAGGTCTCGAGACGTCACACAGTGCTTAGGGTCACAAGTGACCCCAAGCTAACCCTTCTACTGGCATAACTCATAAGCAACTGAATAAAAAATACAAATACATACAAATCAGTAGAAATTAACTCTTTTCTGAATCTGATCGATACAAAAATGGAATTTTACAGGATTACAATTCTGCCTTTATAACCAAAATTGAAACAAAATACATCAACTTCTACTGACTGTCTATGAAGCCTCTATTAGTACTGACTGTAGGTAGCCGGGTCATGACTCCCGACTACCCCAACTCAATATGACTGAATAAAGAAAATACAACATTATAAACTCTGCATAACTAACCCAAGCCCTTGAATCAAAAGGACTCATCACCTGCTGAATGGATACCACGAACTGACTGGATCCGAAGGTGCAACTATACCTTTTACCTACATTCCGAGAAAATATAGCCCACATACGAATATGTAGGTCAGCACCATGGAAAAATACCGAGAATATGGGGGTGCAATGCATATATAAAATAATATCTTAATATCATCACAGTTTATAAAATTATGCATGCTGATATAGATGACTCACTTAGCTCGAATTAAATCATCAAAATCATGGATGAATAATACATGTAAAGTAAAACAAGTGAGTCATTACAATACGTTCTCAATTCACTCTCATCTCATTTTCAAATCATCAAAACAATCAAATCTCATGTCAATTCTCATTAGAATATATTCCTTAAATCTTTTAAGAATAATGACTTTCTCAAACTCAGCCTTTTAAGCAAATATGTTTTCATCTCAGATAGAAGAGTACACACACACACATTGGGAGATCCTATAACCGAAATAAACCATGTGAGCCACATGGAGTCCAACGTACAACCCACATTGGGGAGAGCCGTCCTATCCTTTCCATCGGAGTAGGACTTCCAGTATCAATTCAAAAACCCTAGTGATCACTATATAAATCAGCCTCAGGCTCACATCCTATGGGGGCACGTAGTTCTAGGAAAGTAAGGTCACTTTATACCTTTCATTCGGTGCTAAATATTACTCCCGAGCTAAGCTCAGAAATTTAAATCAGCCTCAGGATCACATTAAAGAAAATCCACAATAAACACTTCAACAATTTTCATCGGGAGCCAATTTGGTATCCCTTTATCATAATCAATAAAAACGTGGATTTCTTTCACAGTCGAGTTCAAAATAACTCATTCACGACCAAAAGGTCAAATCATTCAAAACATCTCAAATATTCAACATCAACGTGCATATAGCACACATTTTCTCAAAGACACAATTTCAAATGGGGTTCAAGACCCAAATATCAAAATCATAGATATTCTTTCAAGCATCATGCTTTAAGTCATAATTTCATATAAATTCGACTTTTCAAAGTCATAAACATCATAATCTCAAGATAACCAAGATAGAATATAAGTTCATGCTCTAAAATCATAATAAACATATAAAGATCATATCTTCGTAAAGAAATTTACTTTTGGGCACAAGAACGAAAGATTGTTCTTGTTGAAAAATCCCACATACCTTGAATGATGAACTTTAAATCGATACTCCTTTTTGAGATGTTAATCGTGCCTTTGAATGATGGTTCTTGGAGTTCTTGAACTAGGAACTTGGAATCTTGAATAAATTTGCAGAATTAATGGTGAACTTTAGAGGTTCTTGAAGTTGGATGTAGGAGCTTAGGGTTTTCTTTTTGAGGGAATTTGATGAAATATAACATATAATGCTTCTAATAGGCTTTAATATTGGGTTTGGACCCATTTTGGGTGAGGGGGATTGACCAAAACGCCCCTTAAAATTAAATAATTCTCGAATCTGTCCTTTGGTGGACTGCTTTGATAGTCTGAAGTAGATCAATCATAACGTTTTACTCCGATATCCAAATTGGATGAAACCAATTTCATTAGAAAGAGGACTCTCATATCTTTCCGTTGATATATATTATCTCACACAGATCATTTTGTACGAAGAGTTATGATCATTTGAAGTTGACCCCAAAATTCACTTTTGATGGGCTGAAGTAGATCGACCATAACTTTTTGCTCCGATAGACAAATTGGATGAAACTAATTTCATCGGAAAGAGGACTCGCAGATATTTCCATTGATATATATTATATCATCCAGATCATTATGTACAAGGATTTATGATCATTTATAGTTGGAGCAAAAATACGCCAGGCCTCAGTACTTTTTTTCCTGCACGTTTTACTGTTCACTACTATTCACGGTTCGATCGGAATGTTCATAACTCGTCGCTCGGGTGTCCGTTTTGGATGATCCACATATCTTTGGAAAGATTATTCGATACTCTACGCAATGGTGGGTCATAATCTAAGACATTCTGCATGGAAAATTTATGATTCATACTAGAATATAGAACCCAACACGTTTACGCACAAAATTTCAACAAAAAATTTTCCGGGGTATTACAATATCCTCACCTCTTCTCCACAAACTCAGACTCAGCTCAATGTAATGGTTTTCTTTAAATTACTCAGTTCCATGCTCAGTTTACCTTTACAAACTCTGTATCAGTTCAGTTGCATAACATTCTAATATCATGCATACCTTCATGAAATAGCTCAGTCATATGTCATGCCTTCAAAATTCAGTCATGCTTTAGTTATGCATGTTCAGTATGAAAACTCAGTATATCAGTAGTTTCAGTCTTGAAATCATGCTTTAGTTAAGCATGTCAGTATATAAACTCAGTCTATCAGTATCCTCGGCATAGCCTGTAACGCCCCGAAATCTCATTCCGGAACGTCACACAGTGCTTAAGGCCACAAGTAGCCCCAAGCTAACCCTTTGAGCCTGATACTACTTCTAACACTTACTTTAGGATAGATAAGTTAAGAAATGACACTATATCATATCAAATCTGAAATGAAACAACTGAAATAATCATTTGAGAAATCAATACTAAAAATCTGGAACTCAACTACTAGTCTAGTCCGACAAGCCTATACTTACTACTAAATTAGAGAGTCATTGGGACAAACCCTCAACTGACTCGACTGAACTTAAATCCATAACAACTGATATCAAGACTAAAAATCTGAGAAATATGTCATCGAACCATGAGGACTCACCAACTGCAGAGTGTAGACAAAGGTACTCGAAAATCACTGTCGCGGTTGAGACTGAGCACCTGAACCTACATTATGAGACAATGTAGCACACAGACGTATATGTGGATCAGTACTTTGAGGATGTACTGAGTATATGGGGGTGTATGCATTAAGTAAATAATGTCATTATTCTTTATGAAACCATGCATGCAAATATGAATGACTAACATAGCTTGAATAAGTCCGAAATATAAATCTCATCAGTCATGAACAATGAAACATATAATATAAATCTCGTGAGCCATTATACTTAGTTCTAAAGTATGTATTCTGTTCTTATTGTCAAATCTTGTAAACCAAAAAGGAATCTCAAACAATAACTTTCAGACTTATACTTTTATCTTAAGGAGAATAAAGAACTTCTTTTGAAACTTTAGGAATTCAAAGACTTACGATTATGGAACTTTAGGACTCTTTTGGGAACTTGTGAGTTTCTTCTAACCGACATAAACCATGTGAGATGACATGAAGTCCAACGTCTTGCCCAAGTTGGGGATAGTTGTTCTACCCTTGCCATCAGAATAGATCCATGACTTTAGTGATCACTATCTTAACCCACTTGGGGTAAATTATCATCCTACGGTGGCTCGTAGTTCTGGGGCATAAAACCTTGGAATCAAGCCCAACTCGATGCTAAATACTACTCCCATACTTAGGCTCAGAACTTTTAGGAAATCCATCTTAAAATAGTACACTAATGTATAATGAAAGACAATTATGCTTTTCTTTGCTTCAAATCATAAACAATATGGATTCCTATCTTAGCTTAGGGACAAATGCATTCTTTCTTTAAGAATCAAAGTACTTGCTTATTAAATCATGCTAAAAACATAGCCTTCAAGAAACATCACAACTCATACTTGACTTAAAGCATCAACATATACTCAAATGATCTAAATTTCATAATAAGGTTTAATTCTTGACTTTAACTTTGGAAACACTTAAAAATATAAATTTTCAATGGGAAATACAATTCGCAACATAAATCCTCAATCCAAGGCATAACAAATTGACATAACATGCAATTTCAAGACTTGAACAATTTCTAAATTCATAAACTCAAAATAGAGTAAATTGGATATAAACTCACTTGTAAAGATATGAAATTCTTTAATAAAACCAAAGCTTTGGGCACAAGAATGGAAGAAGTGTTCTTGTTCAAACCCCACATACCTTAGATGATGAATTTTGAAAGAACTCTCGCTTTTGTGACTCTATTCGCGACTTTGAATTGATATTCTTGATGTCCTTGGTCTGGTGATTCCGATTCTTGAAGAAATTTTGAAAAGCGACGGTGGAATCTTGAGTTCTCTTAAACTTTGGGTTGAAATCCTAGAAAGTGTTCGTGGTGAATTTGAGAGATGAAGGTTATGTTTTGGTGTTTTGGGGCTTTGATTTTATGTTATGAATGATTGGGGGTAGGGGAAAATAACTAAATTACCCCTTGGACGCGGATTTTAAAAGCTGAAAAACTAGGCATCGACGCGATTGGCGACGTGGCGCGTCGATGCGATCGACGCGATACCGATGTGTCGCTCCTAGATCGCGCAAAGCCTCAGTACTTTGACTGGCAGTTCCTGCACAAAATTTGACCAACACGATGGGCGACGCAGCGCGCCAAGATCGCATTGGTCCACTATTTTGGGACACCAAACGAGGTCGAAACGCGGTCCAAAAAATCTAAAACTTGTTCGGGAACACCCATTGACCTCCCGAATCATGAATTTGCTAAAATATCAACTATCAAAGTCCGGGAAGGTTGGTAATAAAATAATCAAAGTTTTGAGGCTCTAGAAATGACTAAATCCCAACACTTAGCTAGATTTTCTAAGTCTAGGAACTCTTTGGGCATCGTTTGAGGGATTTAGACGACGAGGATTTTGTGGGGTCTTACAATATCTCTCCCTTGGGAACATTCATCCTTGAATGTCACTAGTTAGGCTAAGAAAATAGAGAAGACTGAAGATGTACAGCTCAAATAATTTACTAAACTGATTCTACATTGTCATAAACTTTGAGTACCTCAGAGAATGCATGGACTCATAATAAGAATAGCTATATAGTTGAATCTTTGGTTAAAGAGGAGATGAAGTATGGAAGAATAGTACCTTCGGCTTGATCTGAACTTTTGTAGAAGAGATGGGGGTACTTGGCTCGCATATCTGCTTCTTTTTCCCAAGTAGCACCCTCAACTGACTGGTTTCGCCACAAAACTTTGACCAAAGGAACTTCTTTGTTAGTCTATGAATATGATGGTCTTGGATCTCAACTAAAATCTCTTCATATGAAAAATTGTTCTAAATGTCTGAGCTCTTTGAAGGTTCTACTACAACGGAATCACCAATGTGCTTCTTAAGTATGGAGACGCGAAAGACAGGATGAACCACTGATAAATCTATGGGCAACTCTACCTTATAAGCTACTTTCCCAACACGATTTAGAATTCTATAAGGGACAACATAACGGGGACTAAGCTTCCCCTTCTTTCCAAATCTCTTCACCCCTTTCATGGGTGAAATCTTTAAATACACCAAATTACCTACCTCAAACTCGAGGTCCCTTCTCCTCACATCTACATATGACTTTTGATGACTCTGATATGTTTTCTATCTCTCTCTAATCAGCTTGACTTTCTCTATGGCCTCAAATACTGCATCAGGTCCAATCAAAGTAGCCTTACCCACTTTAAACCAACCTATGGGGGATCTACATCTTCTTCCATAAAGGGCCTCAAATGTGGCTATCTGAATGCTAGAATGATAACTATTGTTATACGTAAATTCAATCAATGGAAAATGCTCATCCCAACTTCCTTTAAAATCAAGAGCACATTCCCTCAACATATCTTCCAGAGTTTGAATACTCCTCTCAGCCTGACCATTTGTCTACAGATAAAGGCGTAACTAAGATGCACTTGGGTACCAAGACCCTACTGAAAAGCTCTCCAAAACTAGGAAGTAAATGGAGTACCCTTATCTAAGATAATAGACAAGGGAACTCCATGCAATCTGACTAACTCTCGGATATACAGTTTAGCATAATCCTCAGCTACATAAGATGTATACACTAGCAAGAAATGTGCTGACTTAGTCAACCTGTCTATAACAACCCAAATAGAATCATGATGATGAGGCAAAAAGGGTAAACCAGTCACGAAATCTATATTCACCTCTTCCCACTTCCAAGTGGGTATACTCTACTCTTGCATTGCACCACCAGGTCTTTGGTGCTCTACCTTAACTTGTTGACAAGTTGTACACTTTCTTACAAACTCTGCTATATCCTTCTTCATCCCTCTCCACTAATAGATTTTATGCAAGTCGCGGTACATCTTGGTAGCATCGGGATGAATAGAATATCGTGCGTCATACGCTTCAGCCATAATTCTCTGCCTCAAATCACCAACACACGGAACACAAAATCTATCCTGAAACCTCAACATACTATCTCCCCCTTGGGAGAAAACCTCTACCTTTTGGTCCTTAACTGACTCCTTCAGTTTGACCAAACTAGGATCCATGTCTTGCTTCTCTTTCACTTCCGAAACTAAGGAGAATTCAGAACTACTCTGAACCCACACAATATCTTCAACAGAATCAAACATTCTAACACCCAATCTAGATAAACGATGAACTTCATGAGCTAATTCTTTCTTACCCTTCTCCACATGAGCCACACTTCCCATAGACAACCTACTAAGGGTGTCTGCCACTACATTGGCCTTTCCCGGATGATATAACACACTCATATCATAATCCTTTACAACTCTAACTATCTTATCTATCTAAGATTCAACTCCCTCTGAGTAAACATATATTGTAGCCTTTTGTGATCAGTAAAAACATAAACATAAACACCATAAAGATAGTGTCTCTAGATTTTCAAAGAAAAAACCACAATATCTAACTCAAGATTATGGGTTAGGTAATTCTTTTCATCGGTTTCAACTACCTAGAGTTATAGGCTATAAACTTACCTTTCCGCATCAACACATAACTTAAGCCAACTCTAAAGGCATCACAATACACCACAAAACCATCCGTACCATCGGGTAGAGTTAATACAGGGGCTGAAGTGAGTTGAGTCTTCAACTCCTGAAAAGTATTCTCATAGGAATCTGACCGCAGGAACTTAACTTTCTTTTAGATCAATCGGGTCATGGGAGATGCAACAGAAGAAAAACCTTCAACAAAACAGAGGTAATAGCCAACTAGACCCAAGAAACTTCTAATGTCAGACGAAGAGATAGGTCTAGGCCAATTTCTTATAGTTTCTATCTTTTGGGGATCAACTCTAATGCCTTCGGCTGAAATAATATGACCCAGAAAAGCTACTGACCTTAGCCAAAACTCACACTTTCTGAATTTGGCAAACAATTGATGATCTCTAAGAGTCTGTAGGACAATTCTAAGATGGTCGGCATGGTCATCCTCACTATGGGAGTACACAAGAATAGCGTCTATGAATACTATGACAAACATATCCAGATACTGTTTGAACACTCGATTAATGAAGTCCATGAAAGTTGTTAGAGCATTGGTTAACCCAAAAGACATGAATAGAAACTCAAAATGACCATAGCGGGTTCGAAAGGATGTCTTTGGAATATCACACTCTCTTACCTTAAGCTGATGATAGCCGGATCTAAGGTCTATCTTTGAGAAATAAGTTGCACCTTACAATTGATCAAACAGATTAACAATTCTAGAAAGAGGGTACTTATTCTTGATTGTGACCTTATTAAGCTGACGATAGTCAATGCACATATGTAAAGAACCATCTTTATTTCGCACAAACAAGATGGTTTCGCCCCAAAGAGAAACACTGGGCCTTATGAAACCTTTGTCTAGAAGATCTTTGAGTTACTATTTCAACTCCTTAAGTTCTGTGGGTTCTATATGGTATGGAGGGATAGAAATAGGCTGTGTATCAGGAAGAAGGTCAATCCCAAACTCTATCTCTCTATCGGGAGGTACCCTTGGGAGATCTTCTAGAAAAACATCAGGAAGCTTATTAACTATGCTGACTGGCTGAATAGTTGGAGTCCTATACTTAGTGTCCTTAACTCAAACTAGATGATAGATGAAACCTTTGGATATTAGCTTTTTGGCTTTGAGATAGGATATAAAATAACTCTTGGGAAAGACAAAATTATCCGACCACTAAAAAACTAGCTCATTAGGAAATTAAAACGTGACCACACGGGTACGACAGTCTATAGATGTGTAACCAAAATGAAGCCAATCCATACCTAGAATAAGATCAAAATCGACCATATCTAACTCTATCAAATTAGCGAATATGACCTTATGAAAAACAGTAATAGGATACTTTTTATAAACTTGTTTAGTAAGAACTGGCTCACCTACTGGGGTACAAACTAGGATAGGCTCAAGAATCTTTTTGGGATTTATGTCAAAATTCACAGCAACTAATGGTGTCACATAAGAGAAAATTAACCCAGGGTCCAACAATACATAAACATCAAAGTGAAAGACACGGAGCATACCAGTAACAACATCTGGAGAATCCTCCTATTATTGAAAGGATGGTAAAGCATAGAATCAATTCTGGGTCTAACCACCAGCTGTGTTGGATGAAGCACCCTGAGGAGGGACTGGACGCACTAAAGGAGATGGTGTACTGGTAGCCTGATTCTGGGGTCGAACCTCTCTGTTCCCCTGCCTAGCATGCAGACATCCTCTAAGTCTGTGGTCCAACTTTCCACAAATAAAATAACCCCTTTATTCAGCAAAATACTCACCGGGATGGGTTCTGCCACACTTAGCACATGGGGGATAACTGGACCTGTTACTCATACAGCTCTAGGATCTGGACATAAAAGACTTATTCCCCTACTTCTGCCTATTTCTAGGTATGGGAGCACTAGCTAATGAAGGCACTGGCATAGATGAACGGCTTTGAAACTGCAGACGGTTCCCTCCATGGGATCTAGTCTGACCATACTCATTCTTCTTTAATTTAGCCCTCTTGTTTCCTCTTACTCTATCTCTCTCTTTTATCTTATCTTTCTCAATCTGTTGAGCATACATCATCAGTCTGGAAAGATCCAAGTCCCTATTGAGCATAGCAATCCTACACTTTTTAACAACCAATCCAGACACACCGGTTACAAACTTACTCATACTAGTTCTGGGGTCAGCCATCAAATCAAGAGCATACTTAGATAACTGGTTGAACTTGAGGCAATACTCCTTTACTAACATAGAGCCTTACCTTAGGTTCATGAATTCCTCTATCTTCACTTCCCTCATCTTAAGTGGGAAGAACTTATCCAGGAATGCATCCTAAAATATCTGTCAAGTCATAGAAGTTGCATTCTCCCCTATACTCTTCCTCCACATCACAAACCAATCATATGCAACATCTTTCAGCCTATAAGATGCCAATTCTAAACTTTCTTCCTCAGAAATATGCATAACTTGGGTAATCTTCTTCACCTCATCAAGATACAATTGTGGGTCCTCACCTGCCTTTAACCTATAGAACTCTGAAGGATTCATCCTCATAAAATCTCAAATCCTGGTTGTATCTAAATAACCTCCTTACTGATGCGGAACTGCAGCCTGGTTATTAGCCTGAACATTCGCGGTGACCGCATGGGCTAACGCCTGAAAAGCTGCCCGGACCTCAGCATGAGACACATTCTAATTCAGGGGATCAACAAGCAGAGGTTGCTGGTTATTATTCCTATGAATATTAGCTCTTCGGGGAGGCATTTTTTGTCATAAAAGAGCACAAATTATTAGCAGAGAGAGACAACTGTACGCATGATGGGTTATGAAAGAAAGAGATAACTTTTCCTACAATGTCTTGTAGCCTCTTTCTCATAGATATGGCGCGCTACACACCGATGATCAAGAATCTATGTAACGCGGCTTGTCAGACTCCCTAGGACTCCTTAAACCTTAGGCTCTGATACCAAGTTTGTAACACCCCAAAATCTCATCCCAGAACGTCACATGGTGCTTAAGGCCACAAGTAGCCCCAAGCTAACCCTTTGAGCCTGCTAATACTTCTAACACTTACTTTAGGATAGATAAGTCAAGAAACGACACTATATCATATCAAATATGAACTGAAACAACTAAAATAATTGTCTGAGAAGTCAATACTGAAAATCTGGAACTCAACTACTCGTCTAGTCCGACAAGCGTCTACTTACTACTAAACTAGAGAGTCATTGGGACAAACCCCCAACTGACTTGACTGAACTAAAAGCCATAACAACTGATATCAATATTGCAAAATCTAATAAATAGGTCCTCGAACCATGAGGACTCACCAACTGCGGAGTGTAGATAAAGGTACTCGGGAATCACTGTCACAGCTGAGACAAACCACCTGAACCTATATTATGAGACAATGTAGCACACAGACGTATATGTGGATCAGTACTTTAAGGATGTACTGAGTAGATAGGGGTTTATGCATTAAGTAAACAATATCATTACTCTTTATGAAACTATGCATGCAAATATGAATGACTCACTTAGCTAGAATAAGTCCAAAATATAAATCTCATTAGTCATGAACAATGAAACATGTAATATAAATCTCGTGAGTCATTATACTTATTCTAAAATTTGTATTCTCCTCTTATTCTCAAAGCTTGTAAACCAAAAAGGAATCACAAAACAATAACTTTCAAACTTATACTTTTATCTTAAGGAGAATAAAGAACTTCTTTTGAAACTTTAGGAATTCAAAGACTTACGATTATGGAACTTTGGGATTCTTTTGGGAACTCGGGAGTTTCTTCTAACCAACATAAACCATGTGAGCTGATATGGAGTCCAACGTCTTGCCCACGTTGGGGAGAGTTGTTCTTCCCATGCCATTGAAATAGAACCTTGACTTTAGTGATCACTATCTCAACCCACTTGGGGTAAATTATCATCCTATGGTGGATCGTAGTTCTGGGGCATGAAACATTGAAATCAATCCCAACTCGATGCTAAATACTACTCCCATACTTAGGCTCAGAACTTTTAGGAAATCCACCTTAAAATAGTACACTAATGTATAATGAAAGCCAGTTATGCTTTTCTTTGCTTCAAATCATAAACAATGTGGATTCCTATCTTAGCTTAGGGTCAAAAGAAATCTTTCTTTAAGAATCAAAGTACTTGCTTATTAAATCATACTAAAAACATAGCCTTCAAGAAACATCACAACTCATACTTGACTTAAAGCATCAACATATACCCAAATGATCTAAATTTCATAATAAGGTTAAATTCTTGACTTCAACTTTGGAAACACTTAAAAATATCAATTTTCAATGGGAAATACAATTCACAACATAAACCCTCAATCCAAGGCATAACTAATTGAGATAACATGTAATTTCAAGACTTGAACAATTTCTAAATTCATAAACTCAAAATAGAGTAAATTGGATATAAACTCACTTGTAAAAATATGAAATTCTTTAATAAAACCAAAGCTTTGTCCATAAGAACGGAAGAAGTGTTCTTGTTCAAACCCCACATACCTTAGATTATGGATTTTGAAAGAACTCTTGCTTTTGTGACTTTGAACAGATATTCTTGATGCCCTTATTTTGGGGATTCCAATTCTTGAAGAAATTTTGAAAAGCGACGGTGGAATCTTGAGTTCTCTTGAACTTTGGGTTGAAACCCTAGAAAGTGTTCTTGGTGAATTTGAGAGATGAAGGTTATGTTTTGGTGTTTCGGGGCTTTGATTTTGTGTTATGGCGGATTGGGGGTAGGGAAAAATGACTAAATTACCCCCTTGGATGCAGATTTTAAAAGCTGAAAAACTGGGCATCAACACAGTAGGCGATACGGCACGTCGATGGCATCAACGCGATACCAACGCGTCAATCCAAGATCGTGCCAAGCCTCAGTACTTTGACTTGCAGTTCCTGAACAAAATTTGACCAACGCGATGGGCGACGCGGCACACCAAGATTGCGTTGGTCCATTATTTTGGGATACCAAACAAGGTCTAAACGCGGTCCAAAAAATCTGAAACTTGTCCGAAAACACCCATTGACCTTTCGGATCTTGAATTAGCTAAAATATCAACTATCAAAGGCTGGGAAGGTTGGTAATAAAATCCTCAAACTTTTGAGGCTCTAGAAATGACTAAATCCCAACACTTAGTTAGATTTTCCAAGTCTAGAAACTCTTTGGGCATCATTTAAGGGATTTAGACGACGAGGATTTTGTGGGGTCTTACATAGCCAGTCTCATTCGAGGATGAATGTTCCCAAGGGGGATATATTGTAAGAACCCAAAAAATCCTAAGCTTAACTCAGTCATTTAGAGTATAAAGAGAGCTCCCAGACTTAGAAATTTTAGCTAAGTGCTTATACTTAGAATTATTTTAGCCTTCATAATTTGGCAATCTTATTTTATGACCCTTAGGTCCTTAAAATATTGATCCTTGGATTGAATCATGATCAGGTGTGTCAATAGGTCACTTCGGGTGAGTTTTGGATTTTTCGTACCTCGTTTGAATCATATTTAGGTGACCAAAATAGTGGATTGACGCGATCTAGAAGCGTCACGTCACCCATCGTATCGACAGATATTTTTCCTAGATTCTAATGCAAATTATAGTGAACCAATGTGAACTCGATGCGGTGCATTGGTCATTGTGTTGACCCCATCAACGTGACGCGTTGGTCTGCGCGTCACTGGACACAGTTTTTGCTCTTTTAATTCCGCGTCTAGAGGGGTATTTAGATTAATTTCCCTACCTTATTTCAGCCCCGAAATATGAGATTAAGCCTTTCTAAAGGCAAAATCCACTTATTATTCAAAAAATCCTCTTAAGAACAAACCTAAGCCACCAAATTCAAGATCCAAGTCCCAAGAAATTCGCTACAACTTTCAAAGAATTAACAATCAAGGTATGTTAGGTGTTCATCCAAGCGCTTTCTTCCACCCTTGGAGTTCAAGAACCCTTTTTAAATTACAAGACGATTGCTTTCATGAATTTCATGTTGAATTGATTGTATTCATGATTATGATGTTATTTGGGTTTTAAATCCATAATTTATTACAAGGTTCACGTGAAGTAATTTACATGTGTATAGGGTCATGTGGATTTATTTTAAAAGCCCCTTGAATTTGTGAGTTGGAATTGTGATCATGATGCTTGTATGTTGATTATTATATGCACATATTATGTCCCAAAGTGTTTGATTAAATATTTGTGTGAGTTGAGTAGTGCAATCATATCATGTTACCATATATACAAGTTTATACCATCCAAGTGTTTGATAAAATGCCCCAATAAATGAATCGTGACAAAGTGACTAGTTATCATCTATTTCATGATTGTGCTATGTTTTTACTATCTATGCTATCAAGTCCTGGGGGCATCTAATACCCGACAATCTAGCTGTTTACCTAGATTTACAGCAATTTCTACATAGTCTCGGTGATTTCACGATCAGTAGTATGTCCAGTCAGTAACAGAACTCAATATGTTCAGTCAGTTAACAGAACTCAGTGAACTCAGTCCAATTCAGTTAGGTAGCACGATCAGTGATAGTGCAGTCAAGCCTAGTACAGTCTAGAAATCAGTTCAGTGTTTATTCAGTTGGGAGTAGGAATCAACACCAAGCGAACTCAGGGATGAGGGCATTTCTTTCAGTAAAAGGTTTGACCTATTGTAGCAATCCCTATATTACAGAACTACATAGCTAACGTAGGTTGAGATATCCTCCTACTAGTCTAGGGTTCATACATCTCGTATGAGTTTTTCTGCCAGTGAGGGTTGACAAAATGTCTTCCTGTCAGAGAGGGTTAACTCATAGCTATTGTTAATATCCCTTGGCAAGGTGCTAACACCCTTCCAACCAGGGTCACAAGTTAGACCCCAAATCAGTTCATAATCGGGGTATGTAGGTTAGACGAACACTCCCATAGTTTTGGTTTTAGTTTCAGACTCAGTAAAACCTAAGATCAGTTTCAGAATTCACTTCAAGAAAGATGGTTATTAGTGAAGGGAAATCTGGTCCCTAAAAGTTCAATTCCAGTCCTTAAAAGTCAATAGCAACCAAAAAAATCTGGTCTCCACCCGTCCTTACAGGCTTCTTCGCTAAAAGGCAATAGCGACGAGATTTTTTCTGGTCCCTAAAAGTAGTTAGCGACGGCTAAAATCTGGTCCCTAAATATGTTTTCACGACCAAATTTCTGGTCCCTAATTCAAGATTAATTGCAACTATTTTCGTCCCTATAGACCTTTAGTGACCAGTTTCTACTGGTCCTAAAAAATATTTAGTCCCTAAATTGTTTTTTAAGGACCATGATTTATGGCTCCTAACTAAATAACTAAATTTCTGTCCAATTTCATAAAAGAAATATAAAATATACATTACACAAAATAAGATGCACATAACAAATATAAAGATAACTTCTGTATATATTAAAAACTAATTATGTATTTACATCTCAATTGCCATGTAGTCATGACAAAAGTTATGGCACTATCTACGCAATCCAAATCAACATTCCTAGCTATAATAGTTCATATAACTTTCTACACTCTGCTCTTCCAAGATGATTCCTTCTTTGTTCATTGTTGACGGCCCCAAGTCCATAGATTCATTTCCTTTACTTTCCTTAAGAGGTCTTCTAGTCTCCATAATTTTTTCTGTAAGATTATAATCTTCAAAAGTTCCACCCTCCTTTTAATCTTAATTGTCTACAACAACCTGAGATATTTCAGTTGATCCTTCAGACCCTGGGAGCATATTTCCCATTTCATTGATGGGTCAACTATCTCTGATTCTCCATATCCTACATCATCAGAACATGCTTAGATCTTTTCCAATTGCTTTCTTTCATTTACCTTCTCTTCATGATGTGACATAATCAATATCAAAAAATTTGAGGACATAGTTTTCAGCTGGCTATCCAGATCATATTTTGAACCAGCAGTCATACAATTTGTATTCGAAAGCTTCATAATCACACTTTAACACAATTTCATAAACATTTTCTGATGACTTCATCATCTCAATAACCAGAGACAAATCATTTCTATGGTAATAACTAGGTGAGAATTCGTCTTCATATGGATCTGACACCAATAGGTAATCACAACAACCATAGTACAGCCGGCCATATTAATCAGTTACCAATAACTCCGCCCCTCACAACAACTCACAACAGGCATATTTAAGGTATAGTTGTGCAACAAACCTTTTAATTTCATATATCAAGGCAGGAAGAGGACAAAATAAGGTAGCGGGATCCACATTCCCTTGTATACCGATATCGGTTCCCAATTGCTTCCTTCCATCTACCATATCCACTATCCAGTTAAGTCTAATTACATCAACTCCAGTTGTTTTCATCTGTTCAAGAAGTCTACCATTTCTATTAATATAGAGGACAAGATGTGTTTGTGGGAACTTTCTTTTGATAGTACTAACCATCTGCATTAAAAAATCTGAGAGGTGTTCCAAAAGGAAATAGAACGAGAGAAAGTTTACAAAATGATTAAGAAAGGAATGACATTTCCACACACCAACTATTAAAGCACCCAAAGAATCCTTCTTTAATCCAAACATAATTCACGATATTCAACACTTACTATCGTAATCTATACATCTTATTTCCATGCCTAATCCACCAAATACTATAAGGACTCATCAATTTTATATATGTATCATATATCAGATGTGACGTTACTCTTCCTAAAATCACATAATTATTTTACTGAATATCACATTATTGAATAACTTGGACCTTCAGGGATGCTTCAACGTAACAAAATTGGAAATCTAGTAAACTTTCACTATTGACCTCCACTTCAGCCTATGCATCCAAAAGAATTTGATAAGAAGGTTTTTGGGAAGATGGACAATTAATAGCTTTTTGACTAACAAAAAAAAGCTAGCTTACCTCATCAATATAAGGCTTTGACCAGCACTACCACATATGAGGTGAGAGTTTCCCACCCTATGAATCAAATATCTGGATGGAATGAGCTCCAGACTCCACTTGATAAATAATATACTCAGCAATTGCTTATGGAAAATGATATAACAGATCCCTCAAAACCTGTGGAGCAGTATGACACAGGTCTTTAATTTTTATATACGTGCGAGTTTTAACATATTACAAGTAAAATTTATTTGTTCGTCTAGTACTACCTTAATAAGTTGCAATAACTTACTAGATTACAGATCAATAAAATTACTAGATTATAACCAAGTGTTATAATACAAAAGGCATTTTCTTAAATCAAGATAACTTTGGGATCCTTTCAAGAGAAATGTTTTACCATAATTTTATAGAACACTTCTTAAGATTCGTAAATAGTTTAAGAAGAATTACACACAAACATATAACTAGAACAGTAAGGCAAGATGTTGAACAATTAACCACAACATGCCCAGAAGTTCAACATTAGTGAGGTAGAGCGGTTGTTTCTGATTTCATGTGATCTAGAACACACTAATAAAATAATATGAGTACTTTCAGAAGTTTAACAATAGTGATTTGAAAAATAACAAGTTACTAAAATAAACACAACGGTTAAGACATAACAACAATACCTATTGACTTGAATGTTTCCCGCAAAAACAGCCAGTAAGACGAATGGGCTACAATTAATTTGTAGAGCTGTTTAGAGGCACCATGTGGATGATCTGATCGAGGACCAGTTTTCTTTGTAGGTGTTTTATCAGAGATACACATGAAAGGTTGATAACTAAGTAACCATTTTTGCACCAATCGCTGCATGTGAATTATGAATATTGCATCTGCTCAACTTTCAAGCAGTATTTACCTCTATATGATTGTATTTTCTAGTCGATTCCTAATAATAATTAACTTGAGATTATTAAATGATGTTGCAGCTTCAAAAAATATTTGAAAGATTTTGAAGTACCCCAAGTCATCCATGGCGGCCGAGCAAGCTCACCGTCGAGCTGTCGATTTCCCTCCTATCCCATCCTATCTTGTTTTTCTTTCTTAATAGACCAAATAGTAATTTCTAGTTGTTTCAACTTGCTTAATAATTATCTTAATAAATAAGTAAAGTTTAGTGAGGTAAAAGGTTCCAGAGTGACTTACTCTGCAGTGGGTACTTGCCTCAAAACGTTTAGAAATATTGTAGAATGCAATGAGACAGAATAGGATGCAAGTATAGCATAAAATAAATTCAAACTTCATCTTTTTCCATCAACAATTCTTAATGTCTATACTAATGATCTTTGTTTAATTTACAATTATAACAAAAAAATGAAAAGATAATTCATCGCTAAGACCATAGGTTACAACCTAGTTGCAACATATAGGGTCTAACAGAAGCTCTTGTTTTTTTGCTTAGAATAGTTTAATCAACTCTCAGTTAATTCTTTTTCTCATAAGTTATGAAAAGCAGGTAAATATCCAATAATACCTACAACTGATGACCCTGGGGAAGTTATGTTAAAAGGTACAACTGAAGCATAGACATTAAGGAAAGGACTAATCAGTATCTATTATACATTCAATAATTATTGATACCTTGTCATTTTTTCAATTTTATCTCCTTTTGAAAAAGCAATTCTACCGATAATATCGATTACCATTCAAATACACATAACTTAGTGTAATTAAATCAATTATGGTGAGCCTTTCAGGGAATATAAATCAACACCATACAAATAAGTGCAAATGTATTCAATATATCATAAGGTGCTTTAATTAAATATTTAAAACACAAAACAAAATCATAACTCAAAGACATTTATAAGCAAAACTATGACAAGTTACTATTCAGATATAGAGTAACTATAGAAGCAACTAAAACAACCCAAACGCCTTATCCAAATATAAAGAATCTCATGGCCCCCAATTCCATCCCTAACAAAGGTCCCTAAATTTCAAGCAATCCACAAATAGTTAAATAGTGGACTAGTGTTATACACCCATTAAAGTACTATAAGTCTACTACGGTAATCATTAGATTTATAAACCATACTACACTTAAAAAAAGACCATGTAATGATACATAGAAATTGAAATCTATGCATTTTACACCCTTGTTTAAGTGACTAATCTAAGATTATATAAGAAATCCACAACCAATAATCAATAACAATACGAGAGCAAGCCCTAATATCGAAGGAATGGACAAACCACAAATTAGGACGCACAAAATTAAACCCAAATGACATCTGATAAAGATATGCAATTTAACCCTAACTACATGGTCCGACAATGAAATAATAAGAAAGCAGTCCTAAAATGATCAAACAGAGTAAGATAAAGCAAAAATAACAAACCAAACTTGAGGATGTGTTGTCCGCCGGGGAGGATGAAATTGATGCTGATAAAGACAAGAAATTTGAGCCCCATAAGAAATTTTGAAGAGTCAATTTTTAGGGATTCTACAAATAGTGAGATATTTCATTTCTTTATCTTTTGTTGTAGGGGTGGGGGCAGGGGTAGGGGTTTACATGGGGAGAGAGATTTAATTAGCATATTTTTTATTTTTTATTTATTGGTGATAGATTAGGGACGAGATGTGTACGTTTTAGCAACCAGATTTAGAAGCCTTTGCAAAAAATGTAAATTAGGGATGAGGAAAAATTTTAGTCTCTAAATGTATATTTTTAGTGACCAAATTATTACCTTGTCCTTCAATGTTGGTCTTTAATAAGCAGTTTTCTTGTAGTGATTAGGACTTTCAGATACAGTCACCTAGTTCAGCATGAAACTCAGTTCAGTTCCACAGAATTAGGACTGTCAAAAAGAGTTATTCAATTAACAGTAATACAATATCAGTAAACTCAGATATCAGTCAATAGGTTTTTAGAACACATTATCCAGTGTTAATGTAATCTTTGTTATAGTGTACGTAGCTATGTGCATAGAATTGCATAATTAGTATTTACAGCAGCTTCAGATATACATGTACTCTCATTCAGTTATACTCATATCATTCAGTCAGATATTGTTCATGTATATGAACCCATGCATTTAGCCTTACCTCATCTAGCATACCAGTACATTCAAAGTACTGAAGCATACCTTTCTTTTGTGCTATGATGTCTTATATCATAAGTTCAGATGCACGGGCTCCTAACCGTACTTAGCAGCCCAGATTATCAGCAGCAAATTTAGTGGTGAGTCCTCATAGCTCTAGGACATAGTTATCTTTTTAGTATTTTAGATTATCGCTCAGTAGTCAGAGTTAGTTAGAGACTTGTCCCATCAACTCCACCTTCATAAAATTAGAGGCTTTCAGACTTGATTATTTCAGATAAATGTTCGATTTTTAATATTTATTTATCAGTATTCAGTATCAGATTTCAGTTATGAACCTTATGGTAGATTCAGCCTAATTTTTGCACTTATTTCATTATTATTATTTAGTGATCATAGTAGGTTCAAGTCATGGGTTAGCTTGTGGTCCTTCGGGGTTGCAAGAACCGTGTGACTTTCGGGGTACAAACTTGGGGTGTTACAAAAGTTAACAATCTCACAAACTTTATTCCTCTGTCACTCTCGAATGCCTCAAGGTTAGAGGCTTTAGATATATTTTATAATTCACTTCAAGGAAACATCCCAGAAGGGATCGAAAATCTCCCAAACATGAACTGGTTAGCTATATAATATAATTAACCTTTGGATTATATACCATTCATAATTTTCAATATTTGTAGGATCGTAGTCATTGCATTTACAGGTAAGAGCTTATCAGGAAATCTCCTCAATGGCTTATGCAATGGTCTCCCAATAATTAAAGAGCTTTATCTGTCTTTTAAGAAGCTTTAGGTTCGTATGCTTACAAGCTTGTCAAATTGCTCACAACTTCAACTATATCATATAATTATTTTGATGGACCAATACCTAGTGAAGTTGGAAGATTAACTAATCTTTCTTGTCTCTCCGATTTAACCATTTCACAGATATGTTTTATCTTATGAATGCTTGTATCTAATTGCTTTAGAATATTTCATTACCCAGTAGCTACAGGGATAATTTCAGTTATTGGATTAATTGAGGCATCTATGTTTGGTGATATTAGGCATGGAGAGAAGCCAGATTAATGGATCTATTCAAATATATTTATCTTCTATTCATATTTTTTTCTTTTTTCTATTAATACTTTTGTATCACCAATAACATAAAAGTTAAAATCTTAGTGAATTATTACCATTGGAGATTGACAACATAAACAAGACACAATTTTTATATCTTAGCAAAAATAGGTTTACTATATTAAACCAACTATTTATACTCTCTACTAATCAACTATATGCGTTTCCAGGTGAAATACCCAAAGAGATAAGCAATCCATTGAGTTGGAGGTGATGGGTCTTGGGTTTAGTAGTTTTAGTGGTTCACTTCCAATGGAGATCTTCAACATATCCGGGTTGAGAGTGATTTCTCTTACAAAAATTAATTTATCAGGAAGCGTCCCACCAAATATGTGTTCTATCTTACCCAAAATTGAAAAACTTTATCTGACCTTTACCAATCTTGTTGGGACTATTCCTCATTCTATCTCCAATTGTTCAAAACTTACAATTCTAGAGCTTTCTAACAACCAACTCACTGGATTGATTCCCAATTCTCTTGGATATTTGACTCAACTACATTTACTAAATTTAGGGGGAAACAATTTAATCAACGACTCATCATTGAGATTCCTGACTTCTTTAAACAATATCAGAAATTTAACAGTTCTTTCTCTATGTTTAAACCCTCTAAATGGCATGCTTTTGGACTCCATGGGAAACCTTTCCACCTATCTTAGAAAATTTTACGCCAACAACTGCAAAATCAAAGGGCGAATTCCAAATGAAGTTGGGAACTTAAGCAGTTATTAGACCTTAAACTTTCTGGAAACAACTTGGTTGTTTTGATTACCATAGTAATTGGAAAGTTGAGAGACCTTCAATGGTTCAACTTGAGTAGCAACAAATTTACAGGATTTATTGGATATCATATATGTAAATTGCAATATTTGGGTGAAATTTACTTGGGTTAAAATCAACTTTCAGGCTATTTTCCTAATTGTTTTGGGGAATATTACTACCCTTAGAGAGATACATATCATTTCTAATAAATTGAGCTCCAATATACCACTAAGCGTAGGGAACCTTAAAAATCTAGTGGTTCTCAACTTATCGTTAAACAACATGGTAGGTTCTTTAGCTCCAAAAATTGAAAATCTAAAGGTTGTGTCAAAGATGGATCTATCAATGAATCAATTCTCAAATGAAATTCCTAGAGAAATTTGAGAATTGAAAATTTCGGCACACCTTTCTTTGAGACACAACAAGTTTGAAGGAGTTATACCTGACTCAATGATCACCATTGTCATGACCCAATTTCTGAGTCATGATGGCACCTACCTCATCCCACCGGTAGGTAAGCCAATACCGTAACTCAAGGCTATTGTAATGGGTTACCTAGGTAAGAATATCCAACTTGGACCTTATATGTGAACACAATATATAACAACAACATTTCACAACTAAGGACAACCGCTATTCAAACACAAATCCCATGACCTGATAGTATTAATACAAGAGCTTCTAAGCTTGACAAGAGGAATTTACAATCTCAGAATCTAAAATGTCTTAAATAATCCCATACATTTGTCTCGAAAGTAAAAGACAAATAAGGATAGAGGGGAAAGAGGGAATCTCAATCTCCAAGAGCTCACCCTATCTCTGAATAGTCAACTCACACAAACTAGCTCAACGGCGGCAACTAGAATCTGGGTCTGCACCAAAAATGTACAGAAGTGTAGTATGAGTACCAAAATAAGGGTACTCAGTAGGCATCATCGACTGACTGAGCTCAAATATAATGTAAAGACGATATAAAGTAAGACAGTGATCTTAAAGTCAAGGGATAGGATCGAACCTGAATCTGCTTTGATACCACTGTAACAACATCTATACTACTAAAGCAATAAAATGACATACTATCTCAATATACCCCATAATCTCCATAACAACTGAGTATCATTTTGAAAACATAAGCCATATACACAATCGCAAATCATCTACTTGCCATAATCATCATCAACCATCTTTCGAACATAATCACAAGAACTTATCACATGTCCCATACCACCAGGAAAGTACACGACAGAGAGAACAACAAAGAACTCATCACAGCGTCCCATACCACCGAAGACCACACAAAAAAATATCAAACAAAAACTCATCACGATGTCCCATACCACCGGATATTACACCAAAGAATACAACCAATAATACAATAAAGCACAACAACTCCATCAATTTGCCAAAAACTACAAGTAGCACAACCCCGCCATGGCTCATTACCAAAATCCACTTCCAAATACCCATACCACAATTCAACAGAAAGAAAGAAAACATTGTCATAGAATAGGCATGTAATCATTAATTCTATAATTCATTGATAAATACCGTGAATTCCATACTAATTAACCTTATTTTTTCAAAAGTTAAAAGATTACAAGTCTTAAAATCACTAGTTACCAAGTTGGGGAAAAACTAAAAGCCACCCATAGTATAGGTTATTCAACTATCATAAGGCCATAGTATAGGTTATTCAACTATAAGGCCATTCTTTAACTAGCATCATCATGACATGAGTTATCAACTAAGCCATCTCAACTTCATATGTTAGGAGATAATTTAACTAACCATCATGCAATACTAGATCCATCATCACTAAGCATGTCACAACCTTAAGGACTAGTTTCCATATTTTAATCAAGTGAAATCCACCAACTAGTTTACTAGGTTCCAAATAATAATTATATATTTTAGAAGTAGCCAATTATCACATAAGCCATCTTACTAGGCAAGATTTCATAATATAACCTCTTATTCAAGTCAAGTATATATATTAGGTTAGCCCTTAAATTTTTATGCAAGTTTACACATAAAGCTAGGTCTTAACTCAATATTTGGCATAAATTTCCTCTAGTAGCTAATTTAGCATCAACAAGGGTCACACCTCTGATATAGTGATATGGAACAAGAAATAAATAACAATTTACTAAGAGAGACATCATAATTAAAGCACATAGGCGATTGGCCCCACACAGCCTAACCTTACAAATATCAATGCATATAAGTAAATTTTCCCCACACGACATCATAATGTTCTTACCCCTTCCGGATTCACCGGGTATCATCACATAATCAACATATTTCTTCAGATTCATCGGGCATCATCATAATATCACGCATTTCTCTGAACTCAAATCGGGCGTCATTATAATATCACGTATTCCTCTGGATTCATCGGGCATCATCATAATATCACACATTTCTCCGGACTCAAACCAGGCATCATCATAATATTACATATACCTCCGAATTCACCAGGCATCATCATAATATCATATATTCCTTCAAACTCGAACCGAGCATCATCATAATATCACATATTTCTCCAAATTCACCGAGCATCATCATAATATCTCATATTCCTCCGGACTCGAACCGAGCATTATCATAATATCACATATTTCTTTGGATTCACCGGGCATCATCATAATATCACATATTCCATTGGACTCGAATTGGATATCATTATAATATCACATATTTCTCCAGATTCATCGGGCATCATCATAATATCACATATTCCTCTAGACTCAAACCGGGCATCATCATAATATCACATATTTCTTTGGATTCACTGGGCATCATCATAAAATCACATATTCCTCCAGACTCGAACCGGGCATCATCATAATATCACATATTTCTTCGAATTCACCGAACATCATCATAATATCACATATTCCTCCGGACTCGAATCGGACATCATCATAATATCATATATTTCTCCGAATACACAACATGCATCCACATGCATAACCAAACCAATAAGCATACACAAAAGCTCACAATATATAAAGAAGTAGGGATGTGGGATAACACTTGCCATTTTACCTTAATAATAAGATTCACATGTAATATGAGCATAAAAAATGTAATGCCCCGCAAAATCCTCTTCCAGTCTGAGCCTTAGAGCGTATTTAGTAAAGCAAAAATCTGAGTCTAAATATTTCAAAAATATCTTCCCAAGTATGAAATACTTTGAATCGTGTGGGAATCTATTTGAGCATGAATTAAGATCATATAGGTCCCCTAACTCAAGGAAGAGTTGAAAGCTTTCCTATCATTCAAGTTTTAGTGAACGTCAAAATTTGGGTCAACTTCAATCAACCATAACTCATTGTATGTATCGAATTAGGGAACCTACTATATATCAAATGAAATCTCTTTAAATTACCTTTCCAACGATTCTAATTTCGTTAAAAAAATATTGTAGCAAAGAGTTATGACCATTTTACTCCAGCATGTCTGGCTGGGAAACTGGTGATGACAATTGTGACAAGCCGTCACGCCCGTGATGGCCTATCACCAATGTCATCAGACCTGGGCAGATATTTGACCCTGGTGACGACATTTTGTGATAAGCCATCACACCCGTGATGGAATATCACCAATGTTGTCAACCTTAACTAGAAACTCAAAATTTCATCCTTTTGTGATGGCAATTCGTGACGGCCTATCACCAACTTAATGGCTTGTCACGGATGTCGTCAGCTATTTTTTTTCCAGCAATTTAAAGATGTTTTTGCAAGAGTATTTTGGTCATTTCCCACCTTTTTGAAGCCTCTATAAATATGAGAACACTCATCCAAACCCTAATTTCATTATTTACTCTTCCAATTCCCTTAAGAGAAAATATCTAGGGTTTCAATTCAAGAACCCTAAACTTCCAAAAAATCATCCATAAATCTTCAAGATTTCTTCAAGAATCAAGTTCCTCATAGTGTGGGCTTTAAGAATCATTTATTACAAGTGTGGATAGAGTCTCAAGCATTAGAATTAATCCAATTTCAAAGATTAAGGTATGTAGATGTTGATTCTTGGGTCCCTTTCATCCAAGAAGCTCAAGAACCCTTTTCAAAACTCAAAGATTTTTATGTTTATGAGTTGTTAATGATTTGTATGAGTTGAAATTGATGTTCAATGTGTTTTTGAGTTTTGATTTATATTTGTTTGCAAGATTCATGAGCCTTAACCCTAGTAGGTGGAATCCATGTGATATTTGTGATGAATCTTCCTTATGTTCTTTCTATGTGATGTGTTCATGTCAAATGGGTGTAGAAATGGTTGAATAAGCGAAGCATGTTCCCCCTAGGTTTGATAAAGAGCTTAGGTGAACCATAACGGCCATTGTAGCGTGTTAAAGATGAAACCCCAAATTGTGAGTTAGTTTATGCATGCCTAGTGTTTGATAAAATGCCCAAGTGAATGAATTATTCCATGGTAGCAGGAAATCCCCAAATAAGTGTAAACCCGTGCATGTATAGTGTTTGTTGAATGACCTTAGTGAATAAGTGGAGATGTGATAGTAGTAAATTCCCCAATTATGTGCTTTTGATATATGCTAAGTTTTAATATATGCCAAGTGGTTAGCAAGTAAGTTATGACATGATAGTATGAAGTTTTCCCAAGCCATGCGATATCCAAACATATGTCAAGATTGATATAGGTATGAAATAGTTGAGGTAAAACCTTGTTGAATGGAGTACAATCTAGTAGCATGTTTCCCCTACGTTATTAGATGATTATGTTTCTGAGATGCTTAAAGTGACCCTTGGCGACTGTGATAATGAATAAGATGTTTGTGATCGTTAAATACTTGAGGTGATGTCTTGAATGATTATGATAATGGATGAATGACTATGATGATGCATGAATGATTGTGATGATATATGAACGATCGTGATGATGAATGAATAATTATGCTTTACTTTTATGGTATCGAGTCCTGGAGGTATTTATACCCGACAATAGAGCTGTTGTCTAGAGCCCGTGTCAGTTTCTCAATAATTTTAGTCAAGACATGATTCTCAGAACTCAGTGAACTATAGAACTCTATATCCTTAGACAAGTGCAAAACTTAAGAAAGCTCAGTAATCTCAGTTATCTCTGTAATCTCTGTATCGCTAGTAATCTAGGCTCAGTTCTGTAATCAGCTATAATCAGTTCAGATCTAATAGTATTCAAGTGATTTAATTCTAATCTTAAAAGTGATTTGAGTAATATATTCCAGCTCTATATCGCCAGTCAGATACCATGATTTGATACCTTTTCCATCAGATACGGAATTAAGTAATCTCAGCGTAATGCAGTCAGATATTTTGAGAAACATGATCAGTATCAAATTCAGTTCAGTTGTGTTTAGTTGAGAATTCAGTTCAGAGTCTTTCAGTTGGGATGAGAAGCTAGCACCGAGCGAGAAAAGGGATGGCGGCTCTCCCGTCAGAGAGGCCGAGTCGTTAGGAGCAATCCCTGAACTCCAGAACTATGTAGCCAGCGCAGGATGCAAGAGTCCTTATCAGTAGAGACTGTTACCGTCAGAGAGGTTTAACTATTATATTGCCTCAGGCCGACTTCCTACGAGGGTCATCCCGTCAGAGAGGCTTGACTAAAGAGGTCTTTACTCATGGCACGGTATTGACACCCTTCCAGCTGGGGTTACAAGTTGGACCCCACCTATTGTAGGTTGGGGCATATCGGTTAATTAACTACTTCCCACAGTTGTAGTTTTAGTATCAATCTTCAAAAATTAGGACTGTGTGGTACAGTCGTCTATCTCAATGAGGAATTCAGATAGTTCCATTGATTCATGGACCATACCGCCAGATAGGCTTGGTCTCATATACAGATTCTTATTATCATATCTAGAGATCTCCCGTCAAAGAGGCTTGATCTCAGTCTCAGACCATATTGAGTATTCTTATTATCATATCTAGAGATCTCCCGTTATATAGGCTTGATCTCCATCTCAGATTCTGTTGAGTATTCTTGTTGTCAGATTCGGACATGATTATACTTCGTATCATTGATAATCACTTTCATAATAATCTATTTTAAAAATTGATCTGTAATCCTGTCAGTCGAAAGCAGTAAGCTCAGAATTCAGTCCTTGATGTGAGTATGTCCAGATTCTTAGTTATCAGTATCGGATGAGTCAGTGATTTAGTATTTCAGTGTCAGTAGTGAGTTCAGTCTGCAGTAAAGTGGTATCCAAGTTTTAGTATCTAGAGTTGCGATGATTGTGTACATGGTCTATGCATTCATATATGTGTTCTCATGCGGCATCTTCATGATTATTCAGTTTAGATATTGTGTATCCATGAGCCCTTGCATTAGCCTACCTCATCTACATACTCGGTATATTCCTGTACTGATGCATTTACTCTATGGTGTTTTATTTGATAGCATAGGTTCAGAGGCACAAGATCCAGAGTATCCTCAGCAGTTCAGTTCCAGTTAGCAGCAGTAGCAGTGAGTCCTCTTCTTTCGAGGATGAATTTTAGTTTACTATTATTGCTTCAGTCTTTGTTTATTTTCAGTTGATGGAGTTAGTTGGAGACCTGTCCCATCAACTCCGCAGTTCAAATAGTTTAGAGGCTTTTCAGACGGATGTATTAGTATTCAGTTTTCTGTATTATGAGTATTCATAGATGTGTTGAACCTTATGGCTAGTTTCTGTATTTATTTCAGATATTATGTAGTGTAAAGGTACAGATATCAGTAAAGGGTTAGCTTGTGGTCCTTCGAGGTCATAAGCACCGTGTGATGTCTCGCGATGGGATCTTGGGGCGTTATAAACTTGGTATCAGAGCCTAAGGTTCAAGAGTGTCCTAGGGAGTCTGAAAAACCGCACCTAGTAGAGTCTTGTGCATGGGTGTGTAGCGTACCACATTTATGTACAAGAGGCTACGTGATGTTCTTAGGAGAAGTTCCTCTTTTTTTAGTAATTATTTCGTGCGAGTGAGCATGAGCTCAAGTTGATCCTCAGTCCAATCCACTTGTTTCTTCCAATTATAGAGTATGCCTTCTTACAGAGATTTTGTCCGTGGGGTTGATGATCATCCCCCACAACCAGTAGATCCTGAGAATGAGAATGTGTCATATGTAGAGTTTCGAGAAGTTTTTCAGGTGCTAGCCCAAGTTGTGACTAGTGTTCAGGGCAACCGTCAGACTGCATCCCCACCTCAGCAAGATGGGGACTCAGCCACAGTCAGAATCAAAAGTTTCATGTAAATGAACCCTCCAGAATTCTTTAGGTCAGTAGTAGGTGAGGTCCCGCAGCTTTATCTAAAGAAAGTGAAGAAGATCACCCAGATTATGCATGTTTCTGAGAAGGAGAGTGTTGATTTAGCATCTTATAGGTTGAAAGATTTTGCTCATGGTTGGGTAGTGATATGGGAGAAGAGTAGAGGGGAGAATACAGCTCCTGTGACTTGTCTAGAGTTTTAGAGTTCCTTTCTAGATAGGTTTTTTCCACTAGAGATGAGAGAGTCTAAGGTAGAAGATTTCATGAACCTAAGGAAAGGTTCCATTATCGTGAAAGAGTATTGTCTTAAGTTTAACCAATTAGCTAAGTATGCTCCTGACTTGATAGTTGACCCTAGAGCGAGTATGAGTAAGTTTGTGACTGGTGTATCCGGGTTAATGTTGAAAGAGTGTAAAGCTGCTATGCTTAATAGAGATATGGATATTTTAGGCTAATGATTAATGCACAGCAGATTGAGGAAGATAGGATGAATGAAAGAGAGAGAGTGAGTAAAAGAGCTAAGACAGGTAGTCGTGGTTTATTGCAGTCAGGGTCTCAAAGTGGTAGTAGTTCTCAGTATGGTCAGAGATATTTAGTTCTAGTTCCATATTTAGCTAGTGTACCCGCACCTGTGTTTGGGAGTGTTAGATCTGAGGGAGCGCCAAGCTCCAAAGCCCAGAGTAGTACTAGTGGTGTT
This sequence comes from Capsicum pubescens, assembly GCA_030864215.1. NCBI lineage: Eukaryota > Viridiplantae > Streptophyta > Magnoliopsida > Solanales > Solanaceae > Capsicum > Capsicum pubescens. The sequence continues at coordinate 87,655,567 of CM061547.1, forward strand.
CGCACCCATCCGCGTTGTGGAGAGTGTGGCAGGCGCCATCAAAGTGTGTGTAGAGCCGGTAGTGATGTGTTTTTTAGTTGTGGTGAGCCAGGCCATAGAATGCGAGAATGTAGAGTGCTGACTCAGAGGGGTAGACTCTGTGCGTTTTAGGCTCGCCTTGATTAGGAAGGATTCCCTAAAATAGACTCGGGTATCTTATGAGCCCTTTATCTTTATGACATTCATTGACAGATCCTTTGCTCCCATTTTGAGCTTATATGTTAGAATGAGTCATGTATGAGTTTCAGATCTTGATCAGTCAATCATGACCCAGTCTGTAGGTGCCCGCGCGCCGCCCTAGTATTTCAGCGAAGTGTGTTTAGAAGGACATAGAGTCCCAAGGGGGAGATACCCCATAGTATTATGATGTTGCATGCCATTAGATTCATCTCGATGTATGTTCAGATTTTCTTTATGAAGTTAGCATCAGTCGTTATTGCATTGTCAAGTCGTGCTTTCGAAAGTCAGCTTAGCCGGACATTCATGCATTAGATATGCGCATTTAGTAAAAATGAGTTCAGTTTGTCAGTGTGTAATCAGTCATGCATTCTTGAGATCAGCCCAGTTATTAGTCCATGCATCAGATATGCATGTGTGTTATGAGAATTCATCTATGAGTATCATCAGTCGAGTATTACATGCACCAGATATGAATCATGCCAAGTATGAGAACTCAGCATGTCAGTTATTTCAGTTGCGTACGCATGCCTTGAAATGTTTTTGTTTCTTGAGAAGGTTCTGTTGATCCATATTTTCAGTCTATCAAGCGGCATTCGAGGATGAATTTTCCCAAGGGGGAGATAATGTTATGCCCCGCAAAATCCTCTTCCAGTCTGAGCCTTAGAAAGTATTTGGTAAAGCAAAAATCTGAGTCTAAATATTTCAGAAATATCTTCCCAAGTATGAAATACTTTGAATCGTGTGGGAATCTATTTGAGCATGAATTAATATCATATAGGTCCCCTAACTCAAAGAAGAGTTGAAAGATTTTCTATCGTTCAAGTTTTAGTGAGCGTCAAAATTTTGGTTAACTTTAGTCTATCATAACTCCTGGTATATATCGAATTAGAGGACTTATTATATATCAAATGAAATCTCTTTGAATTATATTTCCAATGATACCAATTTCATCAAAAACTGATATCGGAGCAAAGAGTTATGCTCATTTTACTCCAGCATGTCTGGCTGGGAAACTCATGACGACAATTGTGACAAGCCGTCACGCCTGTGACGGCCTATCACCAATGTCGTCAGACCTGGGCAGATTTCTGACCCTGGTGATGACATTTTGTTACAAGACGTCCCGCCCGTGATGGCCTATCACCAATGTCGTCAACCTTAACCAGAAACTCAAAATTTCACCTTTTTGTGACAACAATTCGTGACGGCCTATCACCAACTTGACGGCTTGTGACGGCTTGTCACGGATGTCGTCAGCTAATTTTTTTCAGCAATTTAAGGACGTTTTTGCAAGAGTATTTTGGTCATTTCCCACCTTTTTGAAGCCTCTATAAATATGAGAACCCTCATCCAAACCCTAATTTCATCATTTGCTCTTCCAATTCTCTTAAGAGAAAATATCTAGGGTTTCAATTCAAGAACCCTAAACTTCCAAAAAATCATCCATAAATCTTCAAGATTTCTTCAAGAATCAAGTTCCTCATAGTGTGGGCTTTAAGAATTATTTATTACAAGTGTGGATAGAGTCTCAAGCATTAGAATTCATCCAATTTCAAAGATTAAGGTATGTAGATATTGATTCTTGGGTCCCTTTCATCCAAGAAGCTCAAGAACCCTTTTCAAAACTCAAAGATTTTATGTTTATGAGTTGTTAATGATTTGTATGAGTTGAAATTGATGTTCAATGTGTTGTTGAGTTTTAATTCATGTTTGTTTACAAGATTCATGAACCTTAACCCTAGTAGGTGGAATCCATTGATATTTGTGATGAATCTTCCTTATGTTGCTTTCTATGTGATGTGTTCATGTCAAATGGGTGTAGAAATGGTTGAATAAGTGAAGCATGTTACCCCTAGGTTTGATAAAGAGCTTAGGTGAAGCATAAGGGCCATTGTAGCATGATTATGAATAATCGTGATGATGAATGAATGATTATGCTTTACTTTTATGTTATCGAGTCCTGGAGGTATTTATACCCGACAATAGAGTTGTTGTCTAGAGCCCGTGTCAGTTTCTCAATAATTTCAGTCGATCCATGATTCTCAGAACTAAGTGAACTATAGAACTCTATATCGTCAGACAAGTGCAGAACTTAAGAAAGCTCAGTAATCTCAGTTATCTCTGTAATCTCTGTATCGCTAGTAATCTAGCCTCAGTCCTGTAATCAGCTATAATCAGCTCAGATCTAATAGTATTCAAGTGATTCAATTCTAATCTCAGAAGCGATTGGAGTAATCTATTCCAGCTCTGTATCGTCAGTCAGATACCATGATTCGATACCTTTTTCGTCAGATACGGAACTAAGTAATCTCAGCGTAACTCAGTCAGATCTATTGAGAAACATGATAGCATCAGATTCAGTTCAGTTATGTTTAGTTGAGAATTCAGTTCAAAGTTTTTCAGTTGGGAGTAGAAGCTAGCACCGAGCGAGGGAACGGAAGGCGGCTCTCCCATCAGAGAGGCCGAGTCGCTAGGAGAAATCCCTGAACTCCAGAACTGCGTAGCCAGCGCAGGATGCAGAAGTCCCCATCAGTAGAGGTTGTCACTGTCAGAGAGGTCTAACTATTATAGTGCCTCAAGCTGAATTCCTACGAGGGTCATCCCGTCAGAGAGGCTTGACCTGAGAGGTATTTACCCGTGGCATGGTATTGACACCCTTCAAGCTGGTGTTATAGGTTGGACCTCACCTGTGGTAGGTTGGGGCACGTCGGTTAAGTAACTACTTCCCACAGTTGCAGTTTCAATATCAATCTTCAGAAATCAGGACTGTGTGGTACAGTCGTCTATTTCAGTGAGGAATTCAGATAGTTCCATTGATTCATGGACCATCCCATCAGATAGGCTTGGTCTCATATACAGATTCTTATTATCATATCTAGAGATCTCCCATTAGAGAGGCTTGATCTCAGTCTCAGACCATGTTGAGTATTCTTGTTATCATATCTAGAGATCTCCCATCAGATAGGCTTGATCTCCATCTCAGATTTTGTTGAGTATTCTTGTTGTCAGATTTGGGCATGATCATACTTCTTTTCATTGATAATCGCTACCGGAATAATTTGTTAGAAAAGTGGATCTCTAATCCTTTCAGTCGAAAGCAGTAAGCTCAAAATTCAGCCCTTGATGTGAGTACGTCCAGACTTTCAGTTATCAGTATCAGATGAGTCAGCGATTTGGTATCTTAGTGTCAGTAGTGAGTTCAGTCTGTAGTAAAGTGGTATCCAAGTTTCAGTATCTAGATTTGTGATGATTGTGTTCATGGTCTGTGCATTCATATATGTGTTTTCTTGCGGCATCTTCATGATTATTCAGTTTAGATATTGTGCATGCATGAGCTCTTTCATTATCCTACTTCATTTACATACTCAGTACATTCCTGTACTGACGCATTTGTGCTATGGTGTTTTATTTGACACTATAGGTTCAGAGGCACAGGATCCAGAGTATCCTCAGTAGTTCAGTCCCAGTCACAGCAGTAGCAGTGAGTCCTCTTCTTTCGAGGATGAATTTCAGTTTACTATTATTGCTTCAGTCTTTGTTTATTTTCAATTGATGGAGTTAGTTGGAGACATGTCCCATCAACTCCGCAGTTCAGATAGTTTAGAGGCTTTTCAGACGGATGTATTAGTATTCAGTTTTCTGTATTAGGAGTATTCATAGATGTGTTGAACTTTATGGCTAGTTTCCACATTTATTTCAAATATTATGCAGTGTACAGGTACAGATATCAGTAAAGGGTTAGCCTGTGGTCCTTTGGGGTCATAAGCACCGTGTGACGTCTCGCGATGGGATCTCGGGGCATTACAAAAAAGAGCATAAGTATTTACAAGGCATGCACAATAGTCACTTAACATGATTATTCATGTCATGATCACAAGATAATTCGATAATAAAGTTCAACCATCATAACTCCTATGTACAAATAGTTTAGACAATCATCACGTATCTAGGTTACTAAGAATTCACTTAGTCCAAGCTTAAGGTGGGTCAAGTCCCACTTCTAAATCTCGAGAATGCCAAGCTTACTAACACAAGTCTAGTTTCTACCCGAAATTAAGCTAGGTCATCCATACCTCACCATAAGGGCTTACCAATCCTTTCTAGGTCCATAGGAAAAGTTTCTTCAAGAATCCTTCCTAAGTCAACCCAACACCAAGTTCATCTCCTATCTAGGTATTATATAGGTCAATACACTCCTAAGGATAGAGAACTATACCATTCATATCCACTTAGAAAAACTATAGTATTCTCACACTATTCATGAGATAACAATTAAGCTAACCAAGGTCCTAGACTAAGGGTCAAATATCAAACCTTACAAATTCATGGCCTATAGCAATTAATAAATCCCTAGTTCACCATTTAAGAAACTATTGTCTAAATTCCCCGCCCAATGTCAGAAGATATCAATGATTACATTACAAACAAGCTCAATCTAGACTACGAGTAGGCCTAACCTACCTTGAATCCAAGCAACTAACGAACCAATGAGGTTTTCCTTTCCTTTATGAGAAGCTTCCACTTACACAAGCAATGCTATCAAAAATAAAATCTACGTATTACAACAAGAATGAAAATACCTATTATAGCACCATTGTGCCATGGGTTTCAAATGGACACCAAAACCCCAATTGGGTTTCACCCTTGGAAAGGAGTTTCCAAGACCAACCCATTGTCGAATTATCTTTAGGGAGTTAAAACCCTCAAGTAATTTGAGCCAATCACTCAATTTTGGGGCTACAATTGACCCAAAATGATTTAGGGGTTTTGAGTCAAGAAACCATGAAATCAATATCAAATTGGAGGAATTCTTACCTTAGTTTTGTAGAAAAAAATTTGATTACACAAGTTGCTAAGATTCTAATCAACCCACAAGACTTATTTTTTGTCAAAAAATATTTATGGCTGCTAAGGTTTTCAAAATGTTGAAGAATGTCTCAAAAATCAGCCAAAAAGACCCTTTTATACGAGTTAAGATGGGCCCGCAAGGTCAAAACTTGTTTTTGACCTTCCGGACTCATTCAAACTCCATTTTTCGCAAACGAACTATGTAACCCCACTAAATTTGACATTTCGAATGAATTGGTGAAGTTGGATTTTCTAGAAAAGTTCATTTAGGCCACTTGTGGGTCCCACACCCATATATTTTGATTCTTGACTTTTTGACTAATGGGTCAAAATGAGCTCGGGTGTTGTGGGATCCGAACCAAGGTCTACCTATCCTAAAATTGATATTACATAGCTGCTGGTGCAGTCAAAATTTACATCCAAAATTATTTTACTGAAGTTTTTGCTCAGCGGCCATTTGGAATTGACGAAGACTTCTAAATGGGAAATTGGTTCTAAAATTCAATGAATTGCCCGGTAACCGAACTATCAGTTCCAACAAGTCATAAATGACTTTGGGCAGCTATAGAAAATTTCTAATGGTGAAAATAAGTGAAAATATGGAAAATGACCTGCAGGGTCGTTACAACCTCTACTACTAAGGAACTTTCGTCCCCGAAAGTTAAAGATGAGGAAATACTTGAAGTCTCGAACAGGTGAGGATACTGGGCTCGCATCTCACTCTCTAACTCCTAGGTAGCCTCCTACACTGGGCGGTGCCTCCACTAAACCTTAACTACAGGAATATCTCTAGTATGCAACCTCATCACATCACTAGCCAAAATAAGCATGGACTCCTCTATAAAGGCCTACTGCCCATCTAACTGGACTGAGTGCCACCTAAGCACATGAGACAGTTCAGGAATATACTTCCGTAGCATGGAGACATGGAAAACTAGATGAACAACTACAAAATATAGAGGTAAAGCTAACTCATAGGACACCTCGCCCACTAAGAACCTCAAAAGGACCAACGCAGATATACACAACATAAAACTATACCCAAGAGTCCAGAAATCATATAATAAGTCAATGAGAATACTAAGGGAAAACTATCCTATTCATATCCAAGAGTCTAACATAATAATACTAAGGAAGTATCAAAGTGAACTATCTTATTCCAGCTACATACAATATTCGTCAATGATACACCATATATCACAAGTATATATACGAATAAGGTGTGAAAGAAAGATATATAGTAATATACAAGGCAAAGTAATGACTATACAAAATGAACAATGAACGAAAGGATATATGGTAGTACCATATCTTTATATAGATGGATATCTTTATAAATATTTATTCATATAAACATGAGGTCATCTCAAAGCATAACCTATATCATCATATTCTCATTTAAGACCTCATTATACACTTATTAGGATTTAAATACTATCACACTCGAGATTTCTAATCCAAATGGCTAGACATGAAATAATCGTGCATAATAATGCAATCATAAGATAGGAGAGGCCGAAAAAGTACCTTAAATCCCAATACCGAATCAATGACCATTCTGTCAGAAGCTAGCCAAAATAATGATCATAACAATGATAACAACAATATCAATAACGACGTGAATAACCGGCTACTCCGGGCAACCTAATACCTAGTCGAGCCTATATGTACCCTCACCACCCCAGACTCGAAAGGATAAATCAACACATAACAACATAAATCATATTCTTTACCTATATCCATGCAACCATCCCATACTAGTTGATAGACATAGGTTCATACTGGTGATAGGCAATGTATATGCAGAGATGAATACAAGGTACATAATCAATATCACAACTCATCATAACTATCATCACTATGATCATTATTATCTCAATCAACCACCAACCTTGCCGAGTATCAACGTATCGTCATAATATCCTCCGGCCCTGCCGGGTATCAATATAAACACATGAGCATTCTTTTTGTCGAGTATTAATATCATCACAATAGTATCCTCCGACCTTTCCAGGTATCAATATCATTAAAATAGTATCCTCCGGCCTTGTCGGATATCAATATCATCACAATAGTATCCTCCGGCCTTGCCGGGTATCAATATCATCACAATAGTATCCTCCGACTTTGTCGTGTATCAATATCATCACAATAACCATTATGGAATAACATATACTAATATAACCATGAACATAATTGTATCACCATAAAGTATCTATCTAGACATTACTTCCCAACTACTCGTTATTAGCTAATCAACGTTATCTGCAATGAAACCATTAGTTTGTTTGTCATCACATGACCTCTAGTTATTTGTCTAAACATTATCCTTTTTCAGGGGATAGTAACTAACCATTATTTATTAAATAGCCAACATCTAACATCTAGCCAAGGTTCATCACTTGACCATAATCGCCATTTATCCACCATTCATTATTATCAACTACTCATCCTATATTCGTTAATCATTACTAGACAACACATTACTACTTATCACCTAACCATCTTTTATTAACTGACATCATTCATTAACTAACCATCATTAACCAACTAATCCTCGTTTAACTATTCATTAATCAACCATCGGTAGCTACCATATTTCAACTAACAAAGACTCATTAACTAATACATTTGATTCCTATCCACCAAGTGCTATCGTCTCCTAAAAGAAAAATAACTACCACATAGCATAACCCTCAATTAATCAGAACAACCATAAGATCATATTTCATCTAGAATCACATAAGTTGTCGATATAATAATCATGAATATACTAAATCTATGCATATCATCACCAATATTCAATCAATAAATTCGTAAGCAACATACCGTATCTTTCTTCATCCCATATCAGAGAGATGAGTATACAAACATATACATATTTATATTTATAAACTGTAATCATATTATTTATAATGATAAACACTTCTCGACTATTCAACCAATATCATAACATGACCCTTGGCCCATTAATTTATCTGAAATAATTACAACATCATAATCATGGCCTTAGGCCCATACACATATCCGGAACTCATATCAATAATCATATTTATAAGCCGTAGCATATCCCTAATCATCTCACATATAGGAGACATAATATTGATAAGCATGTCATCATCTCTCACACAAGAGGCATCTCACATCTAAGAGGAATAATATAGATAGACATGCAATTATCTATAGGATATCATATATCAATAGGTCATACAACATGACAACAAGGAATATCGCTTCTCTAGGACAATTTACATATCTAAGAGGAACACCGTCACTATAGGACCAATAATCATTACTAAAGGAAATAGCAACTCTATAGGACAATCATCAAGTCTAAAAGGAAATAATAACTCTATAGGACAATCGTCAAGTCTAAGAAGAAATAACAACTCTATAGGACAATCATCAAGTCTAAGAGCAAATAGCATCTCTATAGTCCAATCATCAAGTCTAAGAGGAAATAACATCTCTATAGGCCACATAACATAGCTAGGAGGAATATGATCTCTAAATGTCTAATATCACTTCCACAAGGAGTATCATAACCATAACTAAAAAGCCACAATTCGGGAACATCAATAGAAGTTACTAAGTAACCTTATTCTAAGGTTTACTAGCCTCATCTATGTCTAATATCCACAACTAAGGCCACAGGACTTAACACAAGCTTAGGACTAAGTAGGCCGAATGATCCCACTTCTAATCCATAATTTCCATAATTAGGCATGTTATACCCCAAACTAGGCTAAGGTATCCTGTTCATCTTCTAGATGTTAAATAATCCATATTCAAGCCTAAGATAGCAACTTGACTAGAAACAAGGGCACTCAAGTCAACTCTACCCAACTTACGGTTTCAAGACTACCACACTATCCCAATAAGGCTAAATATACAAATCATGCTTCAAATGCTAAAACTATATTCCAAATATAGAATTCTATCATATCCATGCTATAACTAATCTAAACTAAAGAGGGAAGGCAATAGGATACAACAGGGTCATACACATGCCATCTTACAGGTCCAAAACCCTCATCTATTCCATAAACATCAAAAATCAAGGTCAAGTTATCCCACTCATAATCAAGACTAACATCCATATTCACACGCAACATATATCATATATCACCTAGGAAGAAAAGTAAGCCTACCTCAAGGCCAAACCATAAAAACTTACTTCATCCACCACATACTCGCCTTCACCATACAATTCTCAAAATGTCATCACACTATCAAAACCATAATCTACTCATTAATATGAGTCTAATGATACCCATATTGAACTATTATGATCTGGGTCCAAAAACGATACCAAACCCCCAAGTGGGTCGCACATACGGACAAGTTTTTGAGGCCAACCCAATGTTAACATGTGAACAAGGAATCATAACCCTTAAAGAATGGGTGAAAACTAAGCATACTTTGGGTTAAAATTAAGCCCTAATTTAAATTGGGGTTTTGGGTCCAAACGAAGAAATTCAGGCATGAATTCGAAAAATTCTTACCTTAATCTTGAAGATAATTGTGATACAAGATGATAATTAAGCTCCAAATCAACCCCATGACCAATTTTGAGTTATTGAAAATATACTACAAACCAACTCAGACTCTTAGAACAATATGAATGAAAAAAAATAAAGGACTCCTAAGAATGTCACAGCCTCCCGAAAATAGGAAACAGACGTCAACTTTCCGATCTGCAGGACTCTATTAGACACTTTCTCTTGTCTCAATAATATAGGTGAAACCTAGGCTCTGATACTAATTTGTCATGACTCAATTTCTGAGTCATAATGGAACCTACCACATCCCATCGGTAGGTAAGCCAATACCGTAACCCGAAGCTATTACAAATGGGTTACCTTCGTAAGAACGTCCAACTTGGACCCTATATGTGAACACAATATAAAACAACAACATTTCACAACTAAGGACAACTGATATTCAAACACAAATCCCACGACCTGATAGTATTAATACAAGAGCTTCTAAACTTGACAAGAGGAATTTACAATCTCAGAATCGAAAATGTCTTAATTTATCTCATACATTTGTCTCGAAAGCAAAAGACAAATAAAGATAGAGGAGAAAGAGGGAAACTCAATCTCCAAGAGCTCACCCTGTCTCTGAATAGTCAACTTGCATGAACTAGCTTAACAATGGCAACTAGAACCTGGGTCTGCACCAAAAAGGTACAGAAGTGTAGTATGAGTACCAAAATAGGGGTATTCAGTAGGCATTATCAGCCAATTAAGCTCAAATATAATGTAAAGACGATATAAAGTAAGATAATGATCTTAAAGTCAAGGGATAGGATCAAACCTAAATCTGCTTTGATACCACTGTAACAACATCTATACTACTAAAGTAATAACATGACATATTATCTTAATATACCCCATAATCTCCATAACAACTGAGTATCATTTCGAAAACGTAAGCCATATACACAATCTCAAAGCATCCACTTGCCATAACATTATCAACCATCTTTAGAACATAAATATAAGAACTTACCACAACGTCCCATACCGTTGAGAAGTACACAAAAGAGAACACAACAAACAACTCATCACGGTGTCCCATACCACCGAAGAGCACACAAAAGAATATAAAACAAGAACTCATCATGACGTCCTATACCACCGGACAGCACACCAAAGAATATAACCAATAATACAATAAAGCACAACTACTCCATCAATTTGCCAAAAACCGTGGGTAGCACAACCCCGCAATAGCTCATTATCGAAATCCAGTTCCAAATACCCATACCATACTTCAACATAAAAAAATCAACATTATCATATCATAGGCATGTAATCATTAATTCTATAATTCATTGATAAATACCGTGAAGTCTATACTAATTAACCTTATTTTTTCAAGTGTCAAAATATTACAAGTCTTAAAATCACTAGTCACCAAGTTGAGGAAAAACTATAAGCCACCCATAGTATATGTTATTCAACTATCATAAGGCCATTCTTTAACTAGCATCATCATGACACGAGTTATCAACTAAGCCATCTCAACTTCACATGTTAGGAGATAATTTAACTAACCATCACGCAATGCTAGATCCATCATCACTAAGCATGTCACAACCTTAAGGACTGGTTTTCATATTTTAATAAAGTAAAGTCTACCAACAAGTTTACTAGGTTTATAGGTTCCAAATAATAATCATATATTTTAGAAGTAGCTAGTTATCACATAAGCCATCTTACTAGGCAAGATTTCATAATATAACCTCTTATTCAAGTCAAGTATATATATATTAGATTAGCCCTTGAATTTTTATGCAAGTTTACACATAACGCTAAGTCTTAGCTCAATATTAGGCATAAATTTTCTCTACTAGCTAACTTAGCATCAACAAGGGTCACACCTCTTATATAGTAATTTGGAATAATAAATGAATAACAATTCGCCATGAGAGACCTCATAATTCAAGCACATAGATGGTTGGCCCCACAGGCCTAACCTTACAAATATCAATGCATATAAGTAAATTTTCCACACACAGCATCATAATGTTCTTACCTCTTTTGGATTCACCAGGCATTATCACAATATCAACATATTCCTTCGAATTCACTGGGCATCATCATAATATCACACATTCCTCCAGACTCAAATTAGGCATCATCATAATATCATGTATTTCTCTAAATTCATTAGAAATCATCATAATATCACACATTCATCTGGACTCAAATCGGGCATCATCATAATATCATATATTCCTCTAAATTCGCGTGCATTATCATAATATCACATAGTCCTACAAACTTTCACCGAGAATCTTCATAATATTATATATTCCTACGGATTCACCGGGCATCACCATAATATCACATATTCGTCTGGACTCGAATCGGGCATCATCATAATATCACATATTTCTCTAGATTCACCGGGCATTATCATAATATCACATATTCCTCCAGACTCGAATCGGGAATCATCATAATATCATATATTTTATCAAATTCATCGGACATCATCATAATATCACATATTCCTTCAAACTTGAACTGGGCATCATTATAATATCACATATTTCTCCGAATTCACCAGGCATTATCATAATATTCCATATTCCTCTGGACTTAAATCGAGCATCATCATAATATCACAGATTTCTCCGAATTCACTGGGCATCATCATAATATCACATATTCTTCTAGATTCGAATCGGACATCATCATAATATAACATATTTCTTCAGACACACAACATACATCCACATGTATAGCCAAACCAATACACATACACAAAATCTCACAATATATAAAGAAGTAGGGATATGGGATAACACTCGCCATTTTACCTTACTAATAAGCTCCACACGTAATATGAGTATCAACAAGAGAATGGGTATGTACAAGGAATGCACAATAGTCACTTAACAAGATTATTCAAGTCATAATCACAAGATAATTTGATAATCAATTTCAACCATCACAACTCCTATGTACAAATAGTTTAGATAATCACCACGTATCTAAGTCTCTAAGTATTTACTTAGCCCAAGCTTAAGGTGGGTCAAGTCCCACTTCTAAATCCCGAGAATGCCAAGCTTACAAACACAATTATAGCTTCTACCCGTAATTAAGTTAGGTCATCCATACCTCACCATAAGGTCTTACCAATCCTATCTAGGTCCATAAGGAAAGTCTCTTCAAGAATCCTTCCTAAGTCAACCCAACACCAAGTTCATCTCCTATATAGGAATTATATAGGTTGATACACTCCTAAGGATAGAGAATTATACCATTCATGTCTACTTAGAACAACTCTAGTGTTCTCACACTAGTCATAAGACCACAATTAAGCTAACCAAGGTCCTAGACTAAGGGTCAAATATCACACCTTACAAATCCATGACCTATAACATTTAATAAATCCCAAGTTCACCATTTAATCAACTATCATCTAAATTCCCAACTCAATCTCGCAAGATATTGATGATTACATTTCAAACAAGCTCAATCTAGACTACGGGTAAACCTAACCTACCTTGAATCCAAGAAACTCATGAACCAATGAGTTTTTTGTTTCCTTTTCCTCTTCCACAAACAATGCTATCAACAATACAATCTATTCATTACAACAAGAATGACAATACCCATTATAGCACTATTATGCCATGGGTTTCAAATGGAAATCAAAACTCTAATTGGGTTTCACTCTTGGAAAGGAGTTTCCAAGATCAACCCATAGCCTAATTATATTTAGGAAGTTAAAACCCTCAAGTAATTTGAGTCAATCACTTAATTTTGGGTCTACAATTGACCTGAGATGATTTAGGGGTTTTGAGTCATGAAACCATGAAATCCACATCAAATTATAGGAATTTTTACCTTAGATTTGTAGAAAAAAATTGGATTACACAAGTTGCTAAGCTTATAATCAACCCACAAGACTCATTATTTTGTCAAAAAATATTTATTACTTCTAGGGTTTTCAAAATTCTGAAGAATGTATCAAAAATCGGCCAAAAAGACCCTTTTATACGAGTTTAGATGGGCCCGCAAGGTCAAAACTTGTTTTTGACCTCCCAAACTCATTCGTTCTCCATTTTTCACAAACAAACTATGTAAACGCACTAAATTCAACATTTCAAACGCATTGGTGAAGTAGGATTTTCCATACAAGGTCATTTAGGCCACTTGTGGGTTCCACACCCATATATTCTAATTTTTTACTTTTCGACTAATGGATTAAAATGAGCTCGGGTGCAGTGGGATCAAAACCAAGGGTCTACCTATCCTAAAATTTATATTACATAGTTGATGACACAGTCAAAATTTGCATCCAAAATTATTTTGCTGAAATTTTTGCTCAACGACCATTTAGAATCGACAAAGACTTCTAAATGGGAAATCGGTTCTAAAAACCAACGAACTATCCAGTAACCAAACTATTAGTTCCAACAAGTCATAAATTATTTTGGAAAGCTATAGAAAAGATCTAATGGGTAAAACAATCGGGAATATGGAAAATGACCTGCAGGGTCATTACAAACATGATGGGTTTGGAATTCCTAGACCTTTTCATAACAATATATTTGGAAACATTCCTAAGTCTTTAGAGAAACTTACAAACATGAAGTATTTCAATGTTTTTGTCAACAAATTATAGGGTGAAATACCCTAGGGGGTCTTTTTAAGAACCTCTCGAGTTAGTTTTTCATCTATAATGAAGCATTGTGTGGTTCTTCAAAATTTAGTCTCCCGTCGTGCTCCACTTCATCAAAGCACATATCAAATAGGAAAAATTGCTAGTTCTTTTTCTTTTACTAATAATTTCAATTGTATTTGTTCCTATGGCCTTTGTGCTCCTATGGATATGGTATAGAATAGGTAAAAGTGCTCCTCAACAAGTTGATTCATCGTCTACCGTAACAAAAGAAAGGATTTCATACTGTGAACTTCTCCAAGCAACTGTTGTGCTTAGTGAGAGTAATATGATTGGTTATGATAGTTTTGGCTCTGTTTAAAAAGACATTCTTAGGAGTGGAACTGTCATTGTAGTTAAAGTGTTTAACCTGCAATTGGATACGACATTTAGGAGTTCTAATATGGAATGTGAAGTTTTACGTAGCCTTCACCATAGGAATCTCGTAAAAGACATTACCGGTTGTCCAACCTTGATTTTATAGCTTTAGTTCTAAAGTTTATTCCTAATGGGAATCTTGAGAAGCATTCGTATTCGGACAACTACTTCCTCGACATCAGCCAAAGATTAAACATATTGATAGTTATGACATGTGCTTTGGAATATCCTTACCATGGGTGCTTATTGCGTGTGATTCACTGAGATCTAAAGCCTAGTAATGTCTTGCTAGATGAGGATATAGTTGCCCACCTAAGCAACTTTGGCATTTCAAAATTACTTGGTAAAGATGAGAGTGATTTGTACCTTAAAACCTTAGCAACATTGGGGTATACTGCGCTAGGTACATCTCTTTGTTTTGATAATTATTTTATCATTGATTTTTCCTCTTTTTTTCCACTAAGAAAGAATATTACATCTTTAAATTAGTTGTTTGTTACTCAAATTCCATACCTATATCATGCATAAAACTATTTCGCTCGATTGTTAATAGAAGTTATACTAAGGAGAGTTTGAGAAAACTCATATTCCATTCTTAGTAACTCTTGGAGATTCTACCACATTAGCTATCACTTCATAGTTCTATATGTATGATAATGTCATGAACGTTTCAAGTGAGTTGTAAATTCTCGGCATGAATCAACTCCTTATAGTCAATTAGTTCAGCTCAAAGATCAGTTTCATGATTGAAGTTTTCTCATTTAAGCTCAGTTATATCCTTCATTAGCAGACTTGTCATATCAACATAATTCCTTAAAATTCCTAGATATGTGTACATGTCCCATATGTATCAGTTGAGTTAGTAACCTGTTAAGAGGTGGTTTTAGTTATGTGATGTGATAAATTTTAGAAATTTTGTTTCAAGATAGTAATTACATTCTTTTCATACGAATCTCAGTCTTGATTCAAGGATTAATGATCCCAAGGAGTAGATATTGTAATACCCCACAACTTTCTATTTAAGTTTCCAACTATCTGTCCTATGTTTAAAGGCTCTAAAGCAATTATGTAGATCCATAATTAAGTTTCATGACCTTTAACCCGATTTATAAAGTATTTTCGATGCAAATCATGATCATAAAAAGCACTTAGAGAAGAGTTGAGTTGAAAGCATTTGTATCAACTTAGAATTAGTATTGTATCCTACAAGGGTCAACTTTAAATGAGTTTAACTCCTACAATATAACTATTCAGGTTCCTACTATATATCAAATAAAATATCTTTGAGTCTTCTTTTCAATGCATCTGATTTTACCTTAATCTGATGTTAGAGTAGAAATTTTGTTCATTTTACTTCAGAGTGTTTTCCAGTCATCAAGGTGATGACTTGAGTGATAAGTTGTCAACTAAGTGACGAGCTATCAACCCAGTCGTTAACCTTAACTAGAAAGGACCCTAAATCATTTAGAGAAGGTGATGACAAAGTTGATAAGACATCAACTAGTTGACAAGCTATCAACTAAGTCATCAACATTAACTAAAAATTGTCCACCCCTAGCTATAGGTTGATGACTAAGTTGATAAGCCATCAACTGGTTGACAAGCCACCAACTAAGTCATCAACTAAAATATTTCTACAATTTTTATTCAGTTTCTCTAGGGGTAATTTGGTCTTTTAATTGCGTCAAACTCCTCTTCCATGACTTAAAACCTCCAGTACATGCTATTTTGCCCATTCAAAGTCAGTTTTAAAAGCTTACTTTCCTCTCCACACTCAAGAGAAAGAAGTTAGGGTTTTTTCTTAAAGTTCAACTTCCAAGGATATATATTCATGCTTTCTATCAAGAATTCAAGAAATTCAGGTATGTGGGATTTGATCAAGGATAACCTTTAATCCTTGTTCCCAAAAGCTTTGATTTTTGCAATTAAATTTATGAGATTTCAATTAAGGTTCATACCCGATTTTCATATTTTTGAAATTATGACATTATCATGTGATTTAAAGTTCAGTTAGCCCAAGAATTTACCTTTACTCAGGTTTTTACTTACATAATTGTTCTTATGAGATGAATTTTTGTATTTTGACATGAATTCCCATGAGTTGATAAATATGCATGATTTTCAACATGATTCAGCCAATTTACAATTAAGAGAATGTGAATTTATCATGATTCTCGCAATTACCAAAAGTAAAGATTTAATATTTTAGATTACTACAGTATGATTCAAATTTCAATTTGATCTTATGATCTCAAACATGATATGAAATTCACATAGATATTCAAGAGTATGATTTATTAACAGAAGCATGATTGATTTTAGATTTATAAACCCAAGTGCTTAGTTTAAAGTGAATTTCATCAGTATGAGCATACAATATATATATTTGATAATAGTATTTAGAACCGAGAGGGGAATATGGGTTCAACGCATCCTATTCTGCTGAAACTACGTGCCACCATAGGTTTAAGGACCTCGCTAGAGAGCATGCCCTTTATTATCCGAATATAGGTTTATTTTAGTGATCACTCCAATTTAGGTTCTACTCCGGTGGAAAGGATAGAACAACCCTCCTCAACATTGGTTAGATTTTGCACTAAATGTTAGCTCACATGGTTTGTGTCGATTATTAGAATTCCCCACAAAGTAAGAGTATCTTAGAAACCAAGGGTAAAGACTCACAATTTTATTTAGAGATTGTTTTATGAGTTATTCCTTATGAGATTTCAGCTTTCAATTTTACCTATGATAAAGTTGAGTCATTTTACACTTAGCCTACATGATTTGAAAGTATACGTAACTTCAGTTTACTTATTCTACAAGAGTAAAGATTTAAGAAACTAAGTGTATTAACTCACCCAGTTTATCATATTATGCTTTGTTAATCATATTTTATGATACTTCATCATTTATTTCAGTCTCTTGGTGAGATTACTTGCACTTAGCATGCATGTTTTAATATTATGCATTGATTTAGTTTTACATATTGCATTCAGCCCAACTTACTTAGTACATTACAGAAGTACCAATAACATATATGTCTATGAGGCTATATTGTCCCATAATGTCGGTACCAGTTGTAGTCCATACATCATAATCAAATAGTTTGCAACTTTCGTTCAGCTGGTGATGATTTTTTTTATTCGAGGAATCGAGTCAACTATAGTTCCAATATCATATGTTTTATTCAATTTTATTGATTAGGGGTAATTATGGGTCATGTACCATCTACCGATAGTCAGTATTAGTAGAGGCTTCATAGACAGTTAGCCTGAATTGATATATTCAGTTTCAGCTTTCTTTTGTATAATTAAATGATGTAAATGTTTTAAAATAATTTTTTATTAAACAAGTTTAGATAATGACATCTCTTTCGCTTATTGTTTCAATTTTTATGTTTTTTATTCATTTTCTCATAAGCTATGCCAAAATCATGGGTTAGCTTAAGATAAATTATAGTTCTAAGCACTGTGTGACATCCAGGGGGTAGTCTCGGAGCGTTACAGACATGTTGTGCTTACTACCTCTGCTCAAAAGTAATCTGGTAGATTTTGTTCCAGGAGCATGGTTCTTGCAGTCTGTTGAAGAGATATATTCTTTCATTCTACCACACTATTTTTTTAGGGTGATCGAGGAGATGAGAAGTTTTGAGAGAAACCATTTTGAGCATAGTACTCCTCGAAAACTTTATTTTTGAATTCCCCTCCATGATCACTATGAGCATAGGTGATGAAATGTCCTTCTATTCTTTGTACTCTTGTACAAATTATCTCAAAATTAGTGAATTTTTCATGCTTGAGATCAAGAAACACTACCCAAGTAAAATAAGAATAATTATCAACAATAATAAGTACGTATCTTTTTCCATCAATACTTGTGGTCTTGGTGGGGCCAAACAAATCCATATGGATTGTTTGAAGGGTTTTGGTGGTAGTGACAACATCTTTGACTTTAAATGATGTCCGAGTCTATTTACCAAGTTGACAATCATCACAAATGTGATCCTTCTCAAACTTTAGTTTTGGCAGACCTTTCACCAATTCAAGTCTGGAAAGTTTTTCAATGGCATGCATGCTAGCATGTCCAAGTTTTTTGTGCCACAATCATGTGTCATTGGTTTGTATGGTGAGACATGTCATAGTAGAAAAATTAGGATTATTTAAGACATAAATATTGTCAACACTTTCACTGTAAGAGAAATATCTCTTTTTTCATGTTTGATGGAGCAACTCTCAGCTTTGAATGATACTCCAAATCATGTGTCACATAGTTGACTAATGCTTAGAAGGTTGTGTTTGAGTCTGTCCATGAGATATACTTTAATGAGTTCGCAGGAGGAGTTGAGCTTTACTGATCTGACTCTGATGATGTCACCTTTAGCATTATTTCCAAATCTGACTAATCCTCCTCTAATTTTCTTTAGAGAATAGAAATTTTCTATTTTTTGGTCGTGTGTCTGGAATATCCACTATTAATGACCTATATTTCTTTCCTATAGATTTTAGGGGTATGTTCTTGCTAAACAAGAAGATTAATTTTGTTTAGGTACCCAAGTAGTCTTGGGTTCTTGAGGGTTAGATGTTCTCCCTTTGGGTCGCCAAATTCACATACCTTTAGACCTTTGTCTGCAGTTATGTGATTTGTACCCCTTTTTACCACAGGTGTAGCAGATTGTTCCTTGAAAAGAAAAAAGAAGTTTTAGCAGACTCAAATGAACTTGATAAAGAACTTGATTTAGCTTTAGAAGAATTTGACTTTATAGAACTTTGAATTGGTGATTTTCTAATGTTGTTTAAATGTACTTTTACATCATCAAGATCTTGTTTAAGCAGGTCAGTTTTGATTTGACATGCTTTAAGTTTAATTTTCCAATTCCTTCTTTTCTTTTCAAGCTTTTGTTTTAACTGAGCTTGCTATTTTTTCTTTTCTTAAGCAAGGTTATTGTATCCATCAATAACTTTTTGAAGCTCTTCAGTAATAATATCAATATTTGTTTGAAGAAAGTTGCAGTTATAACAATTAAAAGGTCTTACTTTACTTGGTTCACCCTTTTCCATAAAGCACGTGTTTGCTATTTTTGTATTATCTTCAGTTTCATCTTCATCACTCCATGCCCCAAGGTTATTTTTTTCTTGGATGATCTTCTCCTCAACTCTGGACAATTCTATTTAATGTGTCTTGGTTTATCAGAATAATAATAACGATCAGCATTCCTTGTGAATTCATTATTCTTGTAGGCTTATGGTCTCTGTGACCTTTGTCTCAAGATCTGCCTTACTCCACGATTTATGAGAGTCATTCCCTCACTATTGTTTTTATCTAGGGATTCCTCTTCTCCAATTATTATGATAATAAAATCCACTGGTTTCTTCTTTTCTTCATTATTGTACTTGTTTATATGATTTTGTTCATAGGCGATGAGGTTATCTCTCAATTTTTTTGTAGGTCATATTGTGGAGATCCCTATGTTCTAGAATGGTAGTTTTAGTTTCCCATGCTTTTGGGAGACTTCTTACATGCTTTTGGACTTGAAAATTGTATGGATAAATCATTCCTAAGGAATTCAATTCATATTCAATCTTGCTAAATCGTGCAAATATTTATTCCATGCTTTTATTTTCTTCCATTTTGAAGAGGTCATACTCATTGACTACGGTGCCGATTCTAGCCTTTTTGACTTTAGAGGTTCCTTCGTAGGTTACTTCTAATTGGTCCCATATCTTTTTTTTGATTTCACAGGTTGATATCTTGTCATATTCAGCTCTGCTAACTGCACAATAAAGTAAACTTATAGCTCTTGCACTAGTTCGAATTACCTCTTATTGTTCCTTGGTGACTTCAAAGTTTTTGAAGTCGTCCAAGTCAAAATTGCTTGATTTCTTTTCCTTCTATTTTTCTTTTATTCTTTGAATAGGTTTTGGTCCTTTATTAATGACAACCCAGGCATGGATGTCATTTAACTGAACAAAAATCTTGAATCTATTCTTCTAATGAGAGTAGTGTTGTCCATTAAAGTATGGCGGTCTTGTGGAGAGTGACCATCTTGAAAGAGGGATCCAAAATTTGATAGTTTACCATTGGATATTTGATCACGTGCGGTTTTAGCAGTACTATTGGTAAGACCTACTCTGATACCAACTAAAATTTAAGAGAGGGTGAATTGAAAACTTTTCTTGATTTGACTAATTAGTCTTGACAGTCAACTCACCTGTAGATTATTATATTGAACAAAATGAATTAAACTTAAATACATAAACAAATAAACAAGTAAATAAGAGAATAAGGTAGAGATTTATCCTGGTTCGGAACACCGATGTGGTGCCTACTTTTAGTCCCTTGGGTTACAAGGGATTTCTTAGAGCTTTCAAAGTAGAGTTAGAGTACAGATCTAGTGAACAAGTTTTGAATCTTATTTTGTTTTTTCAAATCATGTGACATAGCATCAACTAGTATGACTAAGTTGACTTGACCTCTTTCTTTTATAACTATTGTAAACTTAAAGTTACAAAGCTTTATGGAGACTAAGATTGAAACACACTGAGAATTTCCTGTGAAGTTGCGTAGGTAGTCTTAATCTTCAGTCTTCTTATTATATCCTTCAGCTGATCTGGTGTCTTTGCTCTATAAGGAAAATTGAAGGGATTTCTTCTTAATCAAGTATTTGAAGTGATTACTTGATTAAGGATTCACATCCTATATATATCTATATTGGATATGTTTGTGTATAATATATACCCTACCTTTCTTGGATGCAGTCTCACAACCATTCATGTCCATATCAGATATTTCCATGAAGAGGGTGTGATCTTCCTTCCTTCTGTGGTTCTTCTATGATATCTTCTTTCCATGTTCCTCTAGGATTTGGCGATTGTCTTTCTTGTAGTTTTGGATATGATTGGACTTTCTCTTGATGCTATTCCAAATACGACTCTGACTTCCTTGTAATTAGGGATTGCGCGAGATGCTCTTCAAGATTTAGTTCCATGATACTCTTCCTTGCCTTGATTGTATCCTGCATGTTATCAACAAATTAGCTTGTCATTATTAAAATATATTGAATCAACATGGAGAGCTAACAGACTAAGCATATTGACACAAATTTTCATTTTGGTGGGGAGAAAATCAAATAACAGTTGATTCAACCTCAATATGTGCACACTACTCATTCCAAACTGCAAATTTGCTCAGCATAGGTTGTGGGATTACTAGATGTCTACCAATCTCCAACTTGAGGGGGAGTATGCTAATCCATATTAGAGTAGTGTAGTTAGTTATTACTATTTTGGTGTAATTGTTAGCTAGTTAAGTGTTGGTTATTAGTACAAAGGGGAATTATATTCTTTTTGGACATAGTACAGCTGGATACAGATGTATTCTATATACAGAGATTAATACATTTTCCTACTAATTTTTGCACTAGTGGAGAAAAGTGAATTTGGCTTTGGTGATTAGTGTAGCTTATTTGAGTTAAAACCTTACATGTTAGAAATTCTATCTATAAAAATACTAGTTATACTATTGAAATCAAATAGATCTGCAGAGTCTTCAAAGTGTACATATAGATTGAATAACTAAAACCAAATTAATCATCTTGAAACGGAATGATTTTTCATTAGATTAACAATATGAATACAATAGGAAAGTAATATAAAAGGCAGATAAATTCTCTTTCCGATGAAGTTCAGTTTACGGAGCTGGCATCTAGCTAAGCTAGGCAGTTTGATGTAAGATGATATATCTTAGTATATCAAGACTAGAATAACTGGGCTCTATATTTTATGTCCATCTCATATCCAAAAGGAAAAATCATAGGATAGCCTAATGATCATCAATTAAATCTAAGATGAGTATACTTTCCTTTATGCTATATCAAAGTAGACTAAACACCTATTTACTCAAGAACGGAACATTATATGGACATTAAAGAAAATAATCTCCTTAAATCATTTGGTGCACAACAGTCGTTGAACCCATGAGATAGCAGAGATTCTATCAATTTGCACCAAATTTATTAGGTCAATAAATTATGTGGCCAGCTGCACTGTACATTCATTTCATACAGATTCATCATTAGTAGAAAAATATCAAACCTTAGTACCATCTACTAATTGCTTTATTAGTAAGTCATTTAAGGAAAAAATTGTGGGTTAAATACATTAAACTATGACCTAGTTTTGCAAGGTAGAATTTTGTGAACGTTTATTGTGAGCATATGTTCAATTATCCCTTCATTTATTTTTATTTATCTAATATTTCAAAAACCGATTTTCACTTTTACTTGTCACTTTTAACATATCAAGAAAAGATAAATATTTTCTTCTTATTTTACTCTCAACATTAATTTGTCACAATCCGAGACTGCCCCTAGTCGCAATACTGTGCTCAAAGTCACAAGTGACCTTAAGCTAACCCATAGCCCAAAAATGCACTAAGAATATTGAAACAAATAATCAGATACTGAGCGTAAGCTAAACTGAAATAATATGATCATAATAAAAGCAAAATCAATACTAGATGTCAAAACTGAGACTGACTAACATATTCAACATGCTGAAAATGTAATTATCTGTCTGAAAGCCTCTAAATCATGCAAGTTGCTGGGAAAAGCCTCCAACTAACTCCAACTGTCTAAAATTAGAATAATAATGAAAATAAGTACTGATAAATAGCCCTCGAATAATAAGGATTCACCAAAAGTGTTTTTGATATGGTGCGTAATCGTACTAAGTGTGATTTGGATGCTGAACATTAGAAGCTATATTATAAGACAATATAACACAAAAAAAGTATGCAATCAGTACTTTCAATGTACTGAGTAGGTAAGATGGGAAATAACTAATATAAGCTGAAAATGATGCATGTGACATGATAAATTGATGCAATACCAAGTAATAAACATGTATTGTATGATAAGCTGAACAACTGAATACAAGGCTATGCAAGTATCTTAATCTGAACTATGAACTATGGACTGTGGGAGCTATCATTAACTGGCATATCCCAATCTGAGCTAACTAGGGTCCAACCTATTACCCCAGTTGGATGTGTGTTCAGTACTTTGCCAAGGGTACGAACACTGACTGATGTGGATCTACTAAATTGATACCCAAAAGGACTATGGTATCAAGCCTAGTCTGATGGGTGATCCTTTAGAACCTACGGTGGTGTCGTAGTTTTAGGACTTAGGGACTTTTACTAAAGTTCTTAACCTAACTGAAGGGTGAGCCTTCATCCCTGCGTCCTCTATGTACTACTCCCAACTGAATGACACTGATAACTGAAAATGCTCAATAATAAATACTCTAGAAACTAAAAATAAATGCATAATATAAAAGCATTCAATAACATGTAAATTGGAGGATCTATCACACATAAGTGTATGCATGAAATCGTAGGTCATCGAGTGTTCATAACCCTCCATCTTTGAACAATACAACTAATCATGGCAATACTACAATCTGAACATCCCCTAGGAATTTCATAACACAATCCAAAAAATCAAGAATTTATCAATATAATGAGATTTCATAGTCATGAGTATGGAAAGATGCTAAAATTTATGGGAAAACATGCATTCATGGTTTTGTCAAAGCAAGAAATACAATACTAAAGATATTCACACATTACATGAAAACCCTAAGCTTGAAGGGTGAATTAAACTTGAGGAATTGAGTTAACTTTGGGACTCAATGAGGGAAAAGTGACCCATTGATGAAATTCCTAATACTTGAGGTTGAAGACCTTGATGAAATATTTGGATTTGAAGTTTAAAATTGAAGAACCATAATTTTTGCCTGGGAGAAGAAAATCTCATCTTTCTCTGTTTTCTCTCTATGTGATGATTGAATTTTGATTTAATGGAGAATTTGAGGTATTTTATCCTTATATTCATCATAACCCAAAAATTCAAGTGTCATGATGTCACTTTTAGCGGTGAACCTTGAAAAATAAGCCTATCACATAAACTGATACAAAAGGGAAAATAATAGCAATAACCCACGTAAGGCTTCTATAATGTAGCCAAACCAAATAATATAGTAAAGCAGAAAGACATAGCCAACAATACCATAGTTCCAAAACCTGATGTCACAGTGTAAGAACATCATTATTACAACTCGAGATCAAATACATAAGATATCTAAAACAAGAATACTCTGTATCTGAATATGAATACAGACATAGTCTAAATAAAGAAAGGTAGTAGTCAACTCTGGAAGCAATAATCCAACCGCTATCTCGAATAGCTCCAATAGTAGCCTGAATCAACAACCGTGAGGGCACTCGAACCAAAATCTATATCAAAAGGGTACAGTAGGGATGAGTACAGTCCACTTTAATCAGTAGGTATCATAGGCTGACTGACCAAAGTAGAAAATAAAGCATACAAGATACATACTAAGGGTATGTCACCTACAATCATAAAATATCCCATATAGATAGCCCACACCATTTCCAATAATAGTTCTATAATATTTACATGCATCATAGCACATACAAGAAAGGAATATAAGTAAACCAATACCACACATACAAGTACTAGGAAGGGATTACACATTAATAAATATACATCAAGAGAGATAATACAACACAAATAAAGGTACAATGTAACACAAATGCAATGAAGATGATGATGATGATGGTAATGATGATAATGATGATGTGATGCACAAATTTGTCGCACAACCTCCATATGCACCTATGAGATAAAGCTTCCTGAGTAGGACCTAGGGGGGTTCATCAACCCATATATAATTCATATTCATATCTCCTCTCTCGCATATCCTTCTGTAGATGATTTTAAAAATATCATATTTTTTGTAAGAAAAAGTAGTATTTTCACAGTGATAAAAACTTTTCATGAATGTATATGATAAGAGATGTAATGCTCACAACCAACCAGAATGAGTATTTCCTTATCCAACCAATATACCAACCAAGTGAGAAAACAATCCACTCAATGTTTCCAACCATCCATGAATTTCAACATAAGTTGTATGCCAATAGAGTGAAACATATAAAAATACACCATTGATACCACATTTAACTTTTTCATCAATCAAAACACAACTAATTTCATGCACACAAGACCAACAATATCATATAGGACCCCACGCGGTCACACATAGCAAATAGTATACCAAGACCATCAAATAACATTATTATATAGGCCCCCACACGGTCACAACATGATAATAAATACATTTTTGTTATTAGTTCCCACACCCTTAACATGATTTTGTATCAACATTCACTACCCAGCCCAGTCTGAAGAAAATTAAGCCATAACCTACCTCAAATGTCAAAAACCGGTCCACAAGCCTTCACTCTAAGGCCTTACTCCTCTTGAATGGACACTTAATCAACTAAAACATGGAAATATAGAATATATTCTTCAAAAGAAAGCCAACGATACCCATATTGCCTATTTTCAAGTCGGGGTCAAAAAGGACCCCCAAAATAAGTTTTCAAAAAAGGAGAAAAAAATTATAAGTTTATCTTTGAAACATGTTCCCATATTTTTAGGAGTCTAAAACTGAAAATCCAAGTGAAAACAAGTTTAAAATGAGGTCCAAAATGAAGAAAATCCATGTTTAAGCTTTACCAACAAAATTTCCAAAAATCATTTTTGAAATCAAGAATCTAAAGTTGTTTTGAAGATAAAATTGAGAGAAAACTGATAATTATTAGACTAGAAACTTATCCAAATGAAAACAGATTGAAAATGGAGTTTGCATTGAAGAAATACTAGTTTTACGCCTTCCGGGCCAAAATCCCCAATTCTCCACTTTAATCGACGTTAAAATAAGAATTAGATGATAAAATTGGAGTAGAGTAGTTGAAATAGGTGTTAATAAGCTTACCCAAGCTTGGAAATGAAAGAAATTGCTCGAAAGTGTGAAACCCTAAGTTCTAAGTCTAAAAAATAGGGGAAAAGGGCAAATCATGGGCATATATAGGGTCCAAGTCTTTGCGGACCGCTCAGGATTCATCCAGAATACCTTGAATGCCAATGAAATATTCTACCCTGTAAAGTTCAATGACCCAGACTCAATGGAGATATCAGATTTTTGAAAAAATATTATTTTCACAAAGTTGGCCCCCAAAATCCAATTTCACAATTTTTGAATTGAGGGTTAAAATGAGATTTAAAAGCCATAAAACCACATCAACCATGTTACCAACCTAAAATCAATGTTTCAAATCTGCTGGCATAGTTTGTTTTACCATCCGATGCACAAATTAATAAATATAGATCGATGTCAACTATAAGGCTCTCAAAGCCTCTAAAATCACAATTTTATATAAATCACGCCAAAATGCATCAGAAACCATGCCAATCATTCCACAACCCAAAAATACCATAAAGCAACCAAGAGAAGGGGTAAAATACTTAAATCACACAAAAATGAAAATTTCACAAAAATCATCAAACAATCAGGTCATTACAATATTATAGCCTTAGGATAACTTAAACGATGTTGTTTTGGTGTTAAAAGAGTAGGAAAATACCTAAAACCCCTTTAAAAATATTATAATAGTGTAGAACCATACTGGATGACGGTTTGTGTGATGGATCATCACTCCCTTGACCAATCATCACTCAAACCATCATAAAATGACCAAACTTTGGTCTTACTACTTAAGACTAACAGTTTGGCCTGACGGGTCATTGCTGGTGTGACGGTCCATCACTCGAGCCATCACACTCTGACAGACAGATTCCTTTTGGTAAATTGAGCATATATTTTTACTTTGATATTGGATTAAGACAAAACTAGATGTATTGGAAATATAATTCAAATAGTTATCGTTTGGTGGGTCTTCATCTTAAAACACTTCGTAATATAGATGTTATTCTCATTTAAAGTTGAATATACCAAGATACTTCACAAGAAGTCAATCTGTAAGGAAGGTTTTGACTTGGCTATGAGCTAGGAGTTATTTGTGGCCTTAATACATGTATAAATCACTTCTCCTACTATCAAATAATAAATTTTTATTTCTACATGCACTTGAAGCATGGTTCTAATCTAGGCTTGAATTTTTGGTGTGTTACAATATCTCCCCCCTTGGGGTCATTCGTCCTCGAATGAAAACTAACTAAGCTGAAATGTTAGGGAAAAGGGTGCAATTCCCACACTGAATTTCTATGATCTAAATATTGACATAATAATTGAGTCTGTAACTAAAATATGGACTGATCAACCAAACTCATGAATGCATGTTATGATGCGAGAATATCTTGGTAACATGAGATTGAATGAATTAATTAGTTAAGGAGAAACTATTATCTCAAATTCATTAGTTAAGGAGAAACTATTATCTCAAATTCATTAGTTAAGGAGAAACTATTATCTCAAGCTGAAACTAAGTTTGAAGAGAAAAGATGGGGGTACTTGGTCATTATATTTGCCTCTATTCTCAAGTAGCTCTTTCAACTGACTGACTTTATCACAGCACCTTTATCAAAGCGACCTCATTCTTTCTCAACTTACGAACCTGACAGTCAAGGATCTTGACTGGGACCTCTTCGTAAGAAAGACTATCATTCACACCCACACTCTCTAAAGGAACAACTGATGTTGGAGCACTAATTTATTTCTTTAACAAGGAAATATGGAAGACTAAATGCACTGATTCTAAATCTTTAGGCAATTCCAACTTATAGGCTACATTGCCACAGAGACACAAAAACTTATAAGGACCATCATAGAGGGGATTGTACTTTTATTTCTTACTAAATGTCTTCACCCTTTCATGGGTGAAACCTTCAAGTAGACAAGATCACTAATAGTAAACTCAAGCTCGCTTCTCCTCACATATACATAGGATTTTTTATGACTCTGAGCAGTTTTCAGGCTTTCTCTAATCAACCAAACTTTATCTATAGTCTTAAGAATTGAATCTAGCCCTATTAAGGTAGCTTCACCAACTTCAAATCAACCAATAAGAGATCTATACCTCCCACTATAAAGTGCTTCAAGCGGGGCCATCTAAATAATAAGGTAATAGCTATTATTATAAGCAAACTCAATCAAAGGAAAATAGTCATCCTAACTACCTTTGAAATCAATCATGCACACTCTCAATATGTCCTCTAAGGTTTGAATGGTCCTTTTTATCTGACCATCTATCTACGGATGAAAAGTCGTGCTAAGAGGAACCTGAGTACCAGACCCTTTCAAAAGGTCTTCTAGAACTGGGAGATAAATTGAGTACTCCTATCTGAAATGATAGTTAAAGAGGCTTCATTTAAATTCACCAACTCTCTAAGATAGAGTATAGCATAATCCTCGACTGAATCTAAAGTATTAACTGGTAGGAAATGGGTCGACGTAGTCATTCGGTCCATGATAACCCAAATAGAATCATGTTGTTGACAAGTATGAGGCAACTCTGTAATGAAGTCACTATTCACCACATCCCATTTTCAAGTAGGAATACTGATATCCTAAAGCTTTCCACCACGTCTCTGGGGCTCAACCTTAACTTGCTGGTAATTTGGACAATTATCCATAAATTGTGATATTTTTTTTCATATAGACTTCTCATAAATCATGATACATCTTAATGGTTCCTTGGTGAATAGAATATTAAGAATTGTAAGATTTGGATAGCATCCACTATCTCAAGTCATCTACATATAAAATACATAGTCTGCCCTGAGAACGAAGAACAACATCCCCTCCTTGGGCGAAAAAGTCAACCTTTTGACTCTGAATAACTCTTTTTAACTTAAGCAAAATAAAATCACTATCTTGATTTTCTTTTACCTCGGCTATCAAAGAGGATTTTGAACTAAGATATTACTTTCGATTGAATCAACCAGTCAAACTCCCAATCTAGCAAGATGGTGAACCTAACAAACTAACCTTTTCTCCTCATCCTCAATGTGAGCCACACTCCCCATAGACAATCTACTAAAAGCATCATCCATAACATTGGCTTTATACAGATGGGACAAGACACTTATATCATAATCCTTCAACAACTCTAGCTACCTTTTCTGACAAAAATTTAGATATTTTTCACTAAAAACATACCAAAGACTCTTGTGATTAATGAAAACATCAACATGAACTTCATAAAGATAATTCCTTCAAATCCTTAAGTGGAAAACAACTGTTGCTAAATCAAGATCATGAGTTGGATAGTTTTTCTTATGAGGTTTGAGTTTTCTAGAGGCATATGTTATAACCTTGCCCCGCTGCATTAACACATAACCAAGTCCAACTCTTGAAGCATTAAAATAACCACAAACCTATCTGAACTCTTTGGTAGAGTCAAAATTGGAAAAGAGGTGAGTCGGGCCATCAACTCCTGAAAACTTCTTTTGCAAGAATCAAAAAACTGAAATTTAACTTTCTTTTGAGTCAGTCTGGACATGGGAGAAGCAATAGTGGAAAATCTTTCAACAAACCATTATGTAGTAACATGCTAAAACCAAAATACTCTTAATATCTGATGGAAAAATCGATTTAAGCTAGTTCCTCACTTCTTTGGTATTTTGAGGATCAACTTAAATGTCTTTACCAAAAATGATATGACTAAGGAATGTTGCTGATTTCAATCAAAATTCATACTTACTAAACTTAGTGAATAGTTGGAGATCTTTGAGAGTCTTCAATACAATCCTCAAGTGGTCTTCATGTTCATCCTCACTCCGAGAATAAATGAGAATGTCATCTATGAAGACAATAACAAATATATCCAAGTAATGCTTGAACATCCTATTCATCAAGTCCATAAAAGAATAGGAGCATTTGTTAGTCTAAAAGATAAAACAATAAATTCGAATTGACCATATCGAGTTCTGAAGGCTTTATTTGAAATTTCACATTCTCTTACTATAAGTTGATGATAGCTAGAACTAAGGACTATCTTAGAGAAATGCTTGGTATCCTGAAGTTGGTTGAAAAAATCATCAATCCTAGGAATGGGATACTTACTCTTTATTTTGACCTTGTTCAACTTGTGATAGTCAATGCATATTCTGAGAGAACCATCTTTCTTGCACATAAAAAGAATTGAAGTACCCCATGGAGAGATGTTGGGCCTAATAAAACCCTTGTCTATGAGATCTTTCAACTATTCTTTTAATTCCTTAAGCTCATCTGGAACTATTCTATAGGGTGTAATTGAAATAGGTTGATTATCTGCAAGTATATTTATTCCTAAGTCAATTTTCCACTCAGGAGAAACTTGTAATACCTTTCCCTTTTCTTAGCTTGAAATTATCTCAAGGATGTTAGAACTTGCTTTGAAATACAAATCCATTTTTACACATGGTATTTTTATGATTTTCACTTTCCGTCACATGGGAAATTGAATTATTTTTCCAACAATACCAATTTCGTCAAAATACAACATCGGAGGAGAAAGTTTTGGCCAAAATACAAAAGGCAATAAAACCGCCCAAATGCGACGGTGAGGCCGATGAACCGTCATACTAGGGACGAACCGTCGCACATGACAGTCGTAGCAAGGCAGTGGGAACTACCTTCTACCTAGGAGCGATGGCCTAGGCCAATGGACCGTTGGACTAGAGACGGACCGTCGCTCATGCTGTTAAAAGGGAAACAGTGAGGCCACCTTCTGGATAAGGTACGACGGTCAGGTTGACGGACCATCAAATTTGCGACAGACCATCGCCCAAGCCGTTATAGCCAAAATAGCGAGACCCCATTCTTCCTAGAAGCGATGGTCAGGGCCAACGGACCATCAACCTAGCAACAAACAGTCACACCCACTATCGCAGGTCCCGATTCAGCAAATTAAAGCTATTTTAAAAGAGGGGTTTTGGTCATTTACCACCAACCTATATATATACTAAATTATATCCAATTACAGCCATTTGGTTCATTATTACTTCACAACGAATATTAGGGTTTCTCTAAAACATTAATCTCCAAGAACAAAATCCAATCTTCTTCAAGAACTAAGGGATTTCCAATTCTTCAAGTTCAAGAACATCAAGAATCTTAACCCACGTATGCATAGTGTTCATTCATGGACTCCTTTCATCCATGAATCCCAAGAATCCCTTTTCTAAATTCAAGTTATGGATTTTATTATGAATTTCATGATTTGGATGCTCTTGTTCATGTTGATAATGAGTAATTAAATTGTATTCCATGAAAGAGAGCTAAATTCCATATGGGTTGATTTGTATAGGTATAGATTCATGAAATCCTATGAATAAACCCCTGAATGATTAAATTAGAATTGAATCATGACAGTTAATTGTTGTATGATGTTGTTTACACATTCTAAGCCTACCATGTGTATGATTAAATGCCTAGATGATGGAAAAGTATCTAATTAGCATGATATCATGAAATCCCCATGTATGAACAAGCTTATGCCTATCACATATTTGATGAAATGCTTCAGTAAATATATTATGATGATTATTATGTATTTAAGCAAGTCATGCTTTGTCCGTTTCCTTCTATCGAGTCCTAGGGGTATTTGTACCCGAAAAATTAGCTGTGTGCCTAGATCCATGTCATGTTTTCATGATACTCTCAGTCAAGCTATGAATCCTTAGACTTCAGATAATTTTATGACTCGGGAAAATCTCCATGATCTCATGAACTCAGTCAGTTGTCAGATATCAATAGTATTTCGTCAGTCAACAGAATTTAATGATTCAAATCATGTTCAGTGTCCATTCAGATGGGAGTGGAAATTAGCACTGAGTGGACCCAAATATGGGGATACACACTATCAGATGAGGGTGTGATCTTTAGCAGTCATCCTTGCATTCCAGAACTATGTAGCCAGCATAGGTTGAGACACCAACACTATCGATGAGGATTGATGAGGTGGATAAGCACTGTCAGATAAGGGCTCCACCGTTCTCATACAGGGGACATTATCAGATAAGGGTCACCCACATCTTGTCCTTACCAGTGGTGCGGTATTGACACCCTTCCAATTGAGGTTACAGATTGGACCCCAACTCAGTCATAATGGTGTATTAGGGGCATGTCGGTTAGATAACTACTTCTCACAGTTTTATGTTATAGAATTAGGTCTATCATATACAGTCAATCAGTCTCAGTAATAGAACTCAGATAGTTCTTTAGAATTCAAGATTGTCAGATACAGTCAACTCAGATACAGTTCAGAACTCAGATAGTTCCATCAGATTCAAGACTGCCAGATACAGTCACTCATGTTATAAGCCATATTAGTTATTAACGTGTCATGTTATCAATATTTAGACTCAGTAATCATGTTATCACATTATCAGTTATAGTAATGTATTAATGCATGTATTCTCACGTTCATGTTAGATATTCAGTTAGCGATAATCATGCATGTGAACCCTTGCATTTAGCCTACCTCGCATGTAGACTCAGTATATTCCATTGGACTAACGCATTTACGCTATGGTGCTTTCTTTTTATATTACACCATAGGTTCAGAGACACGAGTTCCAGATCAGCAGTAGATTCCAGTTTTAGCAGTCAGAGTCCGGAGTGAGTCCTCATCCTTCGAGGGCATGATTATTTCTTTACTATATCATTGATTAGCTTATTAGGTGGGGTTAGTTGGGGACATGTCCCATCAACTCCTTATTCAGATTATTCAGATATTAGAGGATTTCAGACTAGATGCAGACTATCATATTTCAGTTTTCAGTATTTTTAGTTTTGTTTTGGGTATTCTATTACCCCACTCAGATGTTTTATTATTTAAATTTTGTTTAGTATTGAACCTTATGGCCTTTCAGTGCATGTTTCCATATTATCATGTTATATTATGCAGTGTATAGGTACAGATATCAGTTATGGGTTAGTTTGTGGTCCTTCGGGGTCATGAGCATCGTGTAGCATTTCGAACACCAGGTTTGGGTCATTACAAACTTGGTATCAAAGCCAGGTTCAATGGATCCCTAGGAAGTCTAAAGGTCGTATCTAGTAGTGTTTTGTACATGGGTGTATAGCGTACCACATTTATGTGCAAGAGGCTATATGATGTTTTAAGAACAGTTTCCCTTCTTTCAGTATTCATGACGTGCCAGTGAGCATAATATTAAGTCAATCTCTCAGTCTAATCCATTTCTCTCTTTCTTCTACAGAACATGCCTCCTAAAAGAAGAAATGGAAATCAGTCAGCCACTCAGCCCAAAGAACCTTTGGGTGATCATGTTTTTCATGCAAAGTTCAGGACCTTATTCATCACTCTTGCTCAATTAGTCGTCACTCAAAATGAATGACCAACAGTTGTTTCAGCTAATACAGTAGCCAACTCAGTCACAGCTAGAATTCGGGACTTCACTCGAATGAATCCTCCAACTTTCCTCGGTTCTAAAGTAGATGAAGACCCTCAGGAATTCATTGATCAGGTTCAGAAGGTGAAAGACATCATAGGGGTGACTACTGTTGAGAGTGCTGAGCTAGATGCATATTAGTTGTATGATGTGGCTTATACTTGGTTTAAACAGTGGAAGTCAGAGAGGTCAGATGATGCAGGTCCTATAGAGTAGGAGGAGTTTATGACTGCATTCTTAGATAGATTTTTTCCCCAAGATCTTAGAGAGGCTAAGGTTCTAGAATTCATCAACCTCAGGCAGGGCAATATGATGATGAAAGAGTATTCTCTTAAGTTTACTCAATTAGCCAGATATGCCCCTTATGTGGTTGCAGACAACAGAGCCAAGATGAGTAAGTTCACTTCAGGGGTAAATGATAGCATGGTAAATGAGTACAGATCTGCGATGCTGAACAGTGACATGACTTTAGCCAGGCTTATGACCCATGCTCAGTAGATAGAGGAGCAAAAGATTAAGCAGAGGGAAAAATAGAATAAGAAAGCTAGGACACGTAGCTTCAATTTTAGCCAGCCTAAGTCAGAGGGAGGCAATCATTCTCAATTTTTCCCAAAGTCATCAGTTCCATCTCCTTATTTAGCCAGTGCTCCAGCTCCTAAGTTCAGATATAGGGCACCAGGCTTTAAGTCTCAGGGCAGTGTCAGCAATGCCCGAACTAATCCCCTTTGTCAGAATCAGTCCAAAAATTATAGCAGAGCCCTTTTCAGTCTCTACCCCAGTGGGTAAAACCATCATTGCTTGGTGGGTATACAGGAACTACCCGGTTATGATATTTCAGATAGTCACTTCAGCAGACTTAGTCAAATTAGAGATGACTGATTTTGATGTCATTCTCGGCATGGATTGGCTTTATTCTTGTTATTCCACAGTAGACTGTAGAAATAGAATAGTCCAGTTTTAGTTTCCGAATGAACCCGTCCTAGAGTGGAAGGGTAGTACTTCAACTTTCAGAGGTCAGCTTGTTTCCTACCTTCGGGCAAGGAAATAGATATCTAAGGGATGTGTCTATCATCTTGTTCATGTTAAGGATTCCAGTTCCAAAACTCCCAGTATTGAATTTGTTCTAGTCGTAAATAAATATTTAGATGTCTTTCCAAAAGATCTTACAGGAATTCCTCCCAAAAGGGAAATAGACTTTGGCATTGATCTCCTTCCAGATACTCAGCCCATATCTATTCCACCATACAAAATGGCACCAGCAAAACTCAGAGAACTGAAAGAACAGTTGAAGGATCTCTTAGATAAGGGATTCATCAGACCCAACATTTCCCCGTGGGGCGCTCCAGTATTATTCGTGCACAAGAAATACGGTTCTCTCAGAATGTGCATTGATTACGTTCAACTCAACAAGGTCATGGTCAAGAATAAGTATTCTCTTCCCAGAATCAATGACTTGTTTGACCAACTTTAGGGACGATTATTTCTCTAAGATAGACCTCAGATCCGGCTATCATCAGCTCAGAGTTTGAAAATGTGACAGCCCGAAAATAGTTTTTCATACTCGGTATGGTCACTTCAAATTCTTAGTCATGTCATTTGGTCTTACCAATTCCCCAGTCGCTTTCATAGACTTGATGAACTGTGTGTTTAAGCAATACTTGGATATGTTCATCATAGTCTTCATAGATGATATCCTGGTCTATTCCCGCAGTGAGCGAGATCATACAGATCATCTCAGGATAGTACTTCAAACTCTTAGATATCATCAGTTATTCACCAAATTCAGTAAGTGAAAATTTTGGCTAAGATCAGTTGCATTCCTTGGTCATATCATTTCCGATAATGGCATTAGAGTAGATCCTCAAAAGACCAAAACAGTAAGAAACTGGCCTCGCCCTATCTCTTCATCAGATATTAGGAGTTTCTTGGGTTTGGTTGCTATTACAGATGGTTTTTTGAGGGATTTTCTTCTATTTCATCCCCTATGTCCAAATTGACTCAAAAAAGGTCAAGTTTCAGTGGTCAGATCCTTACGAGTAATATTTTCAGGAGTTGAAGCCTCGACTCACCTCAACTACAGTATTAGCTCTTCCAGATGGTTCAGATGGGCTCGTAGTGTATTGTGATGTATCCATAGTAGGTTTGGGTTGTGTCCTCATATAGCATAGTAAGGTCAAATCCTACGCCTCTAGACAGCTAAAACTCCATGAGAAGAATTATCCTACTCGTGATCTCGAGTTAGCATTCATAGTCTTTGACTTGAAAATTTGAAGGCATTACCTATACGGTGTTCATGTAGATGTGTTCACGGATCATAAGAGCCTTCAGTATGTATTTTCTCAAAAAGATCTCAATCTTCCTCAGAGAAGGTGGTTGGAGCTCTTGAAAGATTATGACATTAGTGTCCTTTATCATCCAGGAAAGTCCAATGTAGTGGTCGATGCTCTTAGTAGATTGTCCATGGGTAGTGTTTCTCAAGTTGAGGATAGTAAGAAAAAGTTAGCTCAAGAATTACATCAGATTGCCAGACTAGGCGTTCACTTAGTCGATTCTTCAGAGGGTAGTGTATGTGTTCAGAGTAGTTCAGAATCATCTCTAGTTTTTGAGGTGAAAGAAAAGCAATATAGAGATCCCAGCCTTGTCAAGTTGGAAGAATCAGTTCAGGTTTAGAAAATAGAGGTTTTCTCCCAAGGAGAAGATGGTGTTCTTCGTTGTCAGGGTCATCTCTGTGTTCCAGACGTAGATGAAACAAGGTAGAAAATTCTTGTAGAAGCATATGGTGCACGTTACTCTATTCATCTAGGGCCACAAAGATGTACCGCGACTTGCGGGAGATCTATTGGTGGAGTGGGATGAAGAGAGATGTTGCAAAGTTTATGGTGAAGTGATCTACATGTCATCAAGTTAAGATAAAGCATCAGAAGGCTAGTAGTCCTATGAAGGAGTTCAGTATTCCTACTTGGAAGTGGGAAGTTGTGAACATGGACTTTATGATAGGTTTGCCTAGAACTCGTCATCAGCATGATTCCGTTTGGGTCATTGTAGACAGAATGACCAAATCAGACTATTTTCTTCCAATTCATACCTCTTATTCAGCTGAGGATTACACCAAACTCTATATTAAAGAGTCAGTCAGATTGCATGGTGTTTCCGTTATCCATTATCTCAGACAGCGGTACCCATTTCACCTTTTATTTTAGGAAAGCATTCCAAAAGGGTCTTGGTACCCAAGTTTATCTCAGTATAGCCTTTTATCCTCAGACAGATGGTCAAGTAGATAGGACCATTCAAACTCTAGAAGATATGCTAAGAGCATGTGCGATTGATTCCAAGGGTAATTAGGACGACCACTTGTATTTGATTGAATTTGCATACAACAACAGCTATCATTCCAGTATTCAGATGGCTCCATTCGAAGCTCTCTATGGTAGGATATGTAGATCTCCAATTGGTTGGTTCAAAGTTAGTGAGGCCTCAGTCATAGGTCCTGACTTAGTATTCGATGCCTTAGAGAAAGTCCAATTGATCAGAGAAAGATTCCGGGCTTCTCAGAGCCGACAGAAGTCTTATGCAGATGTTCGTAGAAAAGATCTCGAGTTTGAGATTGGTGATCATGTCTATCTAAATATCTCTCCCATGAAGTAAGTGAAGAGATTCAGAAAGGAGGGAAAGCTCAGTCCCCAATATGTCGGTCCCTTTAAGATTCTCAGTCGTTTCGGCAAGGTAGCTTATGAGCTCGAATTGCCTTCAAATCTAGCCTCAGTTCATCCAGTCTTCCATGTCTCTTTGCTCAAGATATGTATAGGTGATAAAGAGGATTGATGTTCAGAATAGCCTCTCTTATCAAGAGATTCCAGTCAAAATCTTAGACTATCAGACTCTTAGATTGAGGAACAAAGAGGTCCGTCTAGTTAAGGTTCTTTGGCGAAATCAGTCTGTCGAGGGAGATACTTGGGAAGCAGAAGTAGACATGCGCACCAAGTATTCTCACCTCTTCTCCCCCAACTCATACCAAGCTCAAGGTAAGATTTCTTCTTAATCTTACTTAGTTTCATGTTCTGTGTTCATCACGAACTTGGTATTTAATTTTATATTCATGTTCCCATCATAAACTTAGTATCAAGTATCATTGCATATATAGTCATGCACTCATGTATCAATTTAGTCATATATTTATGCATCATACATGCATTCTCATTGTGAGAAACTTAGTTCTTCAGAACACTCAGTTATACATTCATGAATCAGTTAAACATGCATCAGATATACAGGATCCGTATGTTATGTTCAGCTTGTCGGTCATGTCAGTCATGAGATCATGTTCCAGTTATTCACGTTCAATTCATGTTTAGGTTATTTTTTCCCATCTCAGTCAGTCTCATTCGAGGATGAATGTTCTCAAGGGGGAGATATTGTAATACCCGTGCCTTTTCTTAGCTTAAAATCATCTCAAGGATGTTAGATCTTGCATTGAAATACAAATCTATTTTTGTACACGTGGTATTTTTATGATTTTCACTTTCCATCACGTGGTAAATTGAATTAGATTTCCAACGATAATAATTTCATCAAAATCCGACATCGGAGGAGAAAGTTTTGGCCAAAATACAGAAGGCAGTAAAATCACCCAGATGCGACGGTGAGGCCGATGGACCGTCGGACTAGCGACGTACCGTCGCCCATAACCGTCGCAGCCAGGCAGTGGGAAATACATTCTTCCTAGTAGAGATATCCCAGGCCAACGAACCATTGGACTAGCGACGGACCATCGCTCAGGCCGTCGAAAGGGAAACAGTGAGGCCACTTTCTGGATAAGGTGCGACGGTCAGGTTGATTGACCGTCGAACTTGTGACGGACCATTGCCCAAGCCATCACAGCCAAAATAGAGCAACGACATTCTACCTAGAAGCGATGGTCAGGGACTATGGACCATCAACCCAGCGACGGACCATCGCACCCACCGTCGGAGGTCCCGATTCAGCAAATTAAATTGGTTTTAAAAGGGGCTTTTTGGTCATTTATCACCCACCTATATATATACCCAATTATATCTAATTTTAGCCATTTGGTTCATTATTACTTCAAAACCAATATTCGGGTTTCTCTCAAACATTAATCTTCAAGAACAAAATCCAATCTTCTTCAAGAACTAAGGGATTTCCAATTCTTCAAGTTCAAGAACATCAAGAATCTTAACCCAGGTATGCATAGTGTTCATTCATGGACTCTTTTCGTCCATGAAGCCCAAGAATCCCTTTTCTAAATTCAATTTATGGATTTTCTTATGAATTTCACGATTTGGATGCTCTTGTTCATGTTGATAATGAGTAATTGAATTGTATTCCATGAATGAGTGCCAAATTCCATATGGTTTGATTTGTATAGGTATAGATTCATAAAATCCTATGACTAAACCCCTGAAAGATTAAATTAGAATTGAATCATGATAGTTAATTGTTGTATGATGTTGTTTACACATTCTAAGCCTACCATGTGTTTGTTTAATGCCTAGATGGAGGAAAAGTGTCTAATTAGCATGATATCATGAAATCCCTATATATGTACAAGCTTATGCCTATCACATGTTTGATGAAATACTTTAGTAAATGTATTATGATGATTATTATGTATTCAAGAAAGTCATGATTTGTCCATTTCCTTCTATCGAGTCCTGGGGGTACTTGTACCCGAAACATTAGTTGTGTGCCTAGAGCCATGTCATATTTTCATGATACTCTCAGTCAAGCTATGAATTCTTAGACTTCAGACAGTCTTATGAATCTCCATGATCTCATGAACTCAGTCAGTTGTCAGATATCAGTAGTATTCCGTCAGTTAACGAAATTTAGTGATTCAGCTCATGTTCAGTTCAGTAACTTATGTTCAGTGTCCATTCAGATGGGAGTAGAAATTAGCACTGAGTTAACCCAAGGATGTGTACACAGACTATCAGATGAGGGTGTGATCCTTAGTAGTCATCCTTGCATTCCAAAACAATGTAGCCAGCATAGGTTGAGACATCAACACTGTCGATGAGGGTTGATGAGGTGGATAAGCACTGTAAGATAAGTGCCCCACCGTTCTCATACAGGGGAC
Source organism: Capsicum pubescens (assembly GCA_030864215.1). Lineage (NCBI taxonomy): Eukaryota > Viridiplantae > Streptophyta > Magnoliopsida > Solanales > Solanaceae > Capsicum > Capsicum pubescens. The sequence goes on from CM061547.1 coordinate 87,695,577, forward strand.
ACTATCAGATGAGGGTCACCCATAGCTTTTCCTTACCAGTGGTGCGGTATTGACACCCTTCCAATTGGGGTTACATATTGGACCCCAACTCAGCCATAATGGCGTATCAGGGGCATGTCGGTTAGATAACTACTTCCCAAAGTTTTATGTTACAGAATCAGGACTATCAAATATAGTCAATCAGTCTCAGTAATAGAAATTAGATAGTTCTTTAGAATTCAGGACTGTCAGATACAGTCAACTCAGATACAGTTCGAAACTCAAATAGTTCCATCAAATTCAGGATTGCCAGATATAGTCACTCATGTTATCAGTCATATCAGTTATTAATGTGTCAGGTTATCAATATTTAGACTCAGTAATCATGTTGTCATATTTTCAGTTACAGTTACATATTTATGCATGCATTATCACATTCATATTAGACAGTCAGTTAGCGATAATCATGCATGTGAACCATTTGATATAGCCTACCTCATATGTATACTTAGTACATTCCATTGTACTGACGTATTTGCGCTATGGTTCTTTCTTTTTATGTTACACCATAAGTTCAGAGACACGAGTTCCAGATCAGCAGTAGATTCCAGTTTCAGTAGTCATAGTTCGGAGTGAGTCCTCATCCTTCGAGGGCATGATTATTTCTTTACTATTTCATTGATTAGCTTATTAGTTGGAGTTAGTTGGGAACATATCCCATCAACTCCTTATTCAGATTATTCAGACATTAGAGGCTTTCAGACTAGATGCAGACTATCATATTTCAGTTTTCAGTATTTTTAGTTTTGTTTTGGGTATTCTATTACCCCACTTAGATGTTTTATTATTCAGATTTTGTTCAGTATTGAACCTTATGTCCTTTCAGTGCATATTTTCGCATTATCATGTTATATTATGTAGTGTACAGGTACATATATTAGTCATCGATTAGCTTGTGGTCCTTCGGAGTTATGACCACCATATAGCTTTCAGAGCACCAAGTTCAAGGCGTTACAAAACTCTAAGTAGATCATCAGAAAATCTGTATATTCATTTACCACAGGAACTGACTCAAGAGTTGGGGTATCAAACTTAGAATTCTTAACATAAACAAGATGATGGATGCACCATTTGGAAATTGTTTTTTTGCCTTAAGGTAAGAGATGAACTGACCTATAAGAACTGAGGTACTACCCTTCCACTCTATGACTGGCTCATTCGGGACTTAAAATTGGTCTACTCTATTTCTATAATTAACTAAGGCATAGCAAGAGTGAAACCAATACATGCCAAGAATAACATCAAAATCTATTGTATCTAAATCTATAAGATAGCTGAATTAACTTTCTAAGATATTGTGATTGGGAAATTTCTGTATATATTCATTTGGTTATGACTGAATTACCGACTGGAGTAGAGACTAAGAATAGTTCTGAGGGGAATTTAGGGTTGTGTAATACCTCGATTCATCACGCTGAATGCCACACGGTGCTTACGACCCCGAAGGACCACAAGTTAACCCATGACTGATATCTGTTGTGGGCACTGAGTAACAATACCGTAATAAATGCAAAAAATAGGATGAAATGCCATAAGGTTCAAACCTGAAATACTGATACAGAATACTAACTACAATAATAATTTGTACAACTGAATACTATCTGAAAATCTAGTCTGAAAGCCTCTAACTGTCTGAATATGGAGTTGATAGGACAAGTCCCCAACTAACCCCGACTACTAAAATAAACTGAATGCTAAAATAATGAAATAATATGATAACTTTATCCTCGAACTATGAGGACTCACCACTAGGTATGTTACTGATAGTCTGGGTTGCAAAGTATGGTCAAGAGCCCGTGCGTCTGAACCTATGATATAAAATATCATAGTGCAAAAGAAAAGGTATGTGTTAGTACTTTGAATATACTAGTATGCTAAGTGGGGTAGGCTGATATGCAAGGGTTCATATGCATGAACAATAACTGGCTGAATAACATGAATATAACTGAATGAGAGTACATGTATAACTGAAACTGATGAAATACTGATTATGCAATACTATGCACATATCTACATATACAGTGTCTAAGATCATAGTAACACTGGATACTGAGTTTTGATAACTAAAAGACTAATAACTGAGTTTACCATTACTACATTACTACTAACTGAGTGACTGTTTCTGACAATCCTAATTCTGTAGAACTCTGCTAAGTTCCATGCTGAGCTGAGTGATTGTGTCTGATAGTACTGATTCTATAGAACTGGACTAAGTTCTATACTAAGACTTAGACTGAAAATGTGGGAGGTAATCATCTAACCGACATTCACCTCTCTGAACTAATTGGGGTCCAATCTATAACCTCATCTAGAAGGGTGTTAGTACCGTGCCACGGGTAAAGACAAGTGCTGAGTCACCCTCATCTGGCAGGTGCTCTAAACGAGAATGGTGGTACCCTCAACTGGCAGGTAGAACACCTCATCAACTCTCAACTGGCAATTTGATGTCTCAACCTACGCTGGCTATGCAGTTTTGGAATGCAAGGGCTGTTTCTAAGGATCACACCCTCTATTGGCAGGTGAGTCCCCATCTTTGGGTTCACTCAGTGCTGAATTCTACTCCCAACTGAATAGACACTAGACTAATTTCTAAACTGTACTAGGCTAGACTGAACTGTTACTGATCATGTTAGCTGACTAAACTGGACTGAGTTCACTGAGTACTATAACTGATTGAGTATTTTGAGTTCAATTTGTTGACTGAATATATTGAGTTCTGTTAACTGACTGAATGCTACTGTACGTGACATCACTGAGACTATTCTGAAGCTACTGTAATTCAAGGTAAACATCTAGATTGTCGGGTATTAGATACCCCCAAGACTTGATAACATGAAAAGTAAAGCATAGTATGATCTTGAAAAGCATTATAATGTCCATAACTCATTCATAGAGATATTTTATCAAACACTTGTAAGATATAAGTTGGTACATATGCTAGCATGTCATGATTTCCCCATTTAATCCACATGAGCCATTTATCAAACACTTGGAGAACATAATCTATGCATATAATACTAATCAACATGTAGAAATCATGATTTCCAATCCCAACTTACAAATTCAAGGACTTTAACATAAATTCACATAATACTACACACATGTCAAATAAATTTACATGAATCTTGTAATAAATCATGAATTAGAAACTCAAATAACATCATAATCATGAATAAATTCAAGCCCAACATGGAATTCATGAATTTAATAAACTTGAAGTTTTAAAAGAGGTTCTTGAACTCCAAGGGTGGAAGGAAACCCTTGGATGAACACCTAACATACCTTGGTACTTGAATTCGTGAAGATTGATGATAAATTTCTTGAATCTTAATCTTAACTTTGATAGGTTAGGGCTTTTGTCTTGAGAGAATTTGAGAGAAGGTGAGTGTATTTTTCTTATTGAGGGATGAATTTCGTGTTTTTGGGGCTGGTTAAGGGTGGGAAAATGACCCAAATACCCCTCTGGACGCTGGATTTTAATGACTGAAAGCATGCCCAGTGACGCGTAGACCGACGTGCCATTTTGATGGTATCAACACAATGACCAACGCGCTGCTTTAAGTTCGCGTTAGTTCACTGGAATTGCACTGAAAGCTAAGGGAAATTATCTGTCGATGCGACGCATTGTGATCGCGTTGACCCACTACTTTGGTCACCTGAACATGGTTCAAACGAGGTTTAAAAAATCTTAAACTCACGGAAAGTGACCTACTAACATTCTTGATCATGAATAAACCTAAAAACTGATACTTTAAGGTCGTAAAGGTCATGAAATAGGATCGCCAATTTACGAAGGCTAAAATACTTCTAAGTATAAACTCTTAGCTGAAATTTCTAAGTCTGGGACCTCTTTTCAAGCTTTAACGGACTTAGTTAAGCTTAGAATTTTACGGCGTCTTACAGGTTGACACCAAAGTCTACTTCTATATAGAGAGTCACGAAGAAAAGTATGGCTCCAAGATCTAATAATGCATAAACATGAATATGAAAAACTTGCAACATACCAATGACCACATCAGGAGAACCCTCCTGATCCTGTCGATTATAAAGGTCCTAGAACCTATTATGATGATGTTCTCCAGTAGCACTAGATAAGGCACCTTGCTCAGTCTAGCGACCTACTAGAGCTGCTGAAGAGTTAGATTGATTTTGCTAACGAGCATCCCTACCTCTCTGTGAAGCCACTGGATATTCCCTTAATTTGTGGCCAACTTGCCACACCAAAACAACCATCACTACCCACCATACACTCACCCTTATGGTTCCTACCATATTTCTTGCAAATTGGGTTAGTACGAATACTATTCACACTACCTTGGGACTTAGAGACTGACATTCTATCTTGATTATCCTGCCTGAACTTGGGTGTTGGAGATGAATATTTTTGACAGAACTGCGAACTACTACCACCTTCTGACCTCTGTTGAGAGAAATTAAAGCTACCTGCTTCTGGCCCTCTTACTCTCTCTTTTCTTCTTCATGATTTTCTCCTCTTTAATCTATTAAGCATGAACCATTAATCCGGAGATGTCCATCTCCTTAACCAACATAACAGTTCTACACTCTTTGACCACATCCTCAAAAACACCTAACACATATTTGCTTATTCAAGACTTAGAGTCCGCAACCATAACTGGAACAAATTTTACCAACTAAGTAAACTTAAGAGAATACTCATCCATGCTTATTTTTCCATGTTTTATATTTATGAATTCTTGTACCCTGGCTTTCCTTAACTTAAATAGGAAGAATCTATCCATAAATGCAACAACAAACTCATGTCACTCTATCGATCCAAAATATGCACCTCTGTCATCCTTCCATTGCTTGAACCAGGTGTAAGACACTCCTTGCAATTGATGAGTAGCCAAATCAGCACTTTTAATTGGAATGATACCCATGATTTCAGTAACTTTCAAAATACTATACAAGAACTCCTGTGGATTCTCTTCAGACTTAGACTCAAAAAATATCAGAGGATTTATTCGAGTGAATTCTCAGACTCTGGTTGCTTCCGTATTTACCATTGGGTTAGTTGATGTAACAACCAGTTGGTTTTTCTGGGTGGTCATGAGTTAGGCTAAAGCTGTTAAAGTAGACCTAAACTCAGGATAAGAGACTTTTTCATTAGAGGGTTTGCTGGAGTTGGTGGTGGTGTTTGCTTATTCTTGTTCCTCCTTTCGTTAGTTCTCTTGGGACTCATATTCTGTAAATGTGTAGAAAATGAGTTAGAAGAAGGTTTTAATAGAATTCACACTCTACCACACTATATGAATATGAAAGATATGAAACTTTTTCTAAGATATTTCGTAGCCACTCACTCATAAGTATGGCACGCTTCACACCCATGAACAAGACTCTACTTAACACGAATTTCAGACACCCTAGGACACTTTAAACCTGATGCTCTGATACCAAATTTTCATAACCTGAGACTATCCCTTAGTCGAAACATGGTGTTTAGATTCACAAGTAACCCCAAGCTAACCCATGGCCTGGCAAAACACTAAAAATACTGAAGAAAATAATTAGATACTAAGCGGAAGCTAAACTAAAATGACATGATCAGAATAAAAGAAAAATCAATACTAGATGTTAAAACTAAGGTTGTTTGACATAGTAAAAAGAGGCATCCCGGTGCACTAAAACTCTTACTATGCACAGGGTCTGGGAAAGGGCGGCACTACAAGGTTGTATTATACGCAGCCTTACCTTACATTTCTATTAGAGGTTGTTTCCAAGTCTTGCATTTCTATCTGACATAATCAACATGCTAAAAATATAATTGTCTATCTGAAAGCCTCCAAAACATATGAGTTGTTGTGATAAGCCCCCAACTAATTCAAACTATCTGAAACTAGAACAATGCTAAAAAAATATTGATAAATGGCCCTCAAATAATTAGGACTTACCATACACTATTGTTGATATGATGCGTAATCGTACTAAGTGTGATTTGGATACTGAATATTAGAACTTATATTATAAGATAATATGGCACAAAATAAAGTATTTAATCAGTACTTTCAATATATTGAGTAGGTGAGATAGGAAATAACAGATATAGGCTGAACATAATACATGTGACATAATAAATTGATGCAAGACGAAGTAATAAACATGTATTTTGTGATAAACTGAACAACTGAATACAAGGACATGCAAGTATCTGAATCTAAACTATGAATTATGGACTGTATGAGCTAACATTAACCAACATACCCCAATCTAAGCTAATCGGGGTCTAAAATGGGACCTTGGTTAGATGGTTGTTCAGTACCTTGTCAAGTGTATGAATATTTACTAACGTGAATCCACTAAACTGATGTCCAAAAGGATTAAGGTATCAAGCAAGGTCTTATGGGTGACACTTTAGAACCTATGGCCATAGTTCTGGGACTTAGGGACTTCTACTAAAGTTCTCAACCTAACTGATGGGTGAGACTTCATCCCTGTTTGGTATGTACTACTCCCAACTGAATGACACTGATAACTAAAAATGCTCAATAATAGTAATATTCTAAAAACTGGAAAATAAGTGCATAATATGAAAGTATTCAATAACATGTAAGTTGGAGGATCTAGCACTCATAAGTGTATGCATGAAATCATAGGTCATCGGGTGTTCGTAACCCGCCATCTTTGAAGACTACAACTCATCATGCCAATACTACAGTCTGAATGTAATAAGGAATTTCATAACTCAAGCCCAAAAATCAAGAATTTATCAATATAATGAGATTTCATAGTCATGAGTATGAAAAGATCATCAAATTTATGGGAAAACATATATTCATGGTTTAGTCAAAGCTAGAAACTAAAAACTAAAGGAATTCACACTTTACAAGGAAACCCTAAGCTTAAAGGATAAATTAAACTTGTGGAATTGAGTTAAATTTGGGACGCAGTGGGGGAAAGGAAATACATAGATTAAATTCCACATATCTTAGGTTGAAAACCTTGATAAAATCTTTGGATTTGAAGTTTGAAATTGAAGAACCTTAATTTTTGCCTTGGGGGAAGAAAATGGCCTCGTTCTATATTTTTTCTCTATGTGTTGATTGGATTTTTAGTTAATGGAGAATTTGGAAAATTTTATCCTTATATTAAAAGCCTTAGGATATCTTAAAACGACGTTGTTTTGGTGTTAAATGGGTAGAAAAAGACTAAAAAAAAACCTTTAAAAACATTATAATAGTGCAGAATCTTCTTGCCCGAAGGTTTGGGTACCAGACCGTGATTCCCGTTACCAACCGCCACTCAAATTGTCACAAAATGACCAAATTTTGGTCTTACTTCTTAATACTGATGGTTTGGCCTGACAGGCCGTTGCTGGTGTGACAGTTCATCACCCGAGTCAGACAGACACCTTTTGATAACTAGAGTATAAATTTTTACGCCGATATCAGATTAAGATAATACTAGATGTGTTGGAAAGTTAATTAAAATATCTATTATTTGGTGAATTTTGATCTAAAAAATAATTGTAATATAGAAGTTATGCTTATTTAAAGTTGACTATACCAAGATACTTCACAAGAAGTCAACTAATAAGGGAGGTTTTGACTTGGCTATTAGCGAGGAGCTATTTGCGGCCTTAATACATGTCTACATCACTTCTCATATTATCAAAATGTGAAGTTTTATTTCTACATACACTTGAAGCATGGTTCTAATCAAGGCTCTGATTTTAGGGTGTTACGATTCTTTGTAACGGCCCATCCCACTAGTGATATTGTCCATTCTAGGCCTAGACCCGCATAGCTTGAAAACCTTTCACTAGGGAGTAAGGCTTGATTACTTATATACTCAACATCTCTCTTGTATTTTACCGATGTGGGACTCCTTATACTAAGTTGGGGTTTTACATGCACCCCCTCTTATGGACTCAGTGTCCTCGCTGAGTTTGCCCCACCGAATAAGATTTGCCTAGACTCAGTTTCAAATCTGGAACACATTGACAAGGATGATACAGGAGTGGACCTAATACCATTTGTAATGGCCCAACCCACTAGCGATTTTGTCCGCTCAGGGTCTAGACCTGTACGACTTTAAAATGTGTCACTAGGGGGTAAGACTTGCTTACTTATATACGTAACATCTCTCTTGTATTTTACTAATGTGGGACTCCTTATTCTAAGTTGGGACATTTCATAATTACCTACTTTCCTAATCGTTTTCCAGTACCTAAACCTATACATCAATTAATACGGGTATTGTGGTAAAAAGAAAAAAAAAACTTGTATTAGTCGTTGTTTCTTAAGGAGTGTGGAAAGTCCAAAATGAATAAGTAAAAATAAATGGAGGGAATAATATCTAATTTGCAGGTCAAGACTTTTAGAGAACTTTGCCTTGGGGCATAACTTGTGCCACTGAACTTATGCCCCACAATTTTTTTTGGAGGGGGAAGGGGGGACGGTGGGTCACTTTTAAGGGCATTTTTGGCTACATTAATATTATTTAAAGTGTTAAAAGGCAAAAAATTGAGTATCACCCTAAAATAATATATTTGTGCAAATGACTCCTTTGAAATGACTTATGTTGGATTGGGCTAAAATTAGATAATATGAAGTTATCTTTTGTCCAATCCTTAAATTTTTTGTCAGAATGGGACAGATCATCAATTTTTGAGTCATATTTGACACTCTCTTACATGTATCTCTACAAAAATAATTTACTTCGTTTTCTCCTAAAATATTCTTTCTTAGCTTGATGAGAACAGGTAATATGGAGCAATACTTTAAAAACCATCCAATAAGAAAATATTTAACCAATAGGAAAACTTACAAGAAATTGTACACTATATCTTGAGCATCCTTTCCAAGTCAAGCACTATATTTATTTCTTGATCTGCCACTTAATTTTTTTTTCGAGCCAAACACTTTATATGTGGTCCTTACATTTAATGAAAGGTGGATTTCGGGTTAAAATTTTCTGAGTTTAATCTTAAATGTTTGAATATTAAATCTATTGTATTTATAAATTATGAGTTTGGTATACTAGCTTTACCTTTTGCATATCTACAGTCTATTATATGTTCTTTTTGGCTTACTACGTAGTATTCTTCTTTTCTTCTACTAAATATGTTTTTTATTGTTGGTATTTTAAATATTTTTTCTGCACTTAAATCTAATTCTTTTCCTTTTATTTCATCAAATATATGACTATCAAATATTATTTTTTGATCTGTTCCTTCTTCATTTAAATATTCTTCCTTTGTTATTATTTTTATATCTTCTTCAGTTATTTGGTTCATTCTTATATCTTCTTCAGTCATTTAATTCATCTAATTCACTATCTATTTTATTATCTGTTTCATTCTCTGAAATTTCATATATACTATCTTCACTTTCTAATTCGTAATCTATATAATCTATCTGCATATATTCTGTATTTTTTATTTTTATTTCTGATATTTATTTATTTTTTGGGTTTTTAGATAATTTACAATCTCTAACTAAATGTCCTAATTTTCCGCAATTATAACAAGTACATTCTTTTATAGATTTCTTTTTCCTATATGGTCTTTTATGTTTATAATTTTTTACATAATATCTTTTTCTTGGTTTCTTATATTTATATTTTGATTTTTTGTATTTCTTATATTTCTTATGCCTTTTTCTTTTCTTATAATATCTTTCTTCGCATCCAAATTGAGGTGTTATTTTATATTTGCAACATGCTATATTTATTATTAATGTTTTTTTCCATTTTTATTTCTTCTCTATATTTTTCACATAGGTTTCTATACCATTGTTGTAAAAGGTAACTTTCACAATTTCCTTTACGTAAATTATAAAAAGAAAGTCTTAGGTATTAATAATTTTGTCTTTTAGTAGTTTAAAATCTTGTAATTTTTCTCATATTATTTTCTTTATGTCTATAATTTCTATATCTCTAAGTATATATATTACAAGTATTTTAATATCATCTGTCATTTAGGTTATTCCAGATATGATGCTACACTGACAAGAAAATAAAGAAGATAACCAAAGCAGATACAAGGAAGAAAGAGATAAATCTAGTTTTATCAAATAAATCATAATTAATAAATTTATCAAATAAATACAAATATATACCACTTCCATAACTTTAAAGAACATAGGCTCTGATACCAATTGTAGTGGGGTGTATATTCATTTACAGTTATGAATAGCTAAATTCATAAATTCCTAACAATCATGATATAATAAAATAAGTTCATGTTAGTTACTTTATAGTAGAATTATTCGAAGAATAGCATGTTAAGAAGTTTATTAGCAAAGTGAAAACGGAGAAAAATCTCTAAGAAACATCATCAACAACTACAACTAAATTAACACCTGTAGAATTATTAAAAAAATATTAAATAGCTATAAATTAAATAGAAAAATATCTAGTAAAAATGAAGAAATAAAATCTAATAATAATATATGCCCAGATCTACCAAAAAGCTTACTAAACGATAAAAATATAGCAGGAAAAAAAATAACAATAGGAGTTAGAAAAATGAAAATAGAATTTGAAATAAAGGAAGAAATGCAAAAAGCAGACATAATATTAGGAATAAAATGGTTAGAACAAGTAAAACCATATAATATAGAGCATACACAATTATCTATAACATATAACAGAGAGAAATTATTCTTAAGAAGAGCTTTAACATGACATGAAAATATATGTAAGGATATTACAGTAGATATTATACGTCTATGATAGATACAGGAGCAGAAGCTAATTTATGTAGATATAATTATTTACCAGAAAGTAAATGGGATAAACTAAAAACACCAATAATAGTTAAAGGATTTAATAACGAAGGAAGCTTAATTACTTATAAAGCTAAGAATGTAAAAACACAAGTATGGATAAAATATTAACAATAGAAGAAATCTATAATTATGAGCTAACATCAAAAGATATACTTTTAGGAATGCCGTTTTTAGATAAATTATGTCCACATATAATAACTAGAACGGATTGGTGGTTTACAACACCATATAAACAGAAAGTAAGAGCAAAAAGAGCTATTAATAAAATAAGAAAGAAAACTGATTGGATAGAAGGAAGTGAAAAAATTACACAAAAATGAGAAAATATAAAAAAATACTGAAGATACAATAGAACTGGTCGTATTTTCAATAAATAAAAAGGAAATAACTATATTTTCAATAAATAAGATAGAAATAATTAAGAAAAAATTAGAACAATTATATAGTGAAGATCCATTAAAAGGATGGGAAAAACGTAAAACTAACATAAAAATTGAATTAATAGATAAAAATAGCATAATAACTCAAAAACCATTAACATATAATTTTGACGATTTAAAAGAATTTAAAATGCATATAGATGAATTATTAGAAAAACAATATATACAAAAAAGTAATAGTAAACACAATAGTCCAGCATTTATAGTAAATAAACATAGTGAACAAAAAAAAGGAAAAAGTAGAATGGTTATTGATTATAGAAATTTAAATGCAAAAACTATGACATATAATTACCCAATACCAAATAAGATATTAAAAATAAGACAAATACAAGGATATAATTACTTTAGTAAATTTGATTGTAAATCAGGATTTTACCCTTTAAAGTTAGAAGAAGAATCTAAGGAATTAACCGCATTTACGGTACCACAAGGATTTTATGAATGGAATGTACTACCATTTGGATATAAAAATGCACCAGGTAGATATCAACATTTTATGGATAGCTATTTTAAACAATTGCCTAATTGTATAGTATACATAGATGATATACTATTATATACAAAAACTAAAGAAGAACATTTAAAATTATTAGAACAATTAACAGATATAATAGAAAAATCGAGAATAATTTTAAGTGAAAAGAAAGCAGAAATAATGAAAAATCAGATAGAATTTTTAGGAATACAAATAGATAAAAGTGGAGTAAAAATGCAACAACATATAGTCCAAAAAATAATAAATTCAGAAGAAGAATTAGATACAAAAAAGAAATTACAATCATTTTTAGGATTAGTTAACCAAGTAAGAGAATATATTCCAAAATTAGCAGAAAACTTAAAACCATTACAGAAAAAATTAAAAAAGGATGTAGAATATAGCTATAATTAAGAAGACAAAAAACAGGTACAGAAAATAAAATTACTTTGTAAAGAATTACCAAAATTATAATTTTCAGATGAAAATAAAAAATTTACATATATAGTAGAAGCTGATGTAAGTGAATATAGTTATGGAGGAGTACTCAAATATAGATATGAAGAAGAAAAAATTAAAACATCGTTGTAGATATTATTCAGGAACGTTTAACGAAACAGAAATAAAATGGAAAATAAATAAAAAAGAATTATGTTCTTTATATCAATGTTTAATAGCATTTGAACCATATATCGTATATAACAAGTTTATTGTTAGAATAAATAATACACAGGTACGATGGTGGCTAACAAGAAAAATATAAAACTCAGTTATGACAAAGGAAATTCGGAGACTAGTATTAAATATACTGAATTTTACACTTACAATTGAAGTAATCAATACTAACAAAAATATCATTGCATATTACTTATCAAGACAAAGCTACTCAAACTAATTTACCAATAGAAGAGGCTGATGCCAAAGATACCCAGATTGATTTATTGCTCCAAATGTTTAAACAAATGGAGTTATTACAAGAACGAGTTATTACACTAACTACTGAAGTTACAAATGTAAAAGTGCAGGTCGAGCACTATAAAAAACAAGATATTGTGCAGGAAGAGCACATTAAAAAACTAGACCTAGAAGGTGGCGATGAGAAACACCTTAAAACTCAAATTACTGACGAAACTTCAATTACTGCTGCAGGAACATCTAAAGGGAAAAATATAGTCACTCAAAATAGACATGAAATACCAAAGAAAAAGAATTATAACCTCAGCCAAATATTTTCAAAACTATATATACCAAATATACAAAATTTAGAATCATTTGCACCTCCCCAGATATATACATATTCTGAATCACTTAACCAAGAAAAACAGATATACAACTATGCTTCTCGTAAATACATTGACAACATATACACCATACAAACCATATTAAATACCAAACCTATTCAAAGTGAAGAGCTAACCGCACAACAAAAAGGATATATTACCCAGAAATACCAAAATTACAATAAACGTATTGCCCTACCAGGAACAAACTCAAATTTTATTAAATCATGTTACTATTATGGATTATTATCAACGGTTTACAAAACCAATGGAGAAAAGTTAGCAGGAATCCCATAAATTCACAAACAATTTATGACTTACAAGAGAATTACAAACAGACAATTATTCTATGTTCGATTTTATTCCACACCAGCAGAAATATTATTTGACGAAATTAAACAGACTATCAATGTGGTCAAAATGGGCATGACCAGAGATTATATTATTCCGGAAGAAATATGTGAACAGAACGAGATATAAAAAACACAAATACCAAAATTTTACCGCAACAAAAGAGTTATTGGAATAAGTAATATATTATCAGAGTTACTTAATAATTATTCAAATAAAAAACCAGTTTGGATATATAATTCAAGGAATCAAGCACTGATTTATTCAACTTGTAAAGAAGTTAGAGACCATGACATGGAAGAACTTAGGAAATGGGGATTAACACTCTTCAGACCAGAAGAACAACCGTTAACAAGATCTATCAGAAAGGGAATTATTTCAAATGAAGCTATGGATCAATTTTGTGAAAAAGTTGGCCAAAAATACAAAGACCACATATGCAGCAGATATAATGGCAAGCACAACTTTATTCCAGATGTGATGCTACACTGACAAGAAAATAAAGAAGATAACCAAAGCAGGTACAAGGAAGAAAGTGATAAAAAAGACAAACTATTAAATTGTGAAAGAGACATGTAGGTAACTTTCACAATTTTCTTTACGTAAATTGTAAAAATAAAGTCTTAGATATTAATGATTTTTTGTCTTTTAGTAGTTTAAGATGAAGACTTTTTTAGCATAAAAGTTAGGATAGCTATGGCCTATATCCTAGCCTTTTTGATATTTTTTGTACACTAATTATTAGGTTATTTTTTAGTATTTTAGAAGTAGACACGTGCATGTAAAGTTTACAACTTCAGCTTATAAATAAACGAGCATTTGCTCAGATGAAGGATAAGCCTTCATGCGTTGAAGAAAAAAAATCTTTCTTATCTACAACAAATATTTTGCTTATTTATTAAAAAACAGATATATTTCAATGGAAAAATCTAAGGAGGAACAAAACTTAGAATTATCAAACCTACCAGAACAGGTATATTCATTTACAATTATGAATAGCTAAATTCATAAATTCCTAACAATCATGATATGATAAAATAAGTTCATGTTAGTTACTTTATAGTAGAATTATTCAAAGAATAGCATGTTAAGAAGTTTATTAGCAAAGTGGAAATGGAGAAAAATCCCTAAGAACTATGTCATCTTAAAGGTGAAACCAATGAGGCAAGAAGCTATGGTGGGGAGTAGCCAGAGTAGAGGCGCTGTTTAAGGGAAAAGTATCTGGATTACCAAGCTAAAAGTGACCGGCGAACATGTTAGTTAAGAATAATCTAGTATATAGTAATCTAAAATGATCATATTTTATTATGTAGATGATTGGAAGGAATATTTTGATAATAACATTTTATGAAAAATGAATAATTATTTATCTGATGAAATGCTGATAAATTTAAAATACTTATTTTGTATGTGCTTAATGATATAGAAATAACAGATATAAGAAAAATCATATTAGAAAAAATATTTGGTAAAAATTATATGACTAGAATAAATTACATATCATACCTACCTAACTACTCTTACAAATACTTACGTACACACCAACCATGATAAATTACATATATCTAGAATTTTGGGCAAAAGATATGAGAAACATACAACTAGTGGAAAAACAAATAAAAACAAATTTAGACAAATATATGGAAACTAAAGATATAAAATATATAGAATTTCTAAATGAAAATATGCAAGAATTATTTAGACTAAAACAAACAACTAAAAGTATAATGAAAAAAAATTTAATCAAGCCTAAATGACAGATGATATTAAACTACTTGTTTTATATATACTTAGAGATATAGAAATTATAGACATAAAGAAAATAATATGGGAAAAATTACAAGATTATGAAGAGGAAGAATTATTAAACAGTATAGAAAACTTACGCATATATTATGAACATCAATAATATTTAGATTCAGATGGATATTATACAGACTAAAAATGTCAGAATATATTAAGAAAATTAGAGAAAACCTAGAAGACCTACATAAAGAAATTAATTATATAAAACAAATTAGAGAAATAATGGAAAATCTAATAGAAAAATTAAAATGGATAGACGAAACCTTAAAAAATTTAGAAAAAAGCAAAGATAAAAGTTTAGATAGTTTTAAAAATTCATTAAGAAGAGAACAAGAAAAAATAGTTAGTAGTATTAATAACCTCAAACAAGATATTAAATATAGTACAAATATAATAGATTATTATACATTTACTTTAGAAGAATAAAATGATAAACTACGAATATCTAAAATATTGGAGACAAGAAATGGAAGAAATACGATTAACAGAAAACCTTATAAAAACAAATTTAATTAAATATTTTAAAACAAAAGATATAGAATATTTAGAATATCTTAAAAATAATATAGAAGACTGACAAAAACTAAGAGAAAAAGCTAAAGAATATTATAGCAAAACATTTAATCAACTACCATTTAATCACCCCCCAAAATATGAATATCAGTAAAATTGAATATGTTAATAAGATATATGGAAATAAAAGATACAAGAACAAAGAAAAACAGTTAATGAATATTACTACAAAGTATTTAACAATTACATAAATTAATGGATACATCTTACGATAAGAATAAATCATTAAAAGAAATCGAAAATAAACTATATAGTTTATACGTAGAATACAAAAGATTACATAATACCAACGAGGATCCTAGAACACTAGATAATTTAATTACGATAATATCTAATTTATAATATGAATTAATAAAACATCTTAAGTCAAGAAGATAAAAATGAAAATTAATCCAATCAATTATATTTACAAAATACATTATATAAAAATAAATACTTATTACCTAATAACTATTTATTATCTAGTATAATTACCGCGCCTAAATCTGCACCCCCTACAATTGGTATCAGAGTCTATTTATACCTATGTATTAGGTATAAATACAAATATATACCACTTTAAAGAACATAGGCTCTGATACCAATTGTAGGGGGTGCGGATTTAGGCGCGGTAACTTTACTAGATAATAAATAGTTATTAGGTAATAAGTATTTATTTTTATATAATGTATTTTGTAAATATAATTGATTGGATTAATTTTTATTTTTATCTTTTTGACTTAAGATGTTTTATTAATTCATATTCTAAATTAGATATTATCGTAATTAAATTATCTAGTGTTCTAGGATCCTCGTTGGCATTATGTAATCTTTTGTATTCTACGTATAAACTACATAGTTTATTTTCGATTTCTTTTAATGATTTATTCTTATCGTAAGATGTATCCATTAATTTATGTAATTGTTAAATACTTTGTAGTAATATTCATTAACTGTTTTTCTTTGTTCTTGTATCTTTTATTTCCATATATCTTATTAACATATTCAATTTTACTGATATTCATATTTTGAGGGGTGATTAAATGGTAGTTGATTAAATGTTTAGCTATAATATTCTTTAGCTTTTTCCCTTAGTTTTTGTAAGTTTTCTATATTATTTTTAATATATTCTAAATATTCTATATCTTTTGTTTTAAAATATTCAATTAAATTTGTTTTTATAAGGTTTTCTGTTAATCTTATTTCTTCCATTTCTTGTCTCCAATATTTTAGATATTCGTAATTTATCATTTTATTCTTCTAAAGTAAATGTATAATAATCTATTATATTTGTACTATATTTAATATCTTGTTTGAGGTTATTAATACTACTAACTATTTTTTCTTGTTCTCTTCTTAATGAATTTTTTAAACTATCTAAACTTTTATCTTTGCTTTTTTCTAAATTTTTCAAGGTTTCGTCTATCCATTTTAATTTTTCTATTAGATTTTCCATTATTTCTCTAATTTGTTTTGTATAATTAATTTCTTTATGTAGGTCTTCTTGGTTTCTCTAATTTTCTTAATATATTCTGACATTTTTAGTCTGTATAATATCCATCTAAATCTAAATAATATTGATGTTCATAATATATGCGTAAGTTTTCTATACTGTTTAATAATTCTTCCTCTTCATAATCTTGTAATTTTTCCCATATTATTTTCTTTATGTCTATAATTTCTATATCTCTAAGTATATACAAAACAAGTATTTTAATATCATCTGTCATTTAGGCTTGATTAAATGCTTTTTCATTATACTTATTAGTTGTTTGTTTTAGTCTAAATAATTCTTGCATATTTTCATTATGAAATTCTATATATTTTATATCTTTAGTTTCCATATATTTGTCTAAATTTGTTTTTATTTGTTTTTTCACTAGTTGTATGTTTCTCTTATCTTTTTTCCAAAATTCTAGATATATGTAATTTATCATGGTTGGTGTGTACGTAAGTATTTGTAAGAGTAGTTAGGTAGGTATGGTATGTAATTTACTCTAGTCATATAATTTTTACCAAATATTTTTTCTAATATGATTTTTCTTATATCTTTTATTTCTATATCATTAAGCACATACAAAATAAGTAATTTAGATTTATCTACCATTTCGTCAGATAAATAATTATTCATTTCTCATAAAATGCTATTATCAAAATATTCCTTCCAATCATATACATAAAAAAATATGATCATTTTAGATTACTATATACTAGATTATTCTTAAATAACATGTTCGTCGGTCACTATTAGCATGGTAATCCAGATACTTTTTCCTTAAACAGCGCCTCTACTCTGGCTACTCCCCACCATGGCTTCTTGCCTCATTGGTTTCACCTTTAGGATGGCATAGTTCTTAGAAATTTTTCTCCATTTCCACTTTGCTAATAAACTTCTTAACATGCTATTCTTCGAATAATTGTACTATAAAGTAACTAACATGAACTTATTTTATCATATCACGATTGTTAGAAATTTATGAATTTAGCTATTCATAATTGTAAATGAATATACCTGTTCTGGTAGGTTTGATAATTCTAAGTTTTGTTCCTCCTTAGATTTTTCCATTGAAATATACCTGTTTTTTAATAAATAAGCAAAATATTTGTTGTAGACAAGAGAGAGTTTTTTTCTTCAACGCATGAAGGTTTATCCTTCATCTGAGAAAATGCACGCTTATTTATAAGCTGAAGTTGTAAACTTTACATGCACGTGTCTACTTCTAAAACACTAAAAAAAACTAATAATTAGTGTACAAAAAATGTCAAAAAGGCTAGGCTATAGGCCATAGCTATCCTAACTTTTATGCTAAAAAAGTCTTTATCTTAAACTACTAAAATACAAAAAATTATTAATACCTAAGACTTTCTTTTTACAATTTACGTAAAGGAAATTGTGAAAGTTGCCTACATGTCTCTTTCACAATTTAATAGCTTGTCTTTTTTATCTTTTTCTTCCTTGTATCTGCTTTGGTTATCTTCTTTATTTTCTTG